>WWNC01000122.1:845000-1341461 GCA_011125475.1 Melanerpes aurifrons | reverse complement strand
ACGCACTGGTCGGGAATGGAATGAATGAATGAACATCCAGAATGGATCGAATGGAATATCGAATGGAATGGAATGGAATGGAATAATGGAATGGAATGAATGGAATGGAATGAATGAATGGAATGTAATGGAATTAATGGAATGGAATGGAATGAATGAATGGAATGAATGAATGGAATGGAATGGAATGAATGAATGAATGAATGAATTATCCAACGGAATGAATGAACATCCAATAACAACGAATGAACAACGAATGAATGGAATGGAATGGAATGAATGTGAATGGAATGCATCGAATGGAATGAATCGAATGGAATGGAATGGAATGATGTAATGGAATGGAATGGAATGGAATCGTGGAATGGAATGGAATGGAATGAATGGAATGGAATGGAATGGAATGGAATGGAATGTGAATGTAATGGAATGAATGAATGTATCAATCAATGGGTACAATGGAATAGCAATGGAATGGAATCGAATGTGAATATCCGTGAATAATGAAATGAATGTAATGAATGTAATGTAATATCCAATGAATGTGAATGAACATCCAATGAATGGAATGAAATGCAAATGCAATGAATATGTCACAATGGAATGGAATCGAATGGACATGGAAATGTAATGGAATGGAATGAATGTCGAATGTAATGCAAAATAATGCAAATGGGAATGAATGGAATGGGAATGGAATGAATGGAATGGAACGAATGGAAATTGAATGGAACGTAATTGTAATGGAATGGAATGGAATGGAATAATCAATGAATGAATGCAAATGGAATGGAATATTATCGAATGGAGAATGGAATGGAAATCAATGTACATGAATGGAATGGTCCAATGGAATGGAATACTCTAATGAATATCGAACTGTGCATGAAATGCAATGAATGAACATCCAAATGGAACTGGAATGGATATCCGTAATGGAACATCATGAATGTAATGTAAATGAATGCAATGAATGTAATATCCAATGTAATGGAATCAATACTGGTTTGGAATGGAATGGAATGGAATCGTAATGAATGAATGAGAATAATAATGGAATGAATGAATGGAATATCCAGCAATAATCGGGAATGAAACGAATGAATGAATCAATGAGAATGAATGGAATGGAATGGAATGGAATGGAATAAATGCGTCGAATGGAATGGAATGGAATGAATGGAATGAATGAATGGAATGGAATGGAATGGAATGGAATGGAATGGAATGGAATGGAATGGAATGGAATGGAATGGAATGGAATGGAATGGAATGAATGGAACAATCTGAATGGAATGGATATCGAATGGAATGGAATGAACATCAAATGGAATGGAATGGAATGGATATGGAATGACTGGGAATGGAATGGCAAATGGAATGGTACGAAATCAATGGAATCGAATGGAATCCGAATGGAATGGAATTGAAAATGGTCCAATGGAATATCCAGAATGCGAATGGAATGGAATGATCCAAATGGAATGTGACATGTGAATGGAATCCAATGAATGAATGGAATGGAATCGAATGGAATGGAATGAATCGAATGGAATGGAATGGAATGGAATGGAATGGAATAATGGAATGGAATGGAATGGAATGGAATGGAATGGAATGGAATGAATGAATGGAATGGAATGATCCAATGGAATGGAATGGAATGGAATGGGAACGAATTATGGAATGAATGGAATCGATGAATGAACTGGAAATCGAATGGAATGAATGCGATGGAATGGAATGGAATCGAATGGAATGAAATGAATGGAATGGAATGGAATGGAATGGAATGGAATGGAATGGAATGAATGAATGGAATGAATGGAATGAAATGGAATGGAATGTGAATGGAATATCCAATGGAATGGAATGGAATCGAATGGAATGGAACGAATGAATGAGAATCATCTGAATGGAATGGAAATAATGCAATGGAATCAATCAATAGCAATGGAATGAATGACAATGTAATGGAATGTAATAATGGAATGGAATGGAATGAAATGAATGTAATATCGAATGGAATGAATGTGAATATCGACATGGGAATGCATACAATGAACATGGAACGAATGAATGGAATGCGAATGAATCGAATGAATGGAATGGAATGGAATGGAATGAATATCGAATGGAATGGAATGCAAATGGAATGAATGGAATGGAATAACGAATGGAATGAATGGAATGAATCCAATGGAATGGAATGGAATGAATGGAATGGAATGGAATGAATGGAATGGAATGGAATGCAATGCAATGGAATGGAATCGAATGGAATGAATGGAATGGAATGGAATGGAATGAATCGAATGGAATCAATGGAATGGAATGGAATAGAATGGAATGGAATGGAATATCCAAATGGAATGGAATGGAATGGAATCGCAATGAATGGAATGGAATATCCAATGGAATGGAATGGAATGGAATGAATGGAATGGAATGGAATGGAATATCCAATGAATGGAATGGAATATCCGAATGGAATGTAATGGAATGGAATGTAATGGAATGAATGCGAATGGAATGAATGGAATGGAATGGAATGAATGGAATGGAATGGAATGAATGGAATGGAATGGAATGGAATGGAATGGAATGAATGGAAATGGAATCGAATGAATGGAATGAATATGGAATGGAATGGAATGGAATGGAATGAATATCGAATGAAATCCAATGGAATGGAATGCAATGGAATGGAATGGAATGGAATGAATGGAATATCCAAATGGAATCTGAATGGAATATCAAATGAATGGAATGGAATGGAATGGAATCATGCAATGGAATGGAATGTGAATGGTCAAATGGAATGGAATGCAATGGAATCGAATGAATGAACATCAATGGAATATCCAAATGGAATGGAATGGAATGCAATGAATGGAATGGAATGAATGAATGAATGGAATCAAATATGGAATGGAACGAATGGAATGTCGAATGGAATGGAATGCAAATGGAATGGAATGGAATATCCAGAATGGAATGAAATCGAATGGAATGGAATGGAATGAATGAATGGAATGAATGGAATGGAATGGAATGGAATGAATGGAATGGAATGGAATGGAATGGAATGGAATGGAATGGAATGCAATGAAATGAATGGAATGGAATGGAACGAATCATCCAATGGTGAATGGAATGGAATGCAATGCAACAGTGAATGGATCCAATGGAATGGAATCCGAATGAATGGAATGGAATCGAATGAATGGAATGAAATCGAATGCAATGGAATGGAATGAAATCGAATGGAATGCAAATGGACATGGAATGGAATGGAATGGAATGGAACAATCGGAATGAAATGTGAATGAATGAATGAATGGAATGAATGAATAATGGAATGGAATCGTAATGAATGAATGGAATGGAATGGAATGTAATGGAATGGAATCGAATGGAATGGAATGAATCAATGTAATGGAATGAACATGGAATGGAATCGAATGGAATGAATGAATGGAATGTCAGAATGCAATATCCAATGAATGGAATGGAATCGGAATGGAATGGAATGAATGGAATGTCGAATGGAATGGAATGGAATGGAATGGAATGGAATGAATGGAATGGAATGGAATGGAATGGAATGGAATAGAATGGAATGGAATGGAATGGAATGGAATAATGGAATGGAATGGAATGAATGGAATGGAATGGAATATCCAAATGGAATGGAATGGAATGGAATGGAATCGAATGGAATGGAATATCCGAATGAATGAATGGAATGGAATGGAATGGAATGAATGAAATGGAATGGAATGGAATGAATGGAATGCAATGGAATGGAATGGAATGGAATGGAATGGAATGGAATGCAATGGAATGGAATCGAACAATCGAATGGAATGAATGAATGGAATGGAATGGAATGGAATGGAATGAATGCAATGGAATCATGGAATGGAATGGAATGCAATGGAATGGAATGGAATGAATGAATGGAATGGAATGGAATGGAATGAATGGAATGGAATGGAATGGAATGGAATGGAATGAATGGAATGGAATGAACATCCAATGGAATGGAATCGAATGGAATGGAATGGAATGGAATGGAATAATCCAGAATGGAATCGAATGGAATGGAATGGAATGGAATATCCAGAATGGAATCATGGAATGGAATGGAATGGAATGAATGGAATGGAATATCAAATGGAATGGAATGCAATGGAATGGAATGGAATGGAATGGAATGAATGGAATGGAATATCGAATGGAATCGAATGGAATGGAATGGAATGAATGGAATGGAATGAATGGAATGGAATGGAATGGAATGCAATGAATGGAATGGAATGCAATGAATGGAATGGAATGGAATGGAATGGAATGGAATGGAATGAATGGAATCAATGAATCGGAAATGTAATGGAATGTATATCGGAATAATGCAATGGAATGAATATCGAATGAATGGAATGGAATATCTAATGGATATCCAATGAATGAATGAATGAACATCCAATGAATGTAATGGAATGGAATGCAATCGAATGGAATATCGAATGGAATGAATCATGGAATGGAATGGAATGGAATGGAATGGAATCGAATGGAATATCCAAATGAATATCGAATGGAATGGAATCGAATGAATGAATGGAATGGAATGCAATGGAATGGAATGGAATGGAATGAATGGAATGGAATGGAATGGAATGGAATGGAATGGAATGGAATGGAATGGAATGAATGGAATGGAATGGAATGGAATGGAATGGAATGGAATGGAATGAATGGAATAATGGAATGGAATGGAATGGAATGAATGGAATGGAATGAATCAATGGAATGGAATGGAATGAATGAATGGAATGGAATGAATGGAATGGAATGGAAACAACTGAGGGAATGAATGGAATGAATGGAATGGAATGGAATGGAATGGAATGGAATGCAATAATGAATGGAATGGAATGGAATGGAATAATGGAATGGAATGAATGGAATATCCAATGAATGAATCGAATGAATGGAATCAATGAATGAACATCCAATGAATGCATTGGAATGGAATGGAATGTAATGGAATGGAATGGAATGGAATGAATGATCGAATGGAATGGAATGGAATACAATGGAATGGAATGGAATGGAATGGAATGCGAATGGAATGGAATGGAATGCAATGGAATGGAATGGAATCGAATGGAATATCCAATGAATGGAATGTAATGGAATGCAATGGAATAGCAATGAATGAATTGAATGGAATGGAATATCCGAATGGAATGGAATGGAATGAATGGAATGGAATGGAATGCAATGGAATGGAATGGAATGGAATGAATGGAATGGAATGGAATGGAATGGAATGGAATGGAATGGAATGGAATGGAATGGAATGGAATGGAATGGAATGGAATGGAATGGAATGAATGGAATGGAATGGAATGGAATGGAATGGAATGGAATGAATGGAATGAATGGAATGGAATGGAATGGAATGGAATGGAATGGAATATCCAATGAATGAATGGATATCGAATGGAATGGAATGGAATGAATGATGAATGCAAATCGAATGGAATGAATGAATGGAATGAATGCAATGTCAGAATGGAATGCAATGGAATGGAATGAATGGAATGGAATGGAATGGAATGGAATGGAATGGAATGAAATATGGAATGGAATGAATGGAATATCGAATGGAATGGAATGCAATGAATGGAATGAATCGAATGGAATGAAATGAATGGAATGTAATGGAATGAATGAATGGAATGAATCGAATGGAATGGAATGGAATGGAATGAATGAATGGAATGAATGGAATGGAATGGAATGGAATGAATGGAATGAATGGAATGGAATATCCAATGGAATGAATGCGAATGTAATGGAATGTCAAATGAATGCAAATGGAATGGAATATCTGAATGGAATGAATGAAATGCAATGAATATCCAATGGAATGAAATGGAATGAATGGAATGTCAATGAATGAATGGAATGGAATAATCAAATGAATGCAATGGAATATGAATGGAATCGAATGGGAATGAATGGAATGAATGGAATGGAATGTAATGAATGGAATGGAAATGGAATGGAATGGAATGGAATGGAATGGAATGTAATGGAATGTGAATGGAATGGAATATCCGAATGGAATGAATGGAATGGAATGAACATCCAGAATGAATGAATGCAATGGAATGGAATGAATGGAATGTCGAATGAATGGAATGGAATGGAATGAACTGAATGGAATGGAATGAATGGAATGAATATCGAATGGAATGTAATGAATGGAACATCGAATGGAATGGAATCCAATGGAATGCAAATGCAATGGGAATGGAATGGAATGAATATCAATGAATGGAATGAAATCGAATGGAATAATGAATGCAATGGAATGGAATGGAAATGAATGGAATGGAATGTAATGCGAATGGAATGGAATGGAATGAATGAAATGAATGCAATGGAATGAATATCCAGAATGAATGAATGGAATATCCGAATGGAATGGAATGCAATGGAATGGAATCGAATGTAATGGAATGGAATGGAATGGAATGGAATGGAATGGAATGGAATGAATGGAATGAATAATGGAATAATCGAATGGAATGAATGGAATGAATGCTGAATGGAATGAATGAATGAATCGAATGGAATGGAATGAAATGGAATGGAATGGAATATCAATGAATGGAATCAGAATGGAATGAATGGAATGAATGGAATGGAATGCAATGCAATGGAATGAATGGAATGGAATGTAATGGAATGAATGATCGAATGGAATGAATGGAATGGAATGAATGGAATGGAATGGAATATCCAATGGAATGGAATGAATGCAAATGAATGGAATGGAATGGAATGCAATGGAATGGAATGAATGGAATATCCGAATGGAATGGAATGGAATGAATGGAATGGAATGGAATCGAATGGAATGGAATGGAATGGAATGGAATGGAATGGAATGGAATGAATGGAATGGAATGAATGAATGGAATGGAATGGAATGGAATGGAATGGAATGAATGGAATGTGAATGGAATAATGAATGGAATGAAATGCAATGGAATGGAATGGAATGGAATGGAAATGGAATATGAATGGAATGCAATGAATGGAATGGAATGGAATGTCGAATGGAATGGAATGAATGGAATGGAATGGAATGGAATGGAATGGAATGAATGAATGAATGGAATACCGAATGGAATGGAATGAATGGAATGGAATGAAATGGAATGGAATGGAATGGAATAATGAATGGAATGGAATGAATCGAATGGAATCAATGGAATGGAATGGAATCGAATGAATGAATGGAATGGAATGGAATGGAATGGAATGAATGGAATGCAATGGAATGGAATGAATGAATGGAATGGAATGGAATGGAATGGAATGGAATGTAATGGAATGGAATGGAATGGAATGTAATGAATGGAATGGAATGGAATGGAATGAATGAATGGAATGGAATGGAATGGAATGGAATGGAATGGAATCGGAATGGAATGCAATGGAATATCCAGAATGGAATGGAATCGAATGGAATGGAATGGAATAATGCAATGGAATGGAATGGAATGGAATGGAATGGAATGGAATGGAATGGAATGGAATGGAATGAATGGAATGGAATGGAATGGAATGGAATGGAATGGAATGGAATGGAATGGAATAATGGAATGGAATGGAATGAATGGAATGGAATGAATGAATGGAATGGAATGGAATGAATGGAATGGAATGAATGAATGGAATGGAATGGAATGGAATATCGAATGGAATGGAATGAATGGAATGGAATGGAATGGAATGAATGGAATGGAATGGAATGGAATGGAATGGAATGGAATGTAATGGAATGGAATGATCAAATGGAATGGAATGGAATGGAATGAATGTGAATGTAATGGAATCGAATGGAATGGAATGCGAATGGAATGGAATGATCCAAATGGAATGGAATGGAATATCCAATGAATGTCAATGGAATGGAATAATCCGGAATGAATGGAATCCGAATGTAATGGAATGATCCAGAATGGAATGAATGAATCGAATGGAATGGAATGGAATGGAATGGAATGCAAATGGAATGGAATGGAATGGAATGGAATGGAATGAATGGAATGCAATGGAATGGAATGGAATGAATGGAATGGAATGGAATGGAATGGAATGAATGAATGGAATGAATGGAATGGAATGTAATGGAATGGAATAATGAATGGAATGGAATGGAATAATGGAATGGAATGGAATGTAATGGAATGGAATGGAATGGAATGAATCGAATGGAATGGAATGAATGGAATGGAATATCGAATGGAATGGAATATCCAGAATATGAATGAATGGAATCCAAATGGAATGGAATGAATGAATGGAATGAATGGAATGGAATGGAATGGAATGGAATGGAATGGAATGAATGAATGGAATGGAATGGAATGGAATGGAATGAATGAATGGAATGGAATGGTAATGAATGTAATGGAATCGAATGAATGGAATGAATGGAAATGGAATGAATGCAATGGAATGGAATGGAATGCAATATCAAATGGAATGGAATGAATGAATGAATGAATCAATGAATGGAATATCCAATGGAATGGAATGATCCCGAAATGAATGGAATGGAATGAATCGAATGGAATGTAATGGAATGAATGGAATGTAATGAATGAATGGAATGTAATGGAATGAATATCGAATGGAATAATGGAATGAATGGAATGGAATGAATGAATGAATGGAATGGAATCCAGAATGATCAAATGAATATCGAATGAATGAATGAATGGAATATCCAATGAATGGAATGAATGAATGAATGGAATGGAATGGAATGGAATGTGAATGGAATGTAATGGAATGAATGGAATGGAATGAATGAATGAATGGAATGGAATGTAATGAATGGAATGGAATGTAATGGAATGGAATGAATGAATGGAATGAATGGAATGAATGTGAATGGAATCATCCGAATGGAATGGAATCATCCAATGAATGGAATCAATGAATGGAATGGAATGGAATGCAATGGAATGGAATGATCCAATGGAATGAATGAATGAATGGAATGGAATGGAATGGAATGAATGGAATGGAATGGAATGGAATGTGAATGGAATGCAATGAATGGAATGGAATGGAATGAATGCAATGAATGGAATGGAATGAATATCAGAATGAATGAATGGAATATCCAGAATGGAATGAATGGAATGGAATGGAATGGAATAATGCAATGAATGGAATGGAATGAATGAATGGAATGAATGGAATGGAATGGAATGCAATGGAATGAATGGAATGGAATGGAATGGAATGGAATGGAATGAATGAATGGAATGGAATGGAATGGAATGGAATCGAATGAATGGAATGGAATATCCAATGGAATGAAATGGAATGGAATGAAATCGAATGGAATGAATATCCAATGGAATGGAATGGAATGGAATGAATGAAATGCAATGGAATGAATGAATGGCAATGGAATGGAATGAATGGAATGGAATGGAATGAATGGAATGGAATGGAATGGAATGGAATGGAATGGAATGGAATGGAATGAATGGAATGGAATGAATGGAATGGAATGGAATGGAATGAATGGAATGGAATGGAATGGAATGAATGTAATGGAATGAATGGAATGGAATGGAATGGAATGTAATGGAATGAAATGGAATATCGAATGGAATGGAATAATCCAATGGAATGAAATGCAATGAATGAATGGAATATCCAATGAATGGAATGGAATGAATCCAGAATGAATGAATAATCGAATGAATGGAATCATCCAGAATGGAATGGAATGCAATGAATGGAATGGAATGGAATATCCGAATGGAATGGAATGAATAATGCAATGGAATATCAAATGAATGGACATGGAATGAATGGAATGTAATGGAATGGAATGAATGGAATGTAATGAATGAATGGAATGGAATGAATGTAATGGAATGAATGCAATGGAATGGAATGGAATGAAATGGAATGGAATGGAATGGAATGAATGGAATGGAATCGAATGGAATGGAATGGAATGGAATGGAATGAATCGAATGGAATGAATGGAATGGAATGGAATGGAATGGAATGAATGGAATGGAATGGAATGGAATCGAATGGAATGGAATCGAATGGAATGGAATGGAATGGAATGGAATCGAATGGAATGGAATGGAATGGCAATGGAATAATGGAATGGAATGGAATGGAATGAAATGGAATGAATGAATGTAATGGAATGGAATGGAATGGAATGTGAATGGAATGGAATGAATGGAATATCAAATGAATGGAATGGAATGCAATGGAATGGAATGAACAATCGAATGTAATCAATGGGAATGAAATGAATGAATCATCCAATGAATGGAATATCATCAATGGAATGGAATGTAATGGAATGAATGAATGAATGGAATGCGAATGTAATAATGAATGGAATGTAATGGAATGGAATGGAATGAATGTAATGGAATGGAATGGAATGTAATGAATGGAATGGAATGAATGTCAATGGAATGGAATGAATGCAATGGAATGGAATGAATGAATGGAATATCCAATGGAATGGAATCGAATGGAATGGAATATCGAATGGAATGAATGGAATGTCCAATGAATGAATGCAATGGAATCAATGGAATGGAATGAATGGAATGGAATGGAATGAATAATGGAATGGAATGGAATGAATGGAATGGAATGGAATGAATGAATGTAATGGAATGGAATGGAATGGAATGGAATGGAATGGAATGGAATGGAATGGAATATCCAATGGAATGGAATGGAATGAATGGAATGGAATAATCAAATGGAATGAATGCAATGGAATGTAATGGAATGGAATGTAATGGAATGGAATGAAATGAATGGAATGGAATGGAATGGAATGGAATGAATGAATGGAATGAATGGAATGGAATGAATGGAATGGAATGGAATGGAATGGAATGGAATGAAATGTAATGAATGGAATGGAATGAATGGAATGGAATGGAATGGAATGTAATGGAATGGAATGTCAATGGAATGGAATGGAATGGAACATCGAATGAATGGAATGTAATGAATGAATGAATAATCCGAAATGGAATGGAATGGAATGGAATGCAATGGAATGAATATCGAATGGAATCGAATGAATGGAATGCAATGAATGGAATGGAATGGAATGAATGGAATGGAATGGAATGTCCCGAATGAATGAATGGAATGAATATCCAGAATGGAATGGAATGGAATGGAATGGAATGAATGGAATGGAATGGAATGGAATGGAATGTCGAATGGTAATGGAATGGAATGCAATGGAATGAATATGCAATGAATGAATGAATAATCGAATGAATGGAACAATAATGAATGGTAATCCAGAATGTAATGGAATGTAATGTAATGGAATGATCCAATGTAATCATCCAATGGAATGAAATCCAATGGAATATCAATGAATGTAATGAATGGAATGTAATGGAATGTAATGATCAATGGAATGAATGAATGGAATGAATGGAATGCAATGGAATGGCATCGAATGAACATCCAATGGAATGGAATGGAATATCCAATGAATGAATAATGAATGGAATGGAATGAATGGAATGGAATGGAATGGAATAATGAATGGAATGAATGGAATGGAATGAATGGAATGGAATGGAATGGAATGAATGAATGGAATGGAATGGAATGGAATGGAATAATGGAATGGAATGGAATGCAATGGAATGGAACAATGGGAATGGAATGGAATGAATGGAATGTAATGAATATCATAATGGAATAATCCAATGAATGAATGAATGGAATCATCGAATGTAATGTAATGGAATGAATGATATCGGAATGAATGGAATGGAATGAATCAATGAATGTAATGGAATATCGAATGAATGAATATGCAGAACATCGAAATGCAATATCAATGGTAATGAATGAATGGAATGGAATGGAATGGAATGCAATGGAATGGAATGAATGGAATGTAATGGAATGAATGAATGAATGGAATGGAATGGAATGGAATGGAATGGAATGGAATCAATGAATGAATGAATGGAATATAATGGAATGGAATCGAATGAATGGAATGGAATGAATGAATGAAATATCGAATGGAATCATCGAATGGAATGGAATGGAATGAATGGAATAGAATGAATGGAATGTCAAATGGAATGAAATCCGAATGGAATGAATGAATGGAATGGAATGAATGAATCGAATGGAATGGAATGGAATGGAATAATGTAATGAATGAATGGAATGACAATGAAATGGAATGGAATGGAATGGAATGGAATGAATGGAATGGAATGGACAATGGAATGGAATGGAATGGAATGGAATGTCGAATGAATGAACATCAAATGAAACCAATGGAATAGTAAATGGAATGATCCAATGGAATGGAATGGAATGCAATGAATGGAATGAATATCCAATGGAATGCAATGGAATACAATGAATGCAAAATGGAATGGAATGGAATGGAATGGAATGGAATGGAATGAATGAATGGAATGGAATGAATGGAATGTCGAATGGAATGGAATGAATGGGAATGGAATGGAATGCAATGGAATGGAATGGAATGGAATGGATCCAATGGAATGGAATGTAATGAATGGAATGGAATGGAATTGAATGGAATGGAATGGAAATAATGGAATGGAATGGAATGGAATGTAATGGAATGGAATGTAATGAATGGAATGAAATGGAATGGAATGCAATGAATGGAATGAATGGAATGAATGAATGGAATGGAATGAATGAATGAATGGAATAATGTAATGCAATGGAATGGAATGAAATGAATCGAATGTAATGGAATGAATGGAATCATCCAATGGGAATGGAATGAATATACAATGGAATGGAATCATCCAAATGAATGAATGAATGGCAATGTAATGGTCAATGAATGGAATCGAATGGAATGGAATGTAATATCAAATGTAATGTAATGGAATGCAATGAATGCATGAATGGAATGGAATGAATGAAATGTAATGTAACGAACTGTGAATGGAATGGAATGAATATCCGAATGGAATGTCAAATGTACAATGAATCAGAATCAATCGAATGCAATGAATGGAACGAATTGTAATGCAACGAATGTAATGAATATCCAATATGTAATGAATCGTAATGAATGTGAATGGAAATGATCATGTAATGGGAATCGGTAATGTAATGGAATGTAATGAATCATCCAAAATGAATCAATCCAATGAACATCCAGAATGTAATGAAATCATCCGTAATGTAATGAACCAATCGAATAACATCCAAAATGTACAATATGTAATGGAATATCCAATGGAATAGCATCTATAATGGAATGTGGTCAATGGAATGTCAACGAATGTAATGGTAATGAATTATCCATGAATTAATGGAATGTAATGCAATGGACATCAATGGAATGGAATACAATGAATGGAATGATACAATGGAATATCAATAATGGAATGAATAAATGGAATGAATGTGCAATGGAACGAATCGCAATGGTGGAATGTAATGGAATGATCCAGAATGGAATGCAATGTAATGGAATGGAATGGAATGTCCAGAATGAATGAATGAATATCGAAATGAATAATCAATGGAATGAATGAATATCATCAATGTAACGAATGGAATGAATAATGAATGGAATGAATGGCAAATGCAATGGAATGTCCAATGCAAATCGAATCATCCAAAATGGAATCAGAATGCAAATTATCCAATGTCCAATGAATGAATGGGAATATCCAGAATGAATCCAATGGAACATCAAATGAAATGCAAATTATCCAATGGAAATGTCAATAATGCAAAATGATCGAATGAATGTCAAATAATGTAATATCCGGAATGGAATGAATGAATGAATGCTAATGAATGTAATGAATGGAATGTAATGAATCGGGTAATGTAATGGAATGTAATGAACATGCAATGTGAAATATCCAGAATGAATATCCGAAATGTGAATGGAATGCAATGAATGATCCAAATGAACTAATGGAATCAAATGAAATGGAATGTAATGAATGGAATGGAATGAATGTGAATGGAATCATCCAATGTAACTAGAATGGAATCATCCAGAATGGAATGGAATGTAATCGAATGGAATGGAATGGAATGGAATGTAATGGAATTTAGAATGGAATGAATGGAATGGAACGAATGGAATGAATGGAATGGAATGGAATGGAATGAATGGAATATCCGAATGGAATAATGGAATGGAATATCATGGAATAATGGAATGTAATGAATGGAATGGAATGTAATGGAATGGAATGAATGGAATGAATGGAATGTAATGGAATAGTAATGTATAATGTAATGCGAATGAGAATAATCATAATGTGAATGAATGGAATCAATAATGAATAGGAATGCAATTAATGGAATGAATGGAATGAATAATGGAATGGAATGCAATGGAATAATCGAATGGAATGGAATATCCAATGTAATGTAACATCCAATGACTGAATGGAATGCATCCAATGGACATCGAAATGGATCATCCAATGGAATGTGCAATGGATCCAATGGAATGAACGTGGAATGGAATGGAATGGAATGGTCTAAATGGAATGGAACACTGCAATTTGAATGGAATGGAATGGAATGTAATGGAATGGAATGGAATGCGAATTGCGAATGGAATGGAATATTCAATGTGAATGGAATGGAATAATCAATGAATGGAATGTGACAATGTAATGGAATGAATGGACAATGGAATGGAATGGAATGGAATGCAGTCATCCAACGAACATGCAATGAATGCGAATGCAATGAATGGAATAACAATGAATGGAATATCAAATGAATGAATGGAATATCCATGAAATGGAATGGACATAATGAATCATCCAATGCAATGAATGTAATGCAATGGCAGACATCAGGTAATGGAATAATCGCAATGAATGGTATCGAATGCAATGTAATGTAATGGAATGAATCGTAATGAATGGAATGTAATGGAATCGAATGGAATGTGAATTAATGTAATGTGTATCCGAATGGAATGTAATAAATGATCCGTGAATATTCAATGAGTCTAAATGAATGTCAGAATGGATCCAGGGTCCAAATGAGAATGAAATGTGAATGCACTAATATCATCGTAACGAATGAATGTAATGGAATATCCGAATGTGAATGCAACATGGAATGCAATTAATGGAATGAATGGCAATAATGTAATGTAATATCGTAATGTGAATGGGGATAATGTAATGATCATGGAATGAATGGAATGCGTAATGTACATGAATGTAATATCCAATGGAATATATCGAATGAATGGACATGGTCAATGGAATGTGAATGTCCGAATGGACCCTGGAATGGAATGCACGGGAAGTCTTGAATCGAATGGAATGTCCAATGGAATGGAATGGAATGGTGTCTCTAGAATGGAATGGTGTCCTTAGAATGGAATGGACTCAATGGAATAATGGCACGTAATCGTAATGTAATGTGGAATGTGAATGGAATGGTCGTAATGTATCAACAATGTAGAAATGTAATGTGGAATGAATGGGAACAATGTAATGTAATGAATGTACTGAAATGTATCTCGTAGTGTAATGAATGGAACATCCAGAATCGAATGAATATCCGAAAATGGAACATCAAATGAATTATCCATCAAAATATCCAAATGTAAACCATCTGTCCAATGTAATCATCTGTGAATCGGAACAATCGGAAGGTATCCAATGTAAACGTCCAGAACATCCGGGTAATGGAATATCCGTGGTCGAAATGTCCAGGTCGTCCCATACCTAAATGGCGCTTTGCGTATGTGCCGGCGACGGTGTCGTTTGTTTGCTACCATGCTCGTTTGCTCTGTTTGCTCTGTCGGCGCCGCGATCGCCGCAGCTTTGTCGGCGCACGAGCGCCGGTTACGGCTGTCGGCGTGTCGGCACGGCACGGTCTGAGCGTCGGTCGACGGCCGAGTACGTACGGCGCCGAAATGGCGTCGATCGGCGGTACGTGTTTGTCGGCGCCGGCGCCGGCGTCGCTTTACGCCAGTTGTCGGTTTGTCGGTCGGCGTTTGTCGGCGCCGGCGCCGGCGCCGGTCGCTGTCGGCGGTTTGGCGCCGGCGTCGGCTTTGTCGGCGCCGAGCGTCTGTTTGCCTGGCTCGCCTGCGCGTCGGCGCCGGCGCTTTGCCCGCGCCGGCGCCGCACGGCGCTGGCGTCACCCGTCTTGCCCGCCTGCCTGGCGCCGCGCCGCCCGTGTTTCGCGCACGGTTTTGCCCGCTCACACGCCGCCGGCGCCGGCGCCGCGTACGGCCCGCCGGCGCGCGCCATCGCACGCCCGTTTCGCCGCCTGTCGCCTGCCGCGTTTGTTTGCACCGGCGTTTGTTTGTTTGTTGTTTGTCGGCGCCTATCGGTTTGCGTCGGTTTGCTTATGGTTTGCTTTGTTTGTTTGTCGGCGTTTGTCGGCACGAAGGAAGGAAGGAAGGAAGGAAGGAAGGAAGGAACCTGATTAAGCAATCAAATTGGCCAAATTAGCATGACAGGAAAAAAAAAAAAAAAAAGAAACCCCAGACACCTACTTCATACAGCAGACTATATTTTTAATGAGGAACTGTTCTGCGTTTTAACACAATTGAAAGAAAACTTGTTCAAATAATCAACTTACCTATTCTCTTTTGTCAATGTGTAGTGCAATACAACTCAGTTAATGGACAGGCAAATTCCCAGTAAATGAAGCATACTAATAAGGAGAACTTCACTTCAACCTGGAGATAAAACACAAGGCTTAGCACTACATGATTGTTCTGATTAGAACATGCAAGTTGTTCATGAGGAATGGTTTGTCCTGACTTTGTACTGTTGTATGCTTTCTCCCAAGGGATTCCTTCCATTTGGTAGGATCACAATAGCATGCTTAAGAAAATTTGTCATTCTTTTCTTTTTACTTCCCAGTAGAAAAAAAAATCAATAGAAATTTTTTTTCTATTGAGTTTTTTTTCCCTTAAATATATGAAAGTTTAATCATATCTAGAGGCCTTTTTAAACTAATAGAACAAATTAGGTCAAGCAGGAATATACCGACAAATCTAGATTGTATCTAACATGTTGATTAGCTCTACATGAACTGGGTATCACTACAGAGCACTTAATGTTTCTAAATAAGACAAGTGTTGGAAAACAAGTACTGTTAAAAGATTTGTTCCCCAAAATGTCCAGAGTTTCAAAACTTTATTACTTCTTCTGTCCCTTCATCTTCCTTGTTTAACTTGTGTTTCTTCTTTACCCTTCTGCTGGCTATTGATGTACAAGTCTTTTCCTTTCATCACCTGAGAGACTTCTCTGTGCATTCTGCTTTATTGAGCTCCTTTTTCTCCTCATCTCATTTTGAAACCTATTGACTGTTTCTTCATTTTACTTTCCATACTGCCTTTATGACTGAATGCCTTAATTTATTCCCTATATAATGTCTACACATTACTGCTCCCTGTGATTTATGGCATATGTGATCTTCTGTTGTTTAACTCCATGAAGCCACTTTAGACTAACACTGAAAGAAGATACACTCCCACATGACTGAAGATACCAGCATGCACTACTTACTCATCGTCTTTATACACACACTTACAGGATAGTCAGAAATGGAACTTTGAAAAATTCTAATTGGAGTTTGTGACATTGTTGCAACATTGTTCTGGCCTATATGGCCAGCAGGAGCAGGGAGTTCATTGTGCCCCTGTATTCTGCATTGGTTAGGCTGCACCTTGAGTACTGTGTCCAGTTCTGGGCCCCTCAGTTTAGGACAGGCATCGAAATGCTTGAACGTGTCCAGAGAAGGGCAACAAGGCTGGTGAGAGGCCTTGAACACAGCCCTATGAGGAGAGGCTGACGGAGATGGGGTTGCTTAGCCTGGAGACGAGGAGGCTCAGGGGAGACCTTATTGCTCTCTACAACTACCTGAAGGGAGGTTGTAGACAGCTGGGGTTGGTCTCTTCTCCCAGGCAACCAGCACCAAAACAAGAGGACACAGTCTGAAGTTGCACCAGGGGAGGTTTAGGCTGGAGGTTAGGAAGAAATTCTACTCAGAGAGAGTGATTGCCCATTGGAATATGCTGCCCAGGGAGGCGGTGGAGTCACCATCATTGGAGGTGCTTAGGAGGAGACTTGATGGGGTGCTTGGTGCCATGATTTAGTTGATTAGGTGGTGTTAGATGATAGGTTGGACACGATGGTCTCGAAGGTCTCTTCCAACCTGGTTCATTCTATTACTGAAATTTATGAAAAACAAACCCCCCGCTCCCCAAAGTTACTGAACTTTTCCAAACTAATGCAAATCTCTTGATCTTGCAACACCAAAAAAACTCCAACAAGGTATAGGAAAAACAAAGACCTGTAAGATTTAGATAAAAGCTTGATTAGCAAGGAAGATCTGTATGCTCAATGAAATGTCTCTAACTACGTCTTTAGACCCTGCAGTGTGCAAAGCATTTTCTTTCCCCTCTTTGACACTGATGTAAAGTAATGTCTGTTAACTTATGTATCAGGGATCCAGAAATAGTTTTTAAATATTGTTCATTCCTTCTTCTGCCTTGCACACATTCCTACCATTTTTGCAACTAAAAACAGCAGCAGAGCAGTAGTGACTTTTTCTGTGCTTCTTCTAGTACACACCTACCTGTAGTTTATCGCCTACATATTTATTTTTTCTGCAAAAATATAATTATGATGCTGTAATGTATGTTTCGTTAATCCATTTGGAATGATGGAAGCTGAGGGAAAGAAACTATGGTGCTTTCATATTAGAGATGCATAACTTTCTGAAGAACTACAAGCACTTGAAGATAGAAACTGCATATATTAAGACAGTATTGCACAATACTTCTGTCTCTGCACAGGCCTTATAGGCAAAATCTACACATACATTTAGAAGTCAGAAAATTTCCATCATCTAGTATTTATGAGAACATCTATAAAGTATTACGTAGCTAAGTCTGAAATAATCATGGAATTTTACTACTGCCTCTGGTCATGCCATCCACAGACTCCAAACTATATTTTTATGGTGCACTGTAAATTGGGTTTGTGGTCTTTTGCCTGTGAGGCTTCTGAAAGTGCTTTACATTTTTCTAGGAAAATAGGTCATCTGCAATCCTATTTCCTGTTTGTGATTACTTGCTTATACACATACCCTAGAAATTGCAGCAAATTATTTTTAACCAGTGCAATCATATTTGCTAGAGAATGTTAATTCCAAAGATAACACATTATCTATATTTCATAGAACCAACATGGGTAGTCACTGCAACACAAGCTTGACCCTTTTGCACATTCAAGAAACCTTGGAAAAGTTGTATTCTCTCACTGTAACAAGAAAAGACTCTTGTTAGGCCAGGAGTTCACTTGCCATACCCAGGTAAATGGGCACAAGTACAGAACTGGTTTTAAATTTTTTATCTCCTTATCACTGTCATATCCCAGAAATCAATTGTCCTATAGATATACAACTGAGATACAGACTCAGAGGGAGATAGTCCACAACAAGTGCTCCTATATTATGCAGTTTAACATACAACATAGATTCTTTCCAGGTGCATAACCATTGTTGTGATCACACCTATGCTATAGAGCGCAGTTATTCACACTGTTGATACACACAACTTTTTCACCCTATTGTATCAAAAATTGGCAGGTTCTCATGGTGGTATCATGCAATGTGGAGCGGAAAATACCAAAGCTGAGGTTTTCCAGCACTGCCCAGGAGCACATGTACATGTATTAGGTTCTAGAAATATATACAGGTGCTTCTTTCCCAAAAGCATTCTCAGAATTTAACAGAGGCCATGGGTGTATCTACACATATGCCTTTGGGGTTTCTTTTGTTTTGTTTTAATGGTTGCAGTTCACTGGGTGCATCTTTTGCAAAGGCTCTCTCTGGAAATTGTTTTAATATTCTGAATATTACAAAACATTTTGTTTAATTTTCAGTTAATTTTGTTTATAAGTGCACAGTCACAATCAGCAGAAGAGGAAGACAGAACTTCAGATAGGTGTCTTAAATGCACTACCTGAACAATCTCAAACACAGGCTTGTCTGCTAATTTGTAGAGGAGGAGGAGTTCTCTAGGTTAATTCTCTGTCAGTATGCCAATCTTGCCAGGCAGGTGATTGCAGCAGGTTATGAGAAGTAGATGGACAATTTATGTATAAGATTTAAGAAAAAGGTGCCTGTGCTCCTAAAGACAGAGGATGGAGTGACCTTCTGTGACACTTAGATCCTAACAAATCAGTGAGTCCACTCTCCATCATTTGTTGCTGGTCCTGGCTAACTGGGGAGGTCCCAGATGACTGGAGACTGGCCAGTGTGACACCCTGGCACAAGAAGGACTGAAAGGAAGATCTAGGGAACTATAGGCCTGTCAGCCTGACCTCAGTGCCTGGCAAGGTTATGAAGCAGTTCATCCTGGGTGCCATCAAGCAGCATGTACAAGATAACTAGGGGATCAGGCCCAGCCAACATGGGTTTAGAAAGGAAGGTCCTGCCTAACCAATCTGATCTCATTCTAAGTCTAGGTGACCCATCTGGTAGATGAGGGGAGGGCTGTGGATGTGGTCTACCTAGACTTCAGCAAAGCCTTTGACACAGTCTCTCACAGCATCCTCCTGGAAAAGCTGTCAGTCCATGGCTTGGACAGGTGCACCCTTAGCTGGACTAAAAACTGTATTAATAAACGGGCACAGAGAGTGGTTGTGAATGGTGCAGCAGCCAGCTGGTGTCCAATGGATGGTGTGGGATCCACTGGTGTCCCCCAGGAATCAATACTGGGCCCAGTTCTATTCAACATCTTTATTGATGACTTGGATGAGGGGATCAAGTCTAACACTAGTAAATTCACCATGACAACAAGTTGGGGACAGTGTTGATATACTGGAAGACACTTCAGAGAAACCTAGACAGGCTGGATCGATGGCCTGAAGCCAGCGGTATGGGGTTTAACAAGGCCAAGTGCAGGGTCCTACATTTTGGCCAAGATAACCCCATGCAGTGCTACAGACTGGGGGATGAGTGGCTGGAAAGTGACCTAGCAGAGAGGGACCTGGGAGTGCTGGTTGACAATTGGCTAAACATGAGCCAGCAGTGCGCCCAGGTGCATGAAAGGCATCTTGGACTCTATCAGGAATAGTGTGTCCAGCAGGACTAGGGATGTAACACTGCCTGAGGCCTGGTGAGGCCTCACCTCAAGTGCTGTGTGTAGTTCCAGGCCTCTTACTTCAAGAAAGATATTGAGGTGCTGGAGGGGGTCCAGAGGAGAGTGATGGGACTGTTGAAGGGACTGGAGGAAAAGTCTTGTGAAGGAAAGTCTTGTGAGGAGATGCTGAGGGAGCTGCAGTTGTTTAGCCTGGAGAGCAGGAGACTCAGGGGAGCCATATCACACACTACAACTACCTGAAGGGAAGTTGTAGTAAGGTGGGGTTTGGGGTCTTTTCCCAGGCAACTTGTGACAAGACAAGAGGGCATGTGTTAAAGGATACAGTATTTCCTTTATTTATAAATTATATGGTGAATATTAATACAGATATTAATAACCTTTTATTAGTATGAAAATTGCCAAAACATATCAAATGGTTCAATGTACAGTTAGAATATATATTTACTTTGGGGTGTACAGTAATTGGGCAACTATAACAATTTAAACAATTTTATGCAAACCAGAAGGAACTAACTGAAAGAGAATGCCCCAGGAGCAAAATGGTGCTTGACCATGCTGGGGGGATGCTCGACAAGAAACATTATGCCAAAGAGGCAATGAATTAATTACTCACAGCTGGTTGTATCCAAGTGGAGCAGTGCTGCTGCTGTATATTGGAGGCTTTGGGGTGCTCACGCACCGGGCATGGCAGGCTGCCAGCAGGAAAGCCACGCAGTGTCGATGGTTGGTCTGGCTTCAGCGGACAGTGAGCTGTTAATGACGTGTGGTGGTTTGAGCCTTAACTGGGACTTAAGAGCTCAGATGGGGGCAAGGCTGAGAATCCCGCCCCTGCTCCCCCCCTCCTCCTTCCCAACAGAGAGGAAAAAGAAAGAGAAGGAGCAAATCCACCACGAATTAATTTGGACTCATCTTGGAAGTAGAGAGGTAAAGAATTTTCTTTAAAAAAAAATATTTTTATATATATATATATATATATATATATATATATATATATATATATATATGTAACAATAGCAGGCAAGGCTTACAAGGGCAAGGAACAAGGATGGATGGGGGGGCGGGCGAAGAATACAAAACCAGTCTCTCTGAAGAGGTGCAGAGGCAGCAGGGAGAAGGATCAGGCCCGACCATATGGCAGAGAAGCAGGGAGCCACAGTCCTCGTCCAAACAAAGGCAGGGCCCAAGAGAGCTAATGGCTGCAGTATCCTCCCTTATATCGCCTTGCTGGGTAGGGAGGGGGGAGAGGAACAGATTAATTTAGTTTCCCAGGGGAAAACCCCCTGCAGGGAGGGCAATGCTCTTACAAGCCCTCCCCTCCTGCTTCCAGGATGAGCATTAACCCATCACACGACACTATTGCCATGGGCACTTGCTTTGTCCTGGGGAAACTGAGGCAAGGTAAAATCTTGGTCACAAGGGGGTTCAGGCTTCACTCCAACTTGCCAACATGGATTTAGGAGGGGCAGGTTCTGCCTGACCAACCTGATCTCCTTCTGTGATCAGGTGACCCGTCTGGTGGGCGTGGGGAGGCCTGTAGATGTGGTCTACCTGGACTTCAGCAAGGCCTTTGACACTGTCCCCCACAGCAAACTGCTGGCTAAGCTGTCAGCTCGTGGCTTGGACCGCAACACTCTGTGACGAGTTAGGAACTGGCTGGATGGCCGAGCCCAGAGAGTGGTGGTGAATGGTGCCACATCCAGCTGGTGGCCAGTCACCAGTGGCATCCCCCAGGGATCAGTGCTGGACCCCATCCTCTTTAACATCTTCACTGATGATCTGGATGAGGGGATTGAGTCAGTCATCAGCAAATTTGCAGATGACGCCAAGTTATAAGCAGATGTTAGTCAGTTAGAGATTAGAAGGGCTCTGCAGAGGGACCTTGACTGACTGGACAGATGGGCAGAGTCCAATGGGATGGCATTCAACAAGTCTAAGTGCCGGGTGCTGCACTTTGGCCACAGCAACCCCATGCAGAGCTACAGGCTGGGGTCAGAGTGGCTGGAGAGCAGCTAGGCAGAGAGGGACCTGGGGGTGCTGATCGACAGCCACCTGAAAATGAGCCAGCAGTGTGCCCAGGTGGCCAAGAAGGCCAATGGCATCCTGGCCTGCATTAGGAATAGTGTGGCCAGCAGGAGCAGGAAAGTCATTGTGCCCCTGTACTCTGCTTTGGTTAGGCCACACCTTGAGTACTGTGTCCAGTTCTGGGCCCCTCAGTTTAAGAAGGACATTGAGACACTTGAACGTGTCCAGAGAAGGGCAACAAGGCTGGGGAGGGGCCTTGAGCACAAGCCCTATGAGGAGAGGCTGAGGGAGCTGGGATTGTTTAGCCTGGAGAAGAGGAGGCTCAGGGGTGACCTCATTGCCCTCTACAACTACCCAAAGGGTGGTTGTAGCCAGGAAGAGGTTGGTCTCTTCTCCCAGGCAACCATCACCAGAACAAGAGGACACAGTCTCAAGCTGCACCAGGGGAAGTTTGGGCTCGAGGTGAGGAGAAAATTCTTCACCGAGAGAGTCATTTATCATTGGAATGTGCTGCCCGGGGAGGTGGTGGAGTCACCATCCCTGGAGGTGTTCAAGAGGGGATTGGACATGGCACTTGGTGCCATGGTCTAGTCATGAGGTCTGTGGTCTGTGGTGACAGGTTGGACTCGATGATCCTCGAGGTCTCTTCCAACCTTAGTGATATTGTGATACTGTGATATTGTAACTCCTAAGCTCCTGGTTTCTCTCATAGCTTGTGATGTGTATGCTAATGATTTTATCCCAGGCTCTGGACCAGGCAACTCAGGGCTATGCAACTTGAGGCAAATTCAAGCCAAACAAGGTCCAAGCAGGTTCAAGCATGCAAGTCTTGAGCAAGGCACAGGCGACTAGAAGTCAGCCTGTATCTAAATCTTGCCTGAGATTTGATTTGATTTGATTCTGAGTTAGTTCCTTAAGTAACCTGAAGTCTGCTCTCCAGAAGTCCAGAGTGGAGGGTCTGTTGCTGCCCCTCTTAGCTTGACTGCATATTGACAGCTCAATTATTTCATGGTTGCAGTTGTTTAAGGAGGTGATTAAGAAAAGATTGGATGTGGTACTTAGTGACATGGTGTAATCAATGTGCTGGACTCAGGACATAGGCTCCACTTCGTGATCTCAGAGGTCTATTCCACCTTAAAAATTTTGTGGTTCTCTGAAATGCACCTTTGGACACACATAGAAGTTACATCACTGACAGATTTGAAGGAGATTTTTGACCTGGTAGGGAAAATAGAGATATCTTTCTCAACCTTCAAGATTTTCACAGTAAACCTGAAAAAAAGCTTTGTCCCCTGTCACACCTTTGATTTTTCTAGTTCATTATACAGTGGAATATCTTAAGAAGGTCTATTTGCATAATAAACATGCTGGTCACTCTCCTGTTAGATGAATCCTTTTCACAGTCTGGTACAACAGACCTTCACTTCACCAAGAATTCTGACTAACTTGTGCTCATTGGCATGATCATAGTGTGATTCATTAGCTGGTTTTATTATCTTACTCTGTTCAGCACTTGCTAGGCCACACCTGGAATATTATGTTCACTTTTGCTCCTTGCTATGAATGGTCTTGGAGAGTAGCCAGAGAAGGGCCACAAAGGTGATCAACGGACTGAGAAGCTGCCATGTGAGGAAAGTCTGAGAGAACTGGTTTCATTCAGCCTTGAGAAAAGAAGGATTGAGGAAGATCTTATCACCATATTCCAGTATTTAAAAGGTGGCTACAAAGAAGACAGACTCCCTTTTTACAAGGAGTCACATGGAAAATATGAAGATTTATAGGAACAAGTTATTCATGAGAAGACTTCAATTGAACACAAGAGGAAAAAAAGTCACAAGAACAATAAGCCATTGCAATAATCTCCACAGGGAAATGGATTCCTAATACTGTTCTCTATTCAGCTGCACAGGTTACTAGAAAATCTCATTGAGACTATGCTTTTGGCAAGACAGTTGGCACCAGAAATGTAGTTAATCAGGTGGGGTAAAACATAGATATATACTTATCAGGAGGGTGGACCCTGGATTTTGAATTAATCAGAAAATCTCACTTAGTTTTGAAACTCGTAGAATCACAGAAAGGTCAGGGGGCAGAAGGGACATCTAAAGAGATCATTTAATCCAACCCTGCTGCTGAAGCAAGTTCGCTTAGATCAGGTTGCACAGGAAGACATTCAGGCAGGTTTTGAAAGTCTCTAGAGATGCAGACTCCACAACTTCTCTGGGCATTTCTTCCAATGCTTTGCATCCTGTTACTTTGAAATTAAAAATAATCAAGGCTACAGCTTGGGCAGATGAGGAACAGGCAGTACTCAACTACTTTTAGAAGATATACATAGGTCAGCTGAAAAGCTTGGGGGGGACAACACACGTGTGGAAATCCACCTATGCTCAATTAAAGCTATTTGGCTTAAATATTTAAACTATGCTGCAACTAATAAAAGTCATCTTACAAACTGTTTCATTATTGCCAGAACTGTGGAACTCACAATTCAGATTGCAAGAGTTAACATCATAAGCATTTTGAGTTATGAGCCAATAATTATAAAGAGTAAAGCCTGGGGTTGTCCAACAGACCTTCCATGAATGAATGATCATATTTACATTAGAACTAACATGATTTACAAATGCCGAACTGCCACATTTTAATTTAATGACTTTTATCGAATATATCACATCTGTAAGAATTTGCACTATATTTCATATGAAGTAAGAAATGGGTGAGAAATTAAAACATAGTCAGAAAAGAGTCAATAGCCAACATAATGAAAATAAGGCTATGTTTCAGTCATTATGGTTGTCAAAATTCTTTGTATTTAGCAAAGAGCCTGGCTTCTCTAAAGATGAAGGAAGATTTGAAGTGCTCATCACAGTATTCAGCTATTTCAGATTTCTACTTTAACGGCTCGAACTGTTAAGAAACTATAATTCTTGTTAAATTGTTAGATTTTAAAATGTGTTGAAACATATGGGCTCCTCAAGAGGCCTTTAGCAGGTTTTCTAATATATCTTCTGTCAGCTTTCTAATATCAAACTTTCAAACCCGACCCACGCAAACTGATTAGTCAATTTAAAAATAAATAAATAAATAGCTAGATAAATAAATAAATAAATAAATAAATGTTTAGAAAGTATATTGAGTCAGGAGAAAAAAAAAAAACACTTTTTTTTCCCTCAAAATAAAACATTAACTTTTCAGTAATGTATGAAGCATTAATCTCCCTACAGCAGATGAGACATAACATGACAAATGGACCAAAACTGACAGCTACCAGGCTAGTGTTTCTCAACTTGTATTAATATGCAAATGCATCTCAGAGAGAGATTTTCACTTCTACAATTTAATCTACCAAGAAAGAGGTGAACAGGTTTCAGGGAACAAAAAATAAAAGCAAAACAAAACAAACAAATCCAAACAAGCATAACAATGTAGAATTCAAATCTCTTAAACATAAGGGCACCTGCAATATTAATTCTTAAGTGAACGAGGAACACTCCATCCTTAGTTAAATATGGTCTCGTGTTATTTCGAAGCAATTAAGAAAAAAATCTTTCAGATGCATGCAATGTTTTAAATGTAAGGTTGTTAGTAGATTAAGAGAAGGCTAGGACTATCTGGAATGGATTTAGTGAATTACAGCTCGTCTGCTAGAAAGCAGGGGATAACAGTGGTCAGAAAACATTCTTGACAATTTTTGCTAAGGCTCAAATCAGAAATATAAAAAATGTCTAAGAAACCCTTATAATTAATATGAGAGAAGGTGGTTGGTAACAATCCTTTGTCTAAAGAGCCTACTATTTGGAGGCATTTATTAATAGCTTTTAGAACAGAAGAGGTTAAAACCTTTAAATAATTTTCCAAGCATTGGTTTTGTCTTTCCTTTGTAAGGTTCCCTTATTCAGTCCTTAAGTCTTTCCCTGTGCATCACTAATATAAATTATTTACATACCTAAAGGCTATGGTATATAAATCAAATACCCATTTTATTTTGAATACCAAAATGTTACATGAAAATTCAAAACACACAGAGTCCTAATGACATACTGACAGCACTCCTATATCCTTCTGTCAGGCCATACTATCATCTCAAAGGACAATAGAAGAGATTGCTTCCCTGTTTTAAAAGTTTGATGTATCATGATAGAGAACCTCTAATTAATACCATAACACAGCAATAAGTAATTACTTTTATTAAAGTGGCATGAGCATGAATTTTTAGTCATGTGCACATATTGCTCTGCCACTGCTGTCGGGTCAGTGATTTTATGATTCCTGTCAGCAATGGATGATAAACTAAAGAAGATAAAGAGTCCCAGGCACATTTCTCCTTTTTCAAAGCAGAGAAAAGTATAGTTTGAAGGGATAGAGAATTTAGTAAATTTGACATACAGTGAGCCTAATTATGAGATTCTAATCAATTAATATTCTTCTAAAATTTCTTTACAATCCTGTCAGCTTTCTTTTGGGTATCTTCCAGCAGTTCTTTGAGAGATTAATAAATGTAAAAAAAATTTCATGAGCCACTCCCCCCAAAAACAACAAATCAACAAAAAAGCATTGTATGGTTTAATTGATTTGTTAGTGTTAAACCCACTATCATAGAAAACCTGTTATTGTGGAAGAGAGAGATAAAAGATAGCAACAAAGAGTTCAGCAGATACAGAATCCCACATTTCCTTCATTAGACCCCAGTGTTGCCTACCAGAAACAGTGGTATTTATGAAATTGCTATTGATGAAATTAAGTCATGTTGAACATATCCAGTTCAAAAACTGTTGCAAACAGTAGTTGCTGCACCTATGTAAGTGCAGGGCAGCAGAATACCCTTCCCTGAAAATTTTGTGGTCTGTAGTTGAAGGGATGTACAACCAGCAAATACAGCAGTAAGTGAGCAGTGGCTCACTTAGTAGTGCATAAGACCCTTAATGGGAATGTCGTGAGTTCAAGCCTGCAGTGGGCAGTAGTGTCCTCCCTATTCTAGTCATGAGGTCTGTGGTGACAGGTTGGACTTGATGATCTTTGAGGTCTCTTCCAACCTTGGTGATACTGAATACTACTAAATGAATGAACAGCAAAGGCAAATCCAGAAACTGTATGAACATGATTTAATACAAAAATCAGTAATAGATGCATACTTGCGTAGTCTGAAATCAGACAAAATTTTAGTTTTGGGTTATTTAAGCAAATGCCCACAATTCCCAAAAGAAACATGCATTTATAGTAGTCTTTTTCTATTGTCCACATACAGAAATAACAGGGAAAAATGTAGGATATGATCCCCACAACTGAAGTTCTATGCTAATAAGTAAAATAGTTCATAAAATAGAGGTATCAAAAATAGGATTTCTGGTTGCATCTTTAACTTTCAGAAAATTCAATATTTAAAGCAAATACACCAGAAGGGAGATGATGTGTTCTTCATTGTAATAAGCAAAATTTTTAAAATCACTGGATATCTGCTTGTTCAAGTTAGTAAAAAATTGCTAATTATTTGAACATGGTAAGAAAATGAAAAATTAAGAGTGTTTGCTAATGGATTTTTACATTTACCTGGACTTTGGTAATGGATTTTTACATCTACCTGGACTTCAGCAAGACATTTGACACTGTCCCCCACAGCAAACTCCTGGCCAAGCTGTCAGCCCATGGCTTGGACAGGAGCACACTGTGTTGGGTTAGGAACTGACTGGAGGGTCGAGCCCAGAGAGTGGTGGTGAATGGTGCCACATCCAGCTGGTGGCCAGGCAGTAATGGAGTCCCCCAGGGATCAGTGCTGGGCCCCATGCTCTTTAATATCTTTATTGATGATCTGGATGAGGGCATTGAGCCCATCATCAGTAAATTTGCTGACGACACCAAGCTGGGGGCAGGAGTTGATCTGCTGGAGGGTTGAGAGGCTCTGCAGAGGGACCTCGACAGGCTGGACAGATGGGCAGAGTCCAACGGCATGACATTTAACACATCCAAGTGCCGGGTTCTGCACATTGGCCACAACAACCCCATGCAGTGCTACAGGCTGGGGTCAGAGTGGCTGGAGAGCAGCTAGGCAGAGAGGGACCTGGGGGTACTGGTCGATGGCAGGCTGAACATGAGCCTGAAGAATGCCCAGACAGCCAAGAGGGCCAATGGCATCCTGGCCTGTATCAGGAACAGTGTGGCCAGCAGGAGCAGGGAGGTCATTCTGCCCCTGTACACTGCACTGGTTAGGCCACACCTTGAGTCCCGTGTCCAGTTCTGGGCCCCTCAGTTTAGGAAGGATGTTGAGTTGCTGGAACGAGTCCAGAGAAGGGCAACAAAGTTGGTGAGGGGTTTGGAACACAAGCCCTATGAGGAGAGGCTGAGGGATCTGGGCTTGCTTAGCCTGGAGAAGAGGAGGCTCAGGGGTGACCTTATTGTTCTCTACAACTACCTGAAGGGAGATTGTAGCCAGGTGGAGGTTGAATAGAATAGAATAGAATAAACCAGGTTGGAAGAGACCTTCAAGATCATCACGTCCAACCTATCACCCAACACCACCCAATCAACTAACCCATGTAACCAAGCACCCTGTCAAGTCTCCTCCTGAACACCTCCAGTGACGGCGACTCCACCACCTCCCCAGGCAGTCCATTCCAATGGGCAATCACTCTCTCTGTGTAAAACTTCCTCCTGACCTCCAGCCTGAACTTCCCCTGGTGCAGCCTGAGACTGTGTCCTCTTGTTCTGGTGCTGGCTGCCTGGGAGAAGAGACCAACCTCTGCCTGTTTACAACTCCTCTTCAGGTAGTTGTGGAGAGTAATGAGGTCACCCCTAAGTCTCCTCCTCTCCAGGCTAAGTAGCCCCAGTTCCCTCAGTCTCTCCTCATAGGGCTTGTGTTCCAAGCCCCTCACTAACTTCGTTGCCCTTCTCTGGACTCGTTCCAGCAACTCAACATCCTTCCTAAACTGAAGGGCCCAGAACTGGACACAGTACTTGAGGTGTGGCCTAACCAGTGCAGTGTACAGGGGCAGAATGACCTCCCTGCTCCTGCTGGCCACACTGTTCTTAATGTAGGCCAGGATGCCATTGGCCCTCTTGGCTGCCTGGGCACACTGCAGGCTCATGTTCATCCTACCATCAACCAGCACTCCCAGGTCCCTCTCTGCCTGGCTGCTCTGCAGCCACTCTGACCCCAGCCTGTAGCACTGCATGGGGTTGTTGTGGCCAATGTGCAGAACCCGGCACTTGGATGCATTAAATCTCATGCCGTTGGACTCTGCCCATCTGTCCAGCCTGTCGAGGTCTCTCTGCAAAGCCTCTCTACCCTCTAGCAGATCAACTCCTGTCCCCAGCTTGGTGTCATCAGCAAATTTACTGATGATAGACTCAATGCCCTCATCCAGATCATCAACAAAGATGTTAAAGAGGATGGGGCTCAGCACTGATCCCTGGGGGACACCACTACTGACTGGCCGCCAGCTGGATGTGACACCATTCACCACCACTCTCTGGGTTCGGCCCTCCAGCCAGTTCCTAACCCAGCTCAGAGTGCTGCTGTCCAAGCCATGGGCTGACAGCTTGGCCACCAGTTTGCTATGGGGGACAGTGTCAAAGGCCTTGCTGAGGTCCAGGTAAACTACATCCACAGGCCTCCCCACATCCACCAGGCGGGTCACCTGATCATAGAAGGAGATCAGGTTGGTCAGGCAGGACCTGCCCTTCCTAAATCCATGCTGGCTGGGCCTGATCCCTTGGCCATCCTCTAAGTGCTGTGTTAATGCATTCAGGATGACCTGTTCCATGATCTTGCCTGGCACTGAGGTCAGGCTGACAGGCCTGTAATTCCCTGGCTCATCCAACCGGCCCTTCTTGTGGATGGGCACCACATTGGCCTGCTTCCAGTCCTCTGGAACCTCGCCAGTGAGCCAGGACTGCTGAAAAATGATGGAGAGCGGCTTGGCCAGCTCCTCTGACAGCTCCCTCAGCACCCTAGGATGGATCCCATCTGGTCCCATGGACTTGTGGGGGTCCAGGTGGCTGAGTAGGTCACCAACTGCCCCATTTTGGAACAGTGGAAAACTATACTGTCCCCTGACTCCATCTGCCAGCTCTGGAGGCCAGCTGTCTGGAAGACATTCTGTCCTGCTAGCAAAAATTGAGGCAAAGAAGGTGTTAAGTATCTCAGCCTTTTCCTCATCCCTTATCACAGCGTTCCCCTCCGTGTCCACCAAGGAGTGGAGGTTGTCTCTGCCCTTCCTCTTGCTATTAATGTATTTATAGAAGGACTTTTTGTTGTCCTTCACAGCAGAGGCCAGACTAAGCTGGTCTCTTCTTGGTTGGTCTCTTCTTGGTTGGTCTCTTCTCCCAGGAAACCAGCAGCAGAACAAGAGGACACTGTCTCAAGCTGTACCAGGGGAGGTTCAGACTGGGTGTTAGGAAGAAATTCTACACAGAGAGAGTGATTGCCCATTGGAATGTGCTGCTCGAGGAGGTGGTGGAGTCACCATCATTGGAGGTGTTTAGGAGAAGACTTGATGGGGTGCTTGGTGCCATGGTTTAATTGATTAGGTGGTGTTGGATGATAAGTTCGACGCGATGGTCTCAAAGGTCTCTTCCAACCTGGCTCATTCTATTCTATTACTGAAATTCATGAAAAACAATCCCCCGCTCACCAAAGTTACTGAACTTTTCCAAACTAATGCAAATCTGTCAACCTTGCACCACCAAATAAAACCCAACAAGGTATAGGAAAAACAAAGACCTGTAAGATTTAGATAAAAGCTGGTTTATTCTATGTTCTAACTTCATTCTATTCTGTGTTCTATTTTATGGCCATGCATTTATTTCATATAATTCAATCTTTTTCATCCTACTGTGTGTAAGAAAAATAATATCCTAATATGTATATACCAATTTTACGATAGTAAGTTGCAATTAATCAATTTAACAAACCCCAAAGAAATATGAATTACTTGTGTTTAGTAGGCATATTGTTAGGCCAAAGTGAGTGGACATGTTAATGCAAATAATGCTTGCAGTAAGCCTTGGCTGAAAGAACAAGGGTTATTTTAGAGGCCTTCCAGTACCTGAATGAGGCCTACAAGAAGGCTAGAGAAGGGCCATTTACAAAGGCCTGTAGTGATAGGAGGAGGGGCAATGGCTTGAAATTAGAGAAGAATAAATTTAGATTGGATATCAGGAACAAATTCTTAACCATGTAGAACACCGGAACAGGTTGCCCAGAGATGTAGATGAGACTCTATTCCTCGAGATATTAAAGGTCAGATTCAACAAGACTCTGAACAGCCTGATCTAGTGGACGATATCGCTGCTCACTGCAGGAGGGTTGGATTAGATGACCTTTGGAGGTCCCTTCAAAGCCAAACCATTCTATGATTTTACACAACCTGAGATTCAAACTGATCCTGAATATCAGCCACTAAAACCTGAAAGGACTGAATCAATGTTAGTGTAAGCACATCATACACCAGTAAAACTGATCAAATTGTACCTTTATAAAGAGATTGTTTTTGTCCAGTGTCCCAGAGAAGTATCTGAAGCATTATCTGGATACTATCTCAGGGATAGTTGAGTGATAACAAGAGAAATTGGTAATTTGCTGCAGCTTGGAGTCAGACTAGCCCATTTGCAGCTTTCCTGGGACTCTGCCCAGAAACAACATCTCTCAGCCCATCCCCATCATAGTTTAGGACAGGAATTTCTTCCTTTATTGTGGATAAAGCTAGGGTAGTCCCACATTGGCTGGGACTTGTGACAAATTCCTACTGCAGGGACATACAATGCCTCCAGCCCCTATCCTCACCAAAAAGAGTCAGAGGAAGAAAATAAAAGAAAATAAAAGAAAATACCCAATGTGTTGCCTTCCTATAACTTTGAAGTTGACATTAATGCTATCTCCCAATACAATCTCTAACAGGTAAATTTTGCAACTCTGTACCAGGGTTAGGACTGAAAGAGTCAGCTGAGTCTTTCTAACTTCAGCCATCAGCTTTCAACAGGTTTGCATACAGAAGCAACGTAAATGACATTGTTTGTCTAAATGGTTTAAGGGCTCACTTCAGGTATACACAGTATCCATTATACATTTGTCTTTTTGGCCCAAAAAGAAAAAGAAGGGAAAAAAAACCCAAAACAAAACAAACTTTCATTGGCTGTTCATACTGTCTATCCAATCCAAGGCAATATTTACAGTTCGTAAGTAAAGTTCATAGTGCATTCTGGCTACCAATGAAATTCGTTTAGACCTGTCTTTTGTTTACAAAATATTCAGCCATAGTGTCCCATCACTGTCTCCCTCTTAAAGGCACAGCCTCAAACGGTCACAGTCCACCCCTTCTAAACAATTTCATTGGCTGTTCATACTGTCCATCCAATCAAAGACAATATTTACAGTTAGCAAGTAAAGTTCATAGTCCATTCCGGCTATACTCAGATGTAGATGATTCAAAAGTCCAAGAAAATCAGGAAATAAGAAAAATTGAAAACAGTTTATCTCTTCACCAAAGCAGCGAAGAAAAGGGAAATAGGGATTCTCAGGGTCTCTTAGTTGACTCAGGGCTCTCAGGGTTCTCAGGGTTCGTGCACCGTAGATTCCTCGTAGATTCTTCCTTTGGACGCGATGTAGCTGTACAACAGTTTGAAATTAAACTCTCTCAGCTAAAGTTAAATTTCTTTGTGGAATACACTGAATTTCACCATTCTCTTGCATTACCCAATAAGTGTGACCCGGACCTTCAGCTGAAACCACCCCTCGGACAGGTTTAGCCTCTCCTGAGGGAGAAAATACCCAAACAGTTTTACCTAACAGATTCTTTTCTCTAACAACAGGAACTCTATCACCTTCTACTTTCTGTAGCAGAACTGAATGTGCCAGTCCAGCTCGGTTCACTGAACCTCTGCTATTTACCAGCCAGGTTGATTGTGCTAAATGCTTTTCCTAGTTTTTCAAAGATCCACCCCCCATGGCTTTAAGAGTGGTCTTTAACAAACCGTTGTAGCATTCAATCTTCCCTGAAGCTGGTGTGTAATAAGGAATATGGAATATCCACTCAATGCCGTGCTCTTTTGCCCAGTTCTTTACAAGGTTGTTCTTGAAGTAAGTTCCGTTGTCTGACTCAATCCTCTCTGGAGTTCTGTGTCTCCACAGGATTTGTCTCTCCAGACCGAGAATGGTGTTCCGTGCAGTTGCATGTGGAACTGGATAAGTTTCCAACCATCCAGTGTTTGCCTCTACCATAGTAAGCACATACTGCTTACCAGAATGAGAACGTGGTAGAGTAATATAGCCAAGCTTCACCATACTTGTACTTGGACCATCTGTCACCATACAACAAGGGCTTTATTTAGAATAAAAAACCTTTATTTAGAATAAACCAAACCAGGTTGGAAGAGACCTTCAAGATCATCGCATCCAACTCATCAACCAATCCAACCCACCCAAACAGCTAACCCATGGCACCCAGTACCCCATCAAGTCTCCTCCTGAACACCTCCAATGACAGTGACTCCACCACCTCCCCGCTCAGCCCATTCCAACAGGCAATCACTCTTTCTGTATAGAATTTCTTCCTAACATCCAACCTGGTGCAGCCTGAGACTGTATCCTCTTGTTCTGGTACTGGCTGCCTGGGAGAAGAGACTATCATCCACCTGTCTACAACCTCCCTTCAGGTAGTTGTAGAGAGTGATAAGGTCACCCCTGAGTCTCGTCTCCAGGCTGAGCAATCCCAGCTCCCTCAGTCTCTCCTCGTACAGCTTGTGTTCCAAATCCCTCACCAATTTCATTGCCCTTCTCTGGACTCGTTCCAGCAACTCAACATCCTTCCTAAACTGAGGGGCCCAGAACTGGACACAGGATTCGAGGTGTGGCCTAACCAGTGCAGTGTACAGGGGCAGAATGACCTCCCTGCTCCTGCTGGCCACACTGTTCCTGATACAGGCCAGGATGCCATTGGCCCTCTTGGCTGCCTGGGCATTCTTCAGGCTCATGTTCAGCCTGCCATCGACCAGTACCCCCAGGTCCCTATCTACCTGGCTGCTCTCCAGCCACTCTGACCCCAGCCTGTAGCTCTGCATGGGGTTGTTGTGGCCAATGTGCAGAACCCGGCACTTGGATGTGTTAAATGTCATGCCGTTGGACTCTGCCCATCTGTCCAGCCTGTCGAGGTCCCTCTGCAGAGCCTCTCAACCCTCCAGCAGATCAACTCTTGCCCCCAGCTTGGTGTCATCAGAAAATTTACTGATGATGGGCTCAATGCCCTCATCCAGATCATCAATAAAGATATTAAAGAGCATGGGGCCCAGCACTGATCCTTGGGGCACACCACTAGTGCCTGGCCGCCAGCTGGATGTGGCACTATCCACCACCACTCTCTGGACTCGGCCATCCAGCCAGTTCCTAACCCAGTTCAGAATACTCCTGTCCAAGCCATGGGCTGACAGCTTGGCCAGGAGTTTGCTATGGGGGACGGTGTCAAATGCCTTGCTGAGGTCGAGGTAGACTACACCCACAGGCCTCCCCACATCCACCAGGCGGGTCACCTGATCATAGAAGGAGATCAGGTTGGTCAGGTAGGACCAGGCTTAATTCGCTTTGCCTGCTTAATAGCAGCACAAATGTCACAGTCATGGATGACTTGTGGGATAGCATCCATGGAAATGTCTATGGATCTGTCACGAGGCCATCGCTAGGTTGCATCTCTGCCTTGATGTCATGATGAATCATGAGCCCACCGAGCTAAGAATATCTCTCCTCAGTGTTTCCAGTCGAGATCAAGATTAGAGTCCATGTCTACTTGAGAAACTCTTGCAGCTAGATCTGCCTGATGGTTGTGTTACTGTTCCTCAGTAGTTTTGCTCTTAGGAATGTGAGCATCGATGTGTCTCACCTTCAATGGAATTCTCTCGACTTGATCAGCAATGTCCTGCCATAGGTCGGCTGCCCAAATGGGTTTTCCTTTCCTCTGCCAACCACTCTTCTTCCAGTTCTTTAGCCAACTCCATAGAGCATTGGCTACCATCCATGAATCGGTGTAGAGATAAAGCTTTGCCCATCTCTCACATTCAGCTACGTCGAGAGCTAGCTGGACAGCTTTTACCTCTGCGAACTGACTGGATTCTCCTTCTCCATCCTTTGCCTCTGCAACTTAGTGTGTTGGACTCCACACTGCAGACTTCCACCTTCACTTGTTTCCAACAAGACGACAGGAACCATCTGTGAACAAAGCGGATTTCTTTTCATCATCAGAAAGGTCATTGTAAGGAGGAGCTTCCTCAGCACAAGTTATTTTCTCCTCTGGAGGTTTAGCACAGTTGGTACCTTCAGGCCAACTTGAGATCACCTCCACTAGACCAGGTCTTTCAAGATTTCGCATTTGAGCTCTCTGTGTTATCAGAGCCATCCACTTTGACCAGGTTGAGTCTGTGGCATGATGCGGTGTGGAGCCTTTGCCTTTGAACATCCAATTCAAAACTGGTAATCTGGGAGCTAAGAGAAGCTGTGATTCAGTTCCAATTACTTCAGAAGATGCTTTTACTCCTTCATAGGCAGCTAGAATGTCTTTCTCTGTTGGAGTATAATTAGCCTCTGAACCTTTGTAACCTCGACTCCAGAAACCAAGAGGTCGTCCACGTATCTCACCTGGAGCTTTTTGCCACAAGCACCAGGTTGGACCATTGTCACTTGCAGCCGTGTACAAAATGTTCTTAATGTCTGGACCATCTCGGACAGGTCCCAGACCTACTGCTTGAACTACCTCTTGCTTTATCTGGTCAAAGGCTGCTTGTTGTTCAGGTCCCCAGTGGAAATTGTTTCTCTTTCGAGTCACATCATACAGAGGTTTCACAATCTGACTGTATCCAGGAATGTGCAGTCTCCAAAATCCCACTATCCCCAAGAAACGTAGGGTCTCTTGCTTGTTGGTGGGATTTGCCATGGTAGAGACTCTATTTACCACATCCACTGGAATGTGTCGGCGTCCATCCTGCCACCGCATTCCCAGAAACTGAATCTCTGTGGTAGGTCCTTTCACCTTGTCTCGTTTGATAGCAAAACCTGCATTCAGAAGAATGTCAATGATTTTGTTACCTTTCTCGAAGACTTCCTCAGCAGTTTTACCCCAGACGATGATATCATTGATGAACTGGATGTGTTCTGGAGCATCACCTTTCTCCAGAGCATTGTGGATTACTGCATGACAGATGCTTGAGCTGTGGATCCAGCCCACTAGCAGTCTGTTGAAAGTGTACTGGATTCCTCTCCAGGTGAAAGCAAACTGAGGCCTGCATTCCTCTGCTATGGGAATACAGAAAAATGCATTAGCAATGTCTATGGTAGCATACCATTTGGCCTCTTTGGATTCCAGCTCATGATGGAGTTCCATCATGTCTAGTACTGCTGCACTCATAGGTGGCGTTACTTCATTTAGGGCTCGGTAGTCGACCATCAGACACCAATCTCCGTTCTGCTTCCGCACAGGCCACACTGGACTGTTGAAAGGGGAATGAGTTTTGCTGATGACTTTCTGACTCTCCAACTGACGAATCAGATTCTGAATGGGCAGCACGGTTGGTTCTGTATTGTCTGTGATGCACAGTCTGAGAAGCAAGCAGCAATTTAATGTCCTGTATCTTGTGTTGTCCCACAACTGCAGATTCATCAGAAAGCTCAGGTCTAACAGACAGCTTCAATTTTTGTCCATCAATCTCTACAGAAGCTACTCCAAAAGCCCATTTGTAACCTCTAGGGTCTTTGAAACACCCTTGTGGTGGTTTAGGCTGGGTGCTGGCCCGGATGCCACTGCACAGAACACACCTGGGAGGTCCCTACAGGTAGGTCCAGCCCAGGGGTGGTCACAGGCAGGTATTCCATTTCCCAAAATACCCTGCTCCCCTATAAAATGCCCATGCGGGGTCTTCACTTCCTCTTTCATCCCCACCTGCAGCCTAGGTAAAATGGCGTGCGATGCCTCCCTTGGGCCTGCCCAGGCCCGAGGCTGGGTTAGGGGGGAGGAAAAAGCCCCGGGCGGGGGGGGGCGGTTGGGTGTACCCCTAGGTGGGGATGGGATGTTCTTGGGCATGTTCTGGGATTTCTCTCTTTGTCACGGTGCTTGTGGTTCTCTGTAAAGCTTTCATTGTTGTTTTTAAATTGTTTTTCTATTTAAACTTTCCATCACTTTTGCAATCCCTTTGTCTGAGTTGTTGTTTCTGCCCTGCAGTGGGGAGGGAGTTTGCCCCAACCCATCGTTGTTTCTGCCCTGCAGTGGGGAGGGAGTTTGCCCCAACCCATTACAACCCTTCTCTCAGAAAATCAATTCCCAAAATACAAGGTGCGTTAGGTCCAGTCACAACTGTATGCTTCCTCCATTGTTTACCCATTAAACTTATATTAACCTCCACCTTACTTAACTCTTGAGATCCACCAGTGACTCCCAAAATAGTTATAGACTCTGATTCCTGATAATTTGATGGTATTATGGCGCACTGAGCTCCTGTGTCAACCAAGGCCCTATACTTCTGAAATTGTGAAGTGCCAGGCCACTGGATGTACACATCCCAATAGAATCTGTTATCTCTGTTATCCCTCTCCTCCCCCTGGTGGGAGGCAGGGCACTCCTAATTATGGGGAACATGCCCACATGTGCATTGTGCACAGCGTGCAGTGTTATAACTGGAGCCACTGTTGGAGCTATGAGAGTTGTTCTGGGGAACTGTGGAAGTAACGACTACCCTTCTGGTATTGCTACCTCGGGTTCTGCCACTTTGCAGTTCTCTCAGTCTCCTGAAAAGATTAGAAGTTGGTTGGCCGTCCCACCGGTTCATGTTCTCACCAAACTGATCACACAGAGTTATCCAAATAGTCATAGTTTCATAGTTTCATTCAGGGTTGGAAGGGACCACAAGGATCATCTAGTTCCAACCCCCCTGCCATGGGCAGGGACACCACACACTAGATCAGGCTGGACAGAGCCTCATCCAGCCTGCTCTTAAACACTCCCAGGGACGGGGCCTCGACCACCTCCCTGGACAACCCATTCCAGGGTCTCACCACTCTCATGGTGAAGAACCTCCTCCTCACATCTAGCCTGAATCTCCCCACCTCCAGCTTCATTCCATTCCCCCTAGTCCTATCACTACCTGACATCCTGAGAAGTCCTTCCCCAGCCTTCCTGTAGGCCCCCTTCAGATACTGGAAGGCCGCAATTAGGTCACCTCGGAGCCTTCTCTTCTCCAGACTGAACAGCCCCAACTCCTTCAGTCTGTCCTCATAGGAGAGGTGCTCCAGCCCTCTGAGCATCGTCGTGGCCCTTCTCTGGACACGTTCCAGCACCTCCACATCCCTCTTGTAATAGGGGCTCCAGAACTGGACACAGTACTCCAGGTGGGGTCTCACCAGAGCTGAGTAGAGGGGGAGATTCACCTCCCTCGACCTGCTAGCCACACTTCTCCTGATGCAGCCCAGGATCTGATTGGCTTTGCGGGCTGCAAGTGCACATTGAGAGCTCATGTTGAGCTTTTTGTCCACCAGCACCCCCAAGTCTCTCTCCTCAGGGCTGCTTTCCAGCCAGCCACTGCCCAGCCTGTATTTGTGCCTGGGATTTCCTTGACCCAGATGCAGGACCCTGCACTTGCTCTTATTGAACTTCATGAGGTCGGCTTGTGCCCACCTCTCCAGCCTGTCAAGGTCCCTCTGGATGGCCTCCCTTCCCTCCAGTGTGTCTGCTGCACCACACAGCTTGGTGTCATCAGCAAACTTGCTGAGGGTGCACTCAATGCCACTGTCCATGGCACCCACAAAGATGTTGAACAAGACAGGTCCCAGGACTGATCCCTGAGGGACTCCGCTTGTCACTGGCCTCCACTGGGACATGGAGCCATTGACAGCCACTCTTTGGGTGCGGTCATCAAGCCAGTTCCTTATCCATCTAGTGGTCCACCCATCAAACCCATGTGTCACCAGTTTGGAGACCAGGATGTGGTGCGGGACAGTGTCGAAGGCTTTGCTCAGGTCCAGGTAAATGACATCAGTTGCTCGCCCCTCATCTATTAATTTTGTCACCTGCTCATAGAAGGCCACCAGGTTGGTCAGGCAGGATTTGCCCATGGCAAAGCCATGCTGACTGTTCCCAATTACCTCTTCGCTATTCTTTTGAGCCAGTAGTGACTCCAGGAGGATCTGCTCCATGATCTTTCCAGGCACAGAGGGGAGACTGACTGGCCTGTAGTTCCCTGGTTCCTCCTTCTTACCCTTTTTGAAGATGGGGGCAATGTTTCCCCTTTTCCAGTCCGTGGGGACTTCACCAGATTGCCATGACTTTTGAAATATAATAGAGAGGGGTTTAGCAACCTCATCTGCCAGTTCTCTCAGTACCCGTGGGTGTATCCCATCGGGTCCCATGGACTTGAACACTTTCAGGTTCTTCAGATGATCACGAACCTGATCTGCACTTACAATGGGCAGTTCTTCCTCCCCTTCACTGGCATTGACTTCCATAACATCAGGAGTGTGGCTAGAGGCCCTTGCAGTGAAGACTGAGGTAAAGAAGTTATTAAGTACCTCAGCCTTTTCCTCATCACTTGTGACCATGTCACCATTTTCCTTTCTGAGGGGGCCCACACCTTCCCTAGTCTTCTTCTTCCCATTAATATACCTGTAAAAGTTCTTAGTGTTCCCTCTAATCTCCCTGGCTAGATTCAATTCAAACTCTGCTTTGGCTTTCCTAACCAGGACTCCTGCTGCTCGGGCAGCTTCCTTATATTCCCCCTGTTCTACCTGTCCTTCTCTCCACTTCCTGTAGAGTTTCCTTTCAAGTAATAGTGTGTCCAGTAGCTCCTTGCCCATCCAGGCAGGCCTCCTAGCATTCTTACCTGCTTTTCTCTTTGTTGGTACACAGAGCTCCTGGACACAAAGGAGGTGGTCCTTGAATATTGACCAGCTGTCCTGGGTCCCTCTTCCCTCCAGGGCTTTGTCCCACAACACTTTGGCTAGCAGATCCCTCAAGCGATCAAAATCTGCACGCCTAAAGTCTAGGGTTGTGAGCTTGGAATACTTCCTCCTGATTGCCCTGAGGATGTTAAATTCAACTGCTTCATGGTCACTGCAGCCAAGGCCGTCTCTGAGCCTCACATTGCTTACCAGCCCTTCCCTGTTGGTGAGAACAAGGTCCAGCATAGCACCATTTCTTGTTGGTTCCTCTACCATTTGGAGGAGGAAGTTGTCTTCTATGCAGTCCAGGAACATCCTGGATTGCTGGTGCCTTGCTGTGTTGTCCCTCCAGCAGATGTCCGGGTGGTTGAAATCACCCATGAGGACCAGGGCTTGTGACCTGGAAGCCGCTTCTATTTGCCTATGGAGGGCCTCATCTGCTTGGATCTGCTGGTCAGGTGGCCTGTAGGAGACCCCCACAGTAATATCTCCTTCCCCTGTCCTGCCTTTAATTTTAACCCATACGCTCTCAACTAGCTCATCATCCCTCCCCAGTTGGAGCTCCACTGATTCCAACAGGCTACTGACATAGAGGGCAACACCTCCTCCTCTCCTTCCCTGCCTATCCTTCCTAAAGAGTTTATATCCATCTATCCCTACATCCCAGTCATGGGATTCATCCCACCAAGTTTCAGTAACAGCCACTATGTCGTGGCATCCCAGCAGCACAGTGGCCCTTAACTCATCCTGTTTGTTGCCCAAGCTGCGCACATTTGCATAGAAGCACTTCAGCTGGGCTGGCCCTGCCCTCCTCTTGTGCCAAACAGAATGTCCTGGTGGATCATTTGTGGCTTGCCTCAGGGCAGCAAGTTGAGAGCCCTTACCATCCCTCCTTCTCTCTACTGCTGGTGAGCTGCCCCTCTGTTTGTCACCAGCCAGCAGGAGACTATTAACCCCTTCCTCCTTCAAATCTAGTTTAAAGCCCTATCAATGAGCCCTGCCAATTCCTGCCCCAGGATTCTTTTCCCCCTCTGGGACAAGTGTGTCCCATGAGTTGTTTTCAGCTCAGGTGCCTTGAAAACCAATCCATGATTATGGAACCCAAAGCCCTGCCGATGGCACCAGCCCCTGAGCCATGAATTGATCTGTCGGCCCTTCCTCAGTGTGTCCTCATCCATTGTTGACGTTAGAGGGATGGCTGAGAACACGACTTGAGCCCCTGATCCCTTTAGCATTTGCCCTAAAGTTCTGAAGTCTTTTTTAATAGATTGTGAGCCTCTCATTGTTACATCGTCACTGCCCACCTGAAAGACCAGCAGTGGGTAGTAGTCTGAAGGACTCACGAGGTTGGGAATTCTGTCTACAACGTCTTTAACTTGGGCACCAGGAGGCAGCTGACCGCTCTATGAAATTGGTCTGGTCTGCATATTGGGCCCTCTGTTCCCCTCAGTAGGGAGTCTCCTATGACGATGACCCTGCGAGGTTTCTTTTCTGGGTAAGTTTTGATGGCTGGCCTGAGGCAACCTGTCATTGGTACAGCTTCTGACCTTCTTGAGTCCTCAGCCTCCCCAATGACCTGTTCCTCCTGCAGAGCCTCATACCTGTTCTGTAACTGCACTGGAGGCAGCGTGCTGCTCACAGGAGCAGACTTCCTTTGTTTGCACTTCTTCCGTCGGGCAGAGACCTGTTCCCATTGGCCCTGCTCATGTGGGTTACTACAGGGAGGTTGAGAATCTTGCTTCTGGGAGGTATCAAACTCCCTGCTCCCCTAAGTGTTACCCCCTGTTCTGGTTTAGAAGAGATTACGTTATGGGAATCGTCAATTTTCTGCTCACCATCTCTTCTAGCTCTTAGCCTTTCCACCTCTTCTTTTAGTTTGACCACCATGCTCATCAGATCACTGACCTGCTCACACCTGAAACAGCTGCTCCCTCCAGCCTCCATATCGAGTGCCAGGCTCCAGCACTCACTGCAGCCACCTACCTGAACATCTGCATGCTTGTGTATGGTCTCTGTTTGGGTGCCCACTGTCCTTCTGCTAGACTTTGCTCTAGTGGTGACCATCTTGCAGTAACCACCCTCTCCACCCGGCTTGTTTTTTTTTTTTTTTTTTTTTTTCCCCTGTCGGTGAGAAACCGAGCTGCGCTGCTCAAGCTGCCTCCTCTGTCTTCAGCCACGCGCTGGGTTCTGTTTGGTTTGCGCGCGGTCTCCGCGGCAACCCCTCCCCCAGCTACGTCACTGCCCTCCGGCAAGTAGGCAATCCGAGCCCCCTGCCCCTCCTCCTCCCTTCGGGGAAGTCCCGAGCCACCAGCCCCTTACCGCCTGAAAAGCAAGGGAATCAAAGCCAAAAGCCAAACTCCCAGAGCTGCGCTGCTCAAGCTGCCTCCTCTGTCTTCAGCCACGTGCTGGGTTCCTACGTGACTGCCTTGGTGGTCTGTTTTGGCTTGATCTGTTTTGAAATTACCTCCTTGGAGGACGTGTATTCCTCACAGATGAAACTTTTATCCACCTGGAGGAAGAATTGAAATTATCCCTTTGTGCCAATTGGGATATGGAATTTTAAAATTCATCCTTCAACTCTCTCATGCAATTCTCAATTTTTCCAGACAGAGTTTCAATGGCTGAAACCAAAGAAACACGTGTCATGCTATCCTCCAATTGTCTCATTTGATCAGTGAATTGGCCAACCGTAGGAGGAGCTCCACCATAATTTCTTGACACAATTCTGCTTGCCAGAATGTTTACATAATTAGAAGGAGCAAGCTTGATGAGCTTTTTAGCAAGACCAGTAGGGTAGCTGTTATTTCTACAGTAGTCCACTGTGGCTCACTTGGTAGGGCATGAGACTATGAGTTCGAATCCTGCAATGGGCTGAAGCCAGACGTGTGCTGCCTCTTTTTTTGATCTAGGCTTAATAACAAAACACACTTTGGACACCCTTTTCTCCTGACGCCAAGAATACAGCAAATATACATTAGTTATCACCAGCAGCAGGATTACACACATCAAATAAATCACCTTTGGATCCCAGCCATCACTTAAAGTTACTCTTTCCCCTACTGGGATCTTAAACCCCTTTATCTCAATCGGGAGAGTGCTAGAGGTCACGTTCCTGTATCTCGCTGGCCAGAAAAAATTCACACAGCATGCATACAGAAACCTGACCCTGTACATAAACCACAAATAAATTGTCTGCATCAGATATTTACCTAGCTAATCCAGAATCAAACCCAAACAATATCTGTAGACCAGAGCCCCAAAAATTGAGAAAAACAGATGCTCCAAAATCCACAGCACCTTCATGTTTGCTAGTCCGGCTCGAGCAAGCAATAAAGCAATAAAGCAATAAAGCAATAAATCAAGCTGATTATCCTCAAGCCCCGAGTTGGGCCACCAAGAAATGTCGTGGGTTTGGGATAAAGGCCCAGCCTTCTCCCCCCACAAAGTGAAGGAAAAAAAAAATTGCCACAGCTAACCACAGCCGGATGAGCAAAGGAACGCTGTATTTACAAGCCTGTTTAGGGTATGTAGGATGTATATATACAATTTACAGTATTTACAATATATACACAGAAATACACAGCAAAGTAACACAGGAATGAGATTCCCCTCCCCCTGCTGGGGGAGGGTTCCCCACCCTGGACCCCTTTTCTCCCCTTTTTCCCCAGAGAGGGTTAGAAAGAGAGGAAAGGAGCAGTTGTTAATTAAAAGCAGTTATAAATTAGAGCAAAATGTTAGTACGTTTGCAGGCCTCACGCTTATCAGTCCAAGGTCAGTCTGGCAGAGAGTCTAGAAGCCACAAGCTGCAAAAAAGGACAAGGGAAAGTGCACACTGAGGAAAATCTCAGTCGCATTCAAAACTTAAACTTGCACTCTACCAATCCACCAATGAAATTAGTTTAGACCTGTCTTTTGTTTATAAAACATTCAGCCACAGTGTCCCTTTCTTAAAGGAACCGCCTCAAACGGTCACACAAACCGACAGAAAAACCCCACACCATAAAAAACACAACCCACAAAAAACAACCAAGGGAGAGTGGGAGGGATCCAGAACTGCGCTTTAGCACTGTCAGTTTTACTCCAAAGCTATTTGTTAATTAACTTGTGCGTTTTCAAGTTGCACATTGTGGTGGTTTGAGCCTTTACTGTGATTTAAGAGCTCAGATGGGGAGCAGGACTGAGAATCCCTCCCCTGCTCCCCCTCCCTTTTTCCCGATTGAGAGAAAAAATGGAAGGGGAAAGAACAGGGATAAGGGAAGAAAAGGGGGAGGGAGGGGGGAAGGAAAGAAAGGGGGATAAGAGAAAAAATGGAGAAGGTAAATCTATTGAGAAATAATTTGGAGTCGCTTTGGAAGCATCATAGTATCATAATAGTATCAGTCAGAGTTGGAAGGGACCACAAGGATCATCTAGTTCCAACCCCCCTGCCATGGGCAGGGACACCCCACACTAGATCAGGCTGGAAAGAGCCTCATCCAGCCTGCTCTTAAACACCTCCAGGGGTGGGGCCTCAACCACCTCCCTGGACAACCCATTCCAGGGTTTCACCACTCTCATGGTGAAGAATTTCCTCTTCACATCCAGCCTGAATCTCCCCACCTCCAGCTTCATTCCATTCCCCCTAGTCCTATCACTACCTGATATCATGAGTAGTCCCTCCCCAGCCTTCCTGTAGGCCCCCTTCAGATACTGGAAGGCCACAATTAGGTCATCTTGGAGCCTTCTCTTCTGCAGACTGAACAGTCCCAGCTCCTTCAGTCTGTCCTCATAGGAGTGGTGCTCCAGCCCTCTGATCATCCTTGTGGCCCTTCTCTGGACACCTTTCAGCACCTCCAGATCCCTCTTGTAATAGGGGCTCCAGAACTGGACACAGTACTCCAGGTGGGGTCTCACCAGAGCTGAGTAGAGGGGGAGAATCACCTCCCTTGACCTGCTGGCCACAATTCTCTTGATGCAGCCCAGGATCTGATTGGCTTTACGGGCTGCAAGTGCACACTGAGAGCTCATGTTGAGCTTTTTGTTCACCAGCACCCCCAAGTCTTTCTTCTCAGGGCTACTTTCCAGCCAGTCACTGCCCAGCCTGTATTTGTGCCTGGGATTTCCTTGACCCAGATGCAGGACCCTGCATTTGCTCTTGTTGAACCTCATGAGGTTGGCTTGTGAGTAGAGAGGCAAAATTTTCTTTAAACAATATATATCTCTATATAGATAAAGATATATAGAACAATAACAGGAAAGTTTCACTAGGGTAAGGAACAAGGATGGATAGGAAGATATACAAAACCAACAGTCCTTGGAGAAACGTGGATGTAGCAGGAAGAATGACCAGGCCTGACCACGTGGCAGAGAAGGAGGAAGCCAACAGCGACTCAGTCCTCTCGTCCAGGCAAGGCAGAAGCAGAAGAGCGCCAATGGCTGCAGTGTCTTTCTTTTTATATGTTTGCTGGACAGTGAGGGGGAATGGAGCAGACTAACTCAGTTTCTGGGGAGAGGAAGGCTCTCACAGCCCTTCACCCCCTGCTTTCAGGATGGGTGTAACCCATCACACACATATAATAATTTTCAACTTCTCAAGAACTATGAATATGTGTTATTTAATTTCCCCAATATCCTGCTTATTTTGCCTGAGTCAAACTATATAATTTTGGAGAAATGTTCGCATTTATCCTCAATAGGAAAATGCTAGATGAGCAAATCAGAACAACCTGGGTTTTTGTTATAGTGGCATAGTTATTGTACATTGTTATGTTTATCCTGTTTCCATAAGTGTTTCATTGTGGTCACTGGTAGACAGGACATTTGAGGAAATGGAGCTTTTGTCTCATCCTATACTTGATGCTGGAGTTCTTATGAACCAACCTTATTTTGTGATAATAGTAATGCAAGTATAAGACACTGAATAAAATATGGAATCTTTCTTAAGAGGTAGAACCCTGGTTTTATGATATCATTACAACTGACTGTGTAGAGAGCCTTTCATTTCATAATCCAAGAAGTTTTAGAATCAAAGATCATTTTGCTTGGAAAATACCTTTAAGATCATCAAATCCAACCAATTGTGTCACTTGGCACATCTGTGCATCTTTTCATAGAATCATAGAAGAGTTTCAATTGGAAAACTCAAAGATCATTGAGTCCAGCCATTGACGTAACACTACCATGGCCATTAAACCATGTCCCAAAGTACCATGTTTACATATATTTTAAATACCTCCAGGAATGGTGACTCAAGTGCCTGACCACTCTTTCAGTAAAGAATCTCAGCCTGCTCTGACACTACTTGAAGTCATCAAAGTTTGTTTAGAAAAATACTGAATGTCCCAACACCACCCACCTAGCACAACTTTACGGTAAGAACCTGTTTTACCACAAAACACTTATTTTGAGCTGAGTTCCAAGAACTACAAGAAGACCATACTGTTTTTGTAGACCATTGTTCATACACCTTCTCTGAAATGAGGCCAGACCCCATGCATGAGCTTGGACCCATGACAGTACTGAGCATGCACAACACCAACTGGACAATGAAGGCCAACCCTGGGGACACAGGATGAGCATGTGGATGCTGTCCTGCTGGACTTGGAGAAGCAACATGCCTAGGCCTAAAGTGACAGCATGGCTTGCAGGCACTGAGAGCGCTTCGCGTCTTCAACAGTCACCGTCACCATGGAGATGGACAAGACAGATGCAGAAAAACCACAGCTGGAAAGTATCTGTTTGCTTTCTGCCCACTGCAAGTGGAAAGCACCTTTGTTGTTTTTCTCTAACGAGGACTATAAAGGGGTTCTGCATGACTTCATGTTTGGGACATCCAACCACCCACTCTGTCAGGCAGAATTTCACAGCGCAGACCCCTCTCACAGCACTGATCTCCATGGTGGCATTTCTTTCTGTCCTTTCTTATTTCTCTTTTCCCCCTTTCTATTACTCTTTCTCTCTCCCACCCTTTACCCTTGTGCGTGTGTAAGTTGTATAAAGTGTAATAAAATTAATGCATGCATTTGACACTGCTTGCATCTTAACTCTGGAACTGAGAGATCCAAAGTCCTCATGGCTGGAATTTCCCTGGCTCATGACAGAGGTAATTTCCTCTACTCCTATCACTTGATTCTAGGGAAAAGAGACCAACACCCATCTCACTATAATCTCCTTTCAGGTAGTTGTAGAGGGAAATATAGTGTCTTCTAAACCTCCTCTTCTCCTGACTAAACAACCCCAGTTCCCTGAGCCACTCCTCATAAGACTTGTGCTCTAGACCCCTTATCCAGTTTTGTTGTTCTTTTATGGACATGCTCCAGCAACTCAACGTCCTTTTTGTTGTGTGGGCCCCAAAAGTGAACACAGTATTTGAGGTACAGTAATTCCAGTGCCAAAAACAGGGGTCATTGTGACTTTGCTACTCCTACTGGGGATGCTGTTATTGATAGCTGACAGGATGCTGTTAGCCCTTTTGGTCACCTGAGCACACCACTGGCTCGTATTCAACTGACTTTCAACCAACATCCTAGGTCTGTTGGGCAGCTTCCAGCCACTCTTCCCCAAGCTATGTTCCTATGTAATCTTTCTATGGCAGGGTGTTTGGACTTGATGATCTTCAAAGGTCCCCTCCAACCCCACTATTCTTTGATTCTATGATTTTGTGAAACCTGTAGCATTGCATGGGATTGTTGTGACCAAAGTACAAGACCCAGCACCTGGCCTTGGTAAATTTCATACAGCTGATTTTAGTCCATTATTGCAGCCTGTTCATGTCCCTTTGTAGAGCTTTCTGACCTTTGAGCAGATCAACACCCCTACCCAGTTTGGCATCATCTGCAAACTTACTGAAGGTAAAAGCAATTACAGAATCACAGAATTTCAGGAGCTGGATGGGACCTTGAAAGATTACCTAGTCCAACCCCCCTGCCAGAGCGTGATCACCTATACCAGATTATACAGGTGAGTTTTGAATATCTCCAGAGAGGGAGACTCCACAACCTCCCTGGGCAGACCTGAGAGGTCACCACTCAGTCTCCTCTAAGCTCCAGCTCCTTCAGACTCTCCTCAGATGTTCCATTCCCTTAATCATCTTCGTGGCTCAATTGCCTCATTGAGATCATTGACAAAGATAATAAAGAGAACTGGACCCAAAATTGAGTTCTAGGGAGCATTACTTGTGACCAGGAAAAAAAAAAAAAAGTCAAGCCATAGTCAGATTTTTAATAAACACACTTTGAGTCAGCAACAGACTGAGTCAGCAACTGCCCCTAGCCTGTAGCATTGTTGTGACCAAAGGGCAGGACCTTGCCCTTGCCCTTGTTGAATCTCTTAGAATTGGCCTCGGTCCATCAGTACAGCCTGTCCAGGTCCCTCTGCAGAGTCTTACTACCCTCAGCTACATCAATGGTCTGCTCATCTTAGTGCAAACTTACTGAGAGTGCTAGGTCACATAGGAAAAATTAGAGGCAAAAGCCTATTTAGAGCTTAGACTGGCCACTGCTGTGAAGGACAGCAAGAAATGCTTTTATAAATATATTAATGCCAAAAAGAGGGGCAAGGACAACCTCCACTCCTTAGTGGACATGGAGGGGAATATTGTAACTAAAGATGAGGAAAAGGCAGAGGTACTTAACTTACCTCAATTTTTATTAGCAGGATAGGTTGTCTTCCAGACAACTGGCCTCCTGAGCTGGCAGATGGAGTCAGGGGACAGTATAGTTTCCCTGTAATCCAGGAGGAAGTAGTTAGAGACCTGCTCAGCCACTTGGATACCCACAAGTCCATGAGACCAGATGGGATCCATCCTAGGTTTCTGAGAGAGATGGCAAACGAGCTGGCCAAGCCTCTCTCCATCATTTTTTGACAGTCCTGGCTCACTGGAGAGGTCCCAGATGACTGGAAGCTGGCAAACGTGGTGCCCATCCACAAGAAGGGCTGGTTGGATGAGCCAGGGAATTCCACACCTGTCAGCCTGACCTCAGTGCCAGGCACGATTATGCAACAGGTCATCTTGAGTGCAATCACACAGCACTTCCAGGATGGCCAAGGGATCAGGCCCAGCCAGCATGGATTTAGGAAGGGCAGGTCCTGCCTGACCAACCTGATCTCCTTCTATGATCAGGTGACCTGCCTGGTGGATGTGGGGCAGGCTGTGGATGTAGTCTACCTGGAATTCAGCAAGGCCTTTGACACCGTCCCACACAGCAAATTCCTGGCCAACCCGTCAGCCCGTGGCTTGGACAGCAGCACTCTGTTCTGGGTTAGGAACTGGCTGGAGGGCAGAGCCCAGAGAGTGGCGGTGAATGGTGCCACATCCAATTGCATCCCCCAGGGATCAGTGCTTGGCCTCATCCTATTCAGTATCTTTATTGATGATCTGGATTAAGGCATTGAGTTCATCATCAGTAAATTTGCAGATGACGCCAAGTTGGGGGCAGGTGTTGATCTGTTAGAGGATAGGAGAGCTCTGCAGAGGGCAGATGGGCAGAGTCCTAGGGCATGACATTTAACACATCTAAGTGCCAGGTTCTACACATTGGCCACAACAACCCCATGCTGTGCTACAGGTTGGGGTCAGAGTGGCTAGAGAGTGGCCAGGAAGAAAGGCACCTGGGGGTACCATTTGATAGTAGGCTGAACCTGTGCCAGCAGCGTGCCCAGGTGGCCAAGAATGCCAATGCCATTCTCACCTACGTCAGGAATAGTATGACCAAGGGATCAAGCCCAGCCAGCATGGATTTAAGAAGGGCAGGTCCTGCCTTCCCAACCTGTATTCTGCATGCATTCAATCCTCTCATTCAGACATACAGAATATATATACACAATTAAGCAGGCTGAAAAAGACCTTCAAGATCATCAAGTCCAACCTGACACCATCTCATCAACTAAAACATGGTACCAAGTTCCTCTTCCAGTCTCTGCCGGAGATGGTGACTCCACCACCTCCCTGGGCAGCACATTCCAATGGGCAATCACTCTTACTGTGAAGAATTTCTTCCTAACATCCAACCTAAACCTCCCTTGGCTCAGCCTGAGACTGTGTCCTCTTGGTCTGGTACTGGTTGCCTGGGAGAAGAGCTCACGCCACACCTGTCTACAACCACCCCTCAGGTAGTAGTATAGAGCAATAAGGTTTCCTCTGATCCTCCTCTTCTCCAGCTAAGCAACCCCAGCTCCCTCAGCCTCTCCTCATAGGGCTTGTGTTCCAGACCTCTCACCAACTTTTTTGCCCTTCTCTGGACACCTTCCAGCAACTCAACATCCTTCCTAAACTGAGGGGCCCAGAACTGGACACAGGACTCATGGTGTGGCCTAACCAGTGCTGAGTACAGGGGCAAAATGACTTCCCTGCTCCTGCTGGCCACACTGGTCCTGACGACACAGGTGAGGATGCCATTGGCCTTCTTGGCCACCTGGGCACACTGCTGGTTCATATTTAGCCTGCTATCAAACAGTACCCTCAGGTCCTTTTCTGCCTGGCGGATCTCTAGCCACTCTGACCCCAGCCTTTAGCACAGCATGGGGTTGTTGTGGCCAATGTGTAGAACCTGGCACTTAGATGTGTCAAATCTCATGCCCTTAATATTGTAACTGCCCCTTCCAGAGAACGTAGTCACTTCTTGGAATTCTAACACCACAAAATGGAAGAAGGAGTTACTTGGCTTCAACTTTTCCTAAGTATTTTCCTCTTATTTCCTTTTCCACAAGTATGAAAGAACAGCTGCTGTCTAATTGTTTTAATTGTTTGCATGCTATAAAACTGTTAAAAGCAATTTTAAGTTTAACAGTAAATAGGTTTTATTGCCATGTTATGCTTTTGCTTATAGCTATAATGTGGCAATGGGTGGTTGAAAGTGTATTTGATTTTGTACTATTATTTCCCCTGTATCCACTGTATAATCAATGAAGTGATACTATTTTGCCCTCAGGGGGAAAAATGCTGATGGAAGCAATTAAAAGATATGAATAATACTGACATGTCTTTATTATCTTTCAGGTACATTTGGAGCTACCCAACACATTAAGCGTTAATGATGCAGTTACAGTTATTTTCCAGTTGACATGATTAGTTCTATGGCCCACCCACATTTATCTTGTGCTTTGAAGCCCTTCGCAGTATGCTGTTGGATTTGGGAAATAAATTAAATAGATATATGAAATGACCTCATGAGATACAAGAGTAAGAATGACAACACTAGTCTAAGTTGTACGACTTATTCTTGATTCTTTACTGTGTTCCTTAGGCTGAGGAGTTTCTCAGTGTAAGGTGTAAGGGATAGATATTTAGGGCTGCAGGCACAGAACTATGACACCATGTTGAAGCATCTGACCTTTGTGTTAGACATTTAGCTCCATGTTTACATCCTCAGAATATCCCTGTGCTTATAACTCCATTCAATGTAGAATAAAGGAAGCTGCATTTGAATCTTGCCTGAGTCTTGTAAATGCTGGCACCATCTTCATCTGTGGTAACATTTTCCATCTTCCAAGGCATTTCTGTTATCTGGGAGAGGGGCAACACAGTAAGCCCTTTCTAGAAATGTATATGCTATTAGGAGTCTATTAGAATCTGGACAGTATGCCAGAAAAATCAAACATATATCTGTGGTGTGCAAGCAAAATTACAAATAGCTTGAGGATGATTTTAAGAACAATATTCCATGAAAAATAGGGTTATGAAGTGTTGCAGGTCAAAATATTGATAAAAATAAACTGAGAGTCTGAACAGAATTAAAAGATGTACAGGAAATAGCAGACTAGACTTGAGAGAAGAGGGCCTTGACATTTCATATAACTCTAAAATGCTAAGTGCAGAAAGCTTTTGTATGGAGCCTGGACTATTGATTCACTAGAACTGAGGGCTTTGGCAGGGATAGAAAGGAAGCTATTATTTCAACTATTCAGGTTATAACGTTTGTACAGCTAAATCAAAATTCAAAAATTCTAATATGGCTTAAAATTATATGTCCAGATTTATGTTGTTACCAGTAACAGTAGCAAGCTTCATCTTGTTTAAGTGTTGTGCAGCATATTGTGTTGCTATTTATTGTGAATATTACCCTTTTTATGCACTAGATAGCTACACGTATTTTTAAGCATTCAGCAGCTATCATCATGTAATTTATTTTACTCACCACATTATTATTATTTGTTGCACCTGCATAAAAGGTGCTTTTTATTGTGCTCAAATATTTGTTTTGCCAGTCTGATTGGCCTGTATGCCCAACTGTTTACTCTTTGATCATGCTGAAACACTGAGCCTTCTGCTATGCCTTCCATGTGATCAATCAGTCAATCAATAAGGGGTTATAAGCATGTTCTTATTTTTAATGCTTGGATACTACATGTATGACAGTTATTGTCCATCAGTTTGAGTAGGACAAAGGAATGATATATTTATTTTTAAAAAAGAAAAAAAATTGAACCTGTGAAAGAAAACTCCCTCTAAATGATATCAAGATACTTCATTTAAGAAAAGGTTGGGGAAAATGATATAATAAAGCAGCACAGAGGCAGTTTCTTAATCAGGATGACCAGTTAAATCTGTAGAGATGAACAACTTAAAATTTGTCATGTAAGTCACATATCACATAAATCTGTCAGCAGCTTGGAAAATGAAACAGTAACCATCAAGGTAAGAGACTTGAAAACTAAGCAGAGAGTATCATAATACCATAGTATCATAGTATCAGTCAGGGTTGGAAGGGACCACAAGGATCATCTAGTTCCAACCCCCCTGCCATGGACAGGGAAACCCCACACTAGATCAGGCTGGAAAGAGCCTCATCCAGCCTGCTCTTAAACACCTCCAGGGATGGGGCCTCGACCACCTCCCTGGACAACCCATTCCAGGGCTTCACCACTCTCATGGTGAAGAACTTCCTCCTCACATCCAGCCTGAATCTCCCCACCTCCAGCTTCATTCCATTCCCCCTAGTCCTATCACTATCTGATATCCTGAGAAGTCCCTCCCCAGCCTTCTTGTAGGCCCCCTTCAGATACTGGAAGGCCACAGGTCATCTTGGAGCCTTCTCTTCTGCAGACTGAACAGCCCCAACTCTTTCAGTCTGTCCTCATAAGAGAGGTGCTCCAGCCCTCTGAGCATCCTTGTGGCCCTTCTCTGGACACCTTCCAGCATGTCCATATCCCTCTTGTAATAGGGGCTCCAGAACTGGATGCAATACTCCAGGAGTGTCTATGAATAGAAGAAAACAAAAGATTAAAGAAATGCCATTGTTTAATTAAAAGGACAAAAATAATAGAAAGAAAAGGTAGCTTAAAGTTAAAAAACTACTACCAATCGCCTCTTGGACGCAGTATCCAGAGCTATAACTTCAGAAGGTGTCTAGCGACTTCACAAACTTCACCTTCACCTCAGATATGTATTTGCTTTTGAACACATTTTTCTAGAAAAAGACTCTTTTTTTTGTTTCAAAAATTGACTTAGCTGAAGAAACATGCTTGAAAGATGCAAAGGCAACTGGTATGCTTCTGGAGCAAAGACAAACATAGTACAATATCATCCATACCAAAACCAGAATCTGTCCTACTCTAATCAGTGAACCATGCTTAAGATTGTGCTGAAGAGAGCTAACTGGAACACATCAAAATCAGACTATGAAATGTATTAATTTTTAACTGATATGCACAGTTGAGGCTAGTGCTCAAACAACGGATTTACCTCTTCTACCTTGTTCTCTAACATAGTCAAGAACTCTCTATTCTCTGGAATACTGAACTGAAACACTGAAAAAAGACTCAAACAAAAAAAACTTCAGGTTCAGAGGCTGTAGTTGAACAGGGTTTGGTTACAAATTCCTATGTCTTCAATGTTAGTGATGCATGTTTTCACCTTTTTATATATTGTTTTATATTCATGCACTATGGTTTACCATGAGAGGATTCACTTGACTAAACATAGACTTCTGGAGAGCTAGTTGACAGGCTGGACAGATGCGCAGAGCCCAACGGCATGACATTTAACACATCCAAGTGCCGGGTTCTGCACATTGGCCACAACAACCCCATGCAGAGCTACAGGCTGGGGTCAGAGTGGCTGGAGAGCAGCCAGGTAGATAGGGACCTGGGGGTACTGGTCAATGGCAGGCTGAACATGAGCCTGCAGTGTGCCCAGGTAGCCAAGAGGGCCAATGGCATCCTGGCCTGCATCAGGAACAGTGTGGCCAGCAGGAGCAGGGAGGTCATTCTGCTCCTGTACACTGCACTGGTTAGGCCGCACCTTGAGTACTGCGTCCAGTTCTGGGCCCCTCAGTTTAGGAAGGATGTTGAGTTGCTGGAACGAGTCCAGAGAAGGGCAATGAAATTGGTGAGGGATTTGGAACACAAGCTGTATGAGGAGAGACTGAGGGAGCTGGGGCTGCTTAGCCTGGATAGGAGGAGGCTCAGGGGTGACCTTATCACTCTCTACAACTACCTGAAGGGAGGTTGTAGACAGGTGGATGATGGTCTCTTCTCCCAGGCAGCCAGTACCAGAACAAGAGGACACAGTCTCAGGCTGCACCAAGGGAGGTTTAGGTTGGATGTTAGGAAGAAATTCTTCACAGTAAGAGTGATTGCCCATTGGAATGTGCTGCCCAAGGAGGTGGTGGAGTCGCTGTCATTGGAGGTTTTCAGGAGGAGACTTGATGGGGTGCTTGGTGCCATGGGTTAGTTGTTTAGGTGGGTTGGATTGGTTGATGGTTTGGACGCGATGATCTTGAAGGTCTATTCCAACCTGGTTTGGTTTATTCTAAATAAAGTTTATTAGTTCATTGCAGATGAAAGTGAGAAATAAGTAGCTCTAGAATCCAATCAGCACTTCAGCCCTTGTTTCTTTCACCTCATCTCTTTCCATTTTCCTGTTCTCTCTTCCTCGTAGCTCAGAGTGTTACACTTCATGTACCTGACTGAAAAGAGAGCTCATTTCCCAAGACGGGAGGAGGGGAAGGTGAAAGATACATAAAAACTTGCAGGGGGGTGGGAAGCAGAAAGGCAGAATTTTCTATCAGCTTCTTGTATTTTCCTCCCTTTCTTTGGACTGACTATATACTCTCTCTGAATCATCTTCTACCAGAGGGACATGATTAATCTTAAGAATAATTTTTTAACCTGATGTTAATCACAGACAGCTATAGCACAGGCTACTGTATACCATCTCTCTTTGTCATCATACTGTCTCCCTAGTTCATGCCTTATCCTTTTTCTTTTTTCTTTTTACATATGAGAAACTATAGAAGAGCATGTCATGGACACACTGGCTTACAAAATCTACAGAGTCCAGACATGAGAAGAGTCCTGTATCCCAAGAAAAAAGACCAGCCACTTCCCATCAATGCTATTGTGCCCTAGTTTCCTTAGTATTCAGCCAGTTGTGGTAAGAATTTGGTTGCTGTTTGCTGACTGCTCCATGTATAGGTTTAGGAAACTCTTTACTTAGCTTACCAGTAACTGTCATAGGTTGCCTCTTTTCCCAAGCCTAAAAACAATCTGGGCTCCTGTTAAAAGCCTGACGATTCATGAAAGCCAAAATTTTTTCATCTTGGATTCATTTCTACACATGACTTCACACAAATGAGGAAAGACTTTAAAAATAGGGAAAACATCTTTGGTTTCATGATGCGACATGTTCTTGCAGAGTATGCTGAGAGGGTGTTGCCAGAGCTATGCAGGTGTGGAAAGTCTCTCCCTGGATTTCAATGGGAAAAGAGATGGACAGGTCTCTAATTCTCCATTCTTATTTCTGTTTGCTTTCAGCAACACTACCTTCCTTTCACTGAATGACTATATAAATGTGTAATGCTTACAGGATGCTGTAGAAACAGGCAAACATACTTTGTCCTACCAGATGAAGCAAGCAGTACTGAGATTTGTCCAAACCCATTGCTTTCCAAGTTCTTTGAATGGTCTCTGGAAGCAGAATCTGAAATTACCTCTGAGGGGAAATTCTTCGAATTTCTCAAACTTTTACTGTATGTATAAATATGAAATTAAAATAATTAAAAACTGTTTGAGCTTTGTATTCTACTCCTTTCTAGCCTTTTAATGTTTTGGGGTGTTTTGTTATCTTTTTTTCAGTTTCTTGCTTCTTGTTTGTTTGGTTTGGTCATCTGTTTGTTTATTTGTTTTGGTATTGGTGGTTTTGTTTGTTTACTTTGTTTTATTTTATCTAATTCTGTGAGTATTTTCTTCCTTTTATGTCATAGCATATTGCCCCAATATTTTAGTTTGGTCTTACACAGTGTTATAATCTAAAATGAAAAGATACATTATCTGTTGGTAGAAAAAAAAATAACTCCAATAAATTGTGGCAGTAGATAGAAAAAGTAAATAAATATTCATGAGCATTTTAAAGTGTGAATTTACAAGAAATAAATATAGAACACCACTTTGGGGGAAATAGCAAATACTAAGGAAACAGTTATTAATGTTCTCATTACATATTCCCTTTTTTACAATTCTTCGTTTAAGAAGTTGCAGTAAGTTTGTGTAGTTCACTCATAACAGAATTCTACATAGGCAATTTTTATTTTATGAGAAATAAAAAACACTTCATATTAGCAACGATGGTAAAAGGTGGATGCAGTCCACATACATCTGCTTAAAATGAAGAAATCATGATGAGAAACAAACTTGATGGTTATTTCTGACCAGTCTATTTTCCATAATTGCATAAAAATACATGTATTATACTTCTGAATTAATCCCCTGGCAGTACTACTTCTGTGTTAGCAAAGGGGTTGGACTAGAGACTCTCTAGAGGTCCTTTCCAACCCCTAACAAATGGCCAGTCAGAGCCCTCTCACACCCTGCCACACAGTCTGATGGTGTGCACGTGCAGTCCTTCATAGAGGTAAAATGAGACTGCCCATGTCATCAAGCAGAAAAGTAAAAAGCTGTCAGATTTGCAGGTGTGATAAAGGGGAAGAAATGAGGCTGAATAGCACCAATACCACAGGAAAGAAATCCAGCCAAAACAATAGTATGGAAAGTCACAGTATCACAGTATCACTTAGGTTGGAAAGGACCTCGAGGATCATCAAGTCCAACCTATCAACGCAGACCCCATGACTAGACCATGGCACCAAGTGCCACGTCCATTCTCCCCTTGAACGCCTCCAGGGTCGATGACTCAACCACCTCCCTGGGCAACCCGTTCTAATGACGAATTACTCGCTCGGTGAAGAACTTCCTCCTCACCTCGAGTCTAAACCTCCCCTGGCGCAGCTTGGGACTGTGTCCTCTTGTTCTGGTGCTGGTTGCCTGGGAGAAGAGGCCAACCCCTTCCTGGCTACAACCACCCCTCAGGTAGTTGTAGAGGGCAATGAGGTCACCCCTGAGCCTCCTCTTCTCCAGGCTAAACAATCCCAGCTCCCTCAGCCTCTCCTCATAGGGCTTGTGTTCAAGGCCTCTCACCAGCCTTGTTGCCCTTCTCTGGACACGTTCAAGTGTTTCGATGTCCTTCTTAAACTGAGGGGCCCAGAACTGGACACAGTACTCAAGGTGCGGCCTAACCAAAGCAGAGTACAGGGGCACTATGACCTCCCTGCTCCTGCTGGCCACACTATTCCTAATGCAGGCCAGGATGCTATTGGCCCTCCTGGCCACCTGGGCACACTGCTGGCTCATTTTCAGGTGGCTGTCGATCAGCACACCCAGGTCCCTCTCTGTTTGGGAGCTCTCCAGCCACTCTGACCCCAAAAAGTGGGGGCGAAAAATGGTCTACCATGAAGGGACTCGAACCCTCAATCTTCTGATCCGAAGTCAGACGCCTTATCCATTATGGGAATAGCAATGGAGCTCTTTTGTGCCATGTGCAGGAGCAGGGTGAAGTATAGACCATAAATCAAGAGAAGTTTTGCTCTTGCTATCTTGATGTAGTGCTGAATTTATATAGATAAACAGATAAGCAGGATACATAACCTAAAGAACATGTGACCAGTTACTGTGGTTCAGATCAAATCAGCAGCTGAGCCCCATGCAGCCATGCATATACTGTCCCTACCCACTGAGGGATAGGAAGGAAAATTTGGAACAAAATGAAAATTCCCATGGATTGAAAGAGATCTTGACAGAACAATACAGAGATAGAGCACTTTTATTCTGGATTATGGATAAGCCATTAAGAAGGTGACACTTGCAACCTACTGAAAATTTTGCTATTAAAAAAATTATCCGGAGTGGCAACTTCCCTTACTGATGTTTATGTTCTATGTGCAAGTAAGGCTGGTAAAGTGACATTGATGTCAAATGTATCAGTGATGAACCTAACTAGATAAGCTACAAGAGGGTCTTGTCTCTTACCTTCACTACCAAAACAACAGAGGCAGTATTATTCATAGAATAATAGAATAACATGCAGATTTTTTGGCAAACTTCAGGATCTTCAGACCAGCTCTGAATAAGATGTTCCTGTGTTAGATATCTCACTCATGGTAAGTTTTAATCTCTCTGTCCTCTCCAGTTATCTTGGAGGATTCAAGAGGTCAGAATGGTTAGGAAAAAATGAAGATTACCTCCATATCATGAAATACATTCACACAAGACCTATTTTCATAAACTGCTTCAAACTTTATTAAGAGACAACAAGGACGTGCTTCAAGCATTCTCACATTTGAATCTAACTTCTGGTAAATATGAGCCAAAAAATTCTGAATTTTTTCATCTGTTCAGAATGTAAATTGAAAATAGGTACTACTCAAGCATGGAAGTATTCTGGGTATTTGGTTGCTTAAAAAAAGATAGAAGCAAATTTGTATTTTTAAATATATGTTGTTATTTATGCATTTGGATAAAGGGGCTGTGATAAAATATACATGTTTTAGATTGCTTCCTCCACCTTGTTTATTACTTTGTGGCATGTCAGAATGTATTCTGTTGCTAGAGTGACAGTTGATTTTCCTTGGTTTGAATTTATTTTACTACTTAAAAAAAAATAAACCAACATAGATATGTCAATTGTATAACCCAAGTTTGTTTATGTGTTTGTCTCTTTAAACTCCAGTGTTTGTCTTGGCTGCTTTACTCTATTTTACAGAAATGTAATTAGCAATATGAGCTAGTCAAGTAATGTGCATAAACAGTTCTACTTACATAAGATTGTTGAATTAAAAATCCAGTGCAATTATCTGGGATAGAAACAAAGGAGACTTTCAAGGTCTGCTTGAGACTTGGTTTAGTTTAGATGAGATCTGAATCAGTCCACAGCTTTCAATAGGAAATTAATTAACATCACTGACTCATACTCCCAACACTCTCAGATGGCTGAATTACATAAAATACAAAAAGACATTTAGGAAAGAACATCTTTTCTTTCCACTTTTTATTTTCTTCTGCTCATTGGCAGTTTCCAAATTAAGGTTTACAAAAAAGAGTCTCTAGATTAACCTTTTTCCTGAGATTAGCAAATCATCTGAGTGGAAGAGAGAAAACCTTGAAACTCTACCCCTATACTCACAACATGTCTTCTGAATATCTTACCTCATTGAGGAATGATCTGGACCAGAAGGGTCCTCCAAAGGTCATCTATTCTGAGCTCCCTGAAGTCAGCAGCAGCATCCTCAATCAGACCAGGTTGCTCAGGAGCTCATTGAGTCATTGTAAGACAAACATTGCAAAAGCACTATTTTCTTCTTTGTCATCATTAAAGAGAAAACTTCATCTGTGTAAGAGCAAAAGCATGTGCCTACTTAGCTTTGGAAACTGTTTTTAAAATTAACTGCTTTCATCTATTGCTACATAAAGGAAATCATATCAGACTTAGTTCAACCTCACTTGTCCCTGCTTGCTGGACAAGCTTACTGGATCCATGGTTATGGAAGATGATCCAGAATGACCTAGATACCACTGAAACATTAGATGCAGTCTGCAGACCACCCAGGCACCTTTCACAGGGGATTTCAGATTCCTCTCTGGGAATGAAAGCTGTAGTGTCTGTCTTTAGGTGAAATGTCAAAAATTTATTCTTTCATGGGCTTTATGAAGTTGCTAGTGTATCATGTAAGAAAGTTGTTTAGAAGGCAACCCGATGCACTGTCTTGCATATCCTCTTTAATATGTATGTATGATAAGAAAGTGGTTGCATGACAACTAATTAGAGAATTCCCCTGATGAACATCTTACCTCTTTGTCGAGCAACCCCACAATTCACTCAAATTATGTACAATTTTTGTTCTCCAAGATTAAAAAGCCCCCCAAAATCCCCACAACCTGTTACTTTGACAGTTTTAAAGTGTGAGAAAGAACAGATCTATCACCTCCTTTGTCTCTGTTTCTGAAGCTCCATGTGAAATCATTCACTGAATTTAAACAAATTCAGTGACTTCTTGGTTGAACAAGGCAACATGTAATCTGTTCAACTGCAACTCAGCATGAAGGTTTGGCATGTGCTGTGAAGTGCCCCATTATCCAAAATAAACAGCTGGCTCCATTAGAAGTTAAGAAAGCAGACTGATAACAAGCCTGCTCTCTCTAGGATAATAAACATCTATTGATTATGCAGGTAATAATTTAGAAAAGCTAAATAGATTTTTGCTATTCACTCAAGACTTGTTTAATCCTAACAATTGAAGATTAGTTTCTACTCCAAATTACCATTAATTGAATCTTTTTCTTTGTGTTTGTTTCTCACTTTATCTGACTATTCAGGCTTATCTACAGCTCTGTAAATGTTTTGTGTTCATTCCAGCACAGCCTCAAGGAAATGTATTGTATTTCCCAAATCCTTTGCTATTGCCTGTATGTACTCCATTCCTTATTCAATGATAAAGAAACTGATTCAAGGTGAAAAAATCAGTTTTCCTAATAAATAAACCCAAGGAAGATGGATGGGCTCTAATTTGAAGCTAGATGCCTCATGAAAAGATGCAGTTAGTACAATTTAGTCCTAATGCAAACTTGGACTAAAATCTATTATTTCAATTCTTTACATGCAGCACCACTGAAAATGTTGCAGCCTTCTATCTCAGATAATGGATGGAAGAACTGTACTCCTTCACCAGTCTCATGGTAAACAAAACTCAGCCAGTTCTTGATAATAAGAATAGAATAGAATAGAATAGAATAGAATAGAATAGAATAGAATAGAATAGAATAGAATAGAATAGAATAGAATAGACCAGACCAGGTTGGAAGAGACCTTCAAGATCATTGCATAAGGGGTAAGTAAGGGTAAGGGGGGAAGGGGTGGGGGCACAGAAGTCTCCTTACTCTTCTTGATAAACTATAGCAGTTGAAAACTAGCACAAAATTAAAAGGCAGATTAATTCAGTTAATGTCTTGCATGACTCCTAATGCTGTCCGTAACTATGTCATCAGTACACTCGCCCAGCAAACAGGGACAAGTGTGGACAAACTGATCATGACATGTTTTTATTTATGCAACAATAGATGAAAGCATAATAAATCATACAAACAAAAAAGTGGTGTCTTCTTACTTAAAAACTAGGATTTGAGATCCCCCAAATCACACTATTTATTCTTCATTGAAGAATTTATCCATATACACTTTTTGACTTAACGTTTTGACTGTATGTAGGCTGCTCTGATACATCAATAATTACTGGGAACATGATGCATTAACTTTCTTCCATTTAGCAGAACGTTAACATGTCTTACTAAAACACAATAAAAAGTGATGATGTAATTCAGTGCCCTAGAATTCATGTCATACTCACTGAAAGTTTTGGCATTGTAGATGTTCAGGCTTCCATTATAGATTTAGGTCATATTACTCATGCCTGCTGCTCATCTCTTCATCTCTTTGTGGAATATGCTGAAGTGCATTACAGTATTTCTCTGTCTAGAATTTGATTTCAGTGATGTTGGTGTCTGCTCCTTAGCTTGCAGTTGCATTATTCTGTGATATCAGTATGATGGAGAGAAAATAACAGGTTTAACTACTTAAAACATCAAATGTTAACCCTCCTTGAGTCTAGAATGCTTTGCTTATCTTACTGTCTTCAGGTGTTGTTCACACTTGGAGTACTAGTTTAGTAGTGTGCCAGGGTTGTGGGGGGACAGTAGTTCAGAAAATAGTCTAGTAATACATGTGTAAGCCTGTTATTCCAAATTGGCTGTTCTACTAATTGTGCAATGCCTTCTTGTACTCCATCCAAATAAAGGAATGAAGAAAAAAGGAAAGAATCTTGTTGTTCACAGCCACCAACTAGTGCACAGATTTCACTGGAATTTGGTTTTGTCCTTTCTCAGGGCTTAAAATTATATGCTTTAACTATAAAACTATACACTTTATAATTAGTTTCTATTTACATAAATTATGTCATTATAAACCCCTAAACTTTATATATAGTTTATAACTCTATTCTTTTAACTATATTATTCACCAGTTTCTCTTGGTCCTGTCACCAGAACAAATAGACCCAAGCCATAGCCTCCCATCTTCTAGACTTTGCTACTGCCCCTCACTTGAATCTCTTTGCACAAGTATCTTTAACACAGCTCTAAAACACTCTGCAGGAAGGCCATTCACAGCTTTTAAGTGTAAAGCACTCATTTAGTAGTAAACACCAAAAAAAAGTTAGAATTTAAGGAGCTGTTAAGCTAATAGTGTGCTCACTGCTCTGATTAGTCACCCCAAAAGTCTTTGCAGACCAGGCAGGCATCATCCAGGGGGGAGAAATCCTCCTCTTCATCTCTCCGGATTAAGTCCTCAATTTTATTGAACTGCCTCCAGTTTCTCAACATCCTACTTGAACTAGGAGGCCCAAATCAGCCACAGTCTCTCTGGTGTAGTGTCATCAGTGCTGAGCAAGAAGGAGTCATAGCTCCCATTGAACCTGTGTCTTTATCCAGTGCAGTCCAGGGGATGATTGGCCTCATTCACAACAAAAGCTTTTGGCTCCTCTGTGTTGGCACCCACCATACCCCACATACTTTTCAGTAGAGCTGCTGGCCTGTACCAGTCCATAGGTTGCCCTGCTGTCCTGAAGCTGGCGTTTGCACTTTTCCTTGCTGAATTTCTCTAACTGAAATGAAGAACTACTGTTCATTTTAAATCTCCTTATCTTCTAGCTTTAGATCATGCAGGAATCTGCTGAAGAATCACTCTCAACATATAGGTAGTTGATGAAGATATTGAACACTACTGGCCTAAGTACTGGTGTCTGTCATGCTTGACTTGTTACCATCTGCCAAACAGACATTGAATCATCGATCACTACTTGGTGAGACCAGCAGTTTGAAAAACTGCCAGCTCATCTAAAAGTCTGTCCAATCTGTACTTCTTCAACTTATCAATGAGAATGTGGTGGGAGAGATTTATCCAAAATTTTGCAGAGTAAAATTACATCTCAGCCTTTGCTTTCATCTCATCCATAAAGTGGATCATATATAGTCTTGTCACTGAAAGGAATGTTGTTGAACATAGACAAGAATCAAGAATAATTTAACCAGGAGTTTTTCAGGGGCCAGGGTGAGGGTGTTACACCTATAGTTCCTCAAATCACCACTCTTACCCACCTTGAAGGTAACAACTACCTCTTTCCAGGCTTCCGGGACTTCCTTTAATTTCTATTGTCTTTGGAAGACAAGTAGAGTGGCCTCATAAGGACATCATCCAAATTTCTCAATGTCCTGAGATGTACATTCTCTTTCCATACTCTGTAGTTCTTCAGATACTCTCCTTTTAAAAGGTGATACATACCTAATATATACATGCCTTCTCCTTGGCATGACAGACTGCCCCTAGTAAGAATAATTTTTGAATATATGAGATAGGGATGTTCCAATTATATCAGTGCCCTGAGTTAATTTGGGCAGGTTTGAGGAACTAACCCGCCCATTCTGTGAGTGCTACCCCATTTAACAACTCTCCTCTTGAATCCTTTGAACTACATTGCTATTTTTAATTGCTACCCATGACCACATTCTTCACACTTATTTTCTTTTTGCTTGTTTGTTTATTAATGGTAGGACAAAATTTTGGACCAACATTTAGCCTAGTATCTCTGCTTTTTACCCAGGTAAGAAACCTCCATTTGACTTATTTTTATACACCTCCAACCTCCTTTTTAGTTATTAGCACAACCAGATACATAACATTTTTTATATTAAGGAGAGAAAAAAAAAAAGTGAGGGAAATAATTGTGCATATAGACCTAGCTGCACCTGAGCACCACACGGATACTCAAAGAGCTGCTCTCTTCACCAGTACTATGGGAAGAAGAAAGTGGAAGTAAAATGCAAAACCTCACAGGTTGAGATAAAGAGAGTTCAAAGAGTTCAACATAACTATGAAAAGAATGAATGAATAATAAGAATTATAACAATGGTAAATAAAGTAATGTATAAAAATGAGCAATATAAAATACAACACCTTCAGTCACGTGTATGCAAAAAGCCCTCACCAGTGAACCACCTCAACCACTCATGCCAGCCCCTCCCTTTTTTATATAGGCATGATGTTTTAATATATGTAATACTCTATTTTCTGGTTCAGCTGACTATCCTGGATGTAGCCAGTCCCAAATTCTTGTGAAGAAAATTAACCCTGCCCTAGTTTAACCCAGGAAAGAGAAAGACAATCTTTCAAACCATTCTGTCTTTTTTTTTTCCTGTTAGTAATGGAATGTCCTGACATACTTATTTCCCTCTGAATGCCCATTAATTAACAGATCTAATGGCAGTCCTACTTATTGATATCCATAAATTCAGAAATTAGTCCTAATTTTCTTGTTTCCATTTACAGTAAGAAAATGAAGGGCTTCAGATTCTGCATTATCCTTTAATATGATAGGTCCAAATACACTGTCTTCTGAAGATTTGTATTGTGTCTGTTCTAATACTGGCCCATTTTAAAAATGTATTGTGTGTTCTCGTGTGCCTGCAGATCCTCAAAGGCTGCACTTGAGAGTGAAGCTTTACTCAAAGGATGACTTCAAAGCTCCATGACTGGGCTGCAGACTGGAGCAATTTGAGAGTTCAGGTTTGTATAAGGGTACTATGACATTTAGAATGTTACATTTCAATACATTTACCAAGCTATTACTGTTGTTTCTCTTATTTTGCATACTATTTCAAACATTTTGGCCAAATTTTGGCCATTTTGGCTCGGTAGCTGATCGGGACCGCTCGTCCGGAACAGCTCCGCTTAAGCTGTGAGTTTCTCGGGGTTTTTCTTTTGCTTTCCTTTCGGGGCTTCGCGGGTCAGGAGGACTGCTGGTAGGGGGAGGAACCGGCAGGATCGTGCTCACGAGAGCCTGCACGGGTCACGGGAGCCTGACGTCAGCCGCAGCAGTTTTAAAAGCCGCCCGGGTTGTGCGCGTGGCGCCATTTTGGCTCGGTAGCTGTCTAGCGGCTGGGGGACAAAAAAAAAAAAAAAAAAATCCCAAACAGAAAACCCAAACCTTAAACATTGCATCATGGTCGTCACTTGGACAAGGGATAAAAAAGCAGCATCTGCCCAGACAGAGCTGTTTTACCAACATGCTGGAGTCCAGGCTGTCAGCTGCAGAGAGTGCTTCAGCCTGGCACTTGGAATAGAGGGGGAGGGAGAGGACACCTGTGTTCAGTGTGAGCAGGTGAATTTTCTCCTCAGCATGGTGGCAGAGCTGAAGGATGAAGTGGCCGAGCTGAAGGAGGAGGTAGCTAGGCTAAGGAGCATAAGGGAAAGTGAAAGGGAGTTACACTTGTGGGAGAAGGCTCTGCAGATCTCCCCTGCTGAGGGAAGGGTTCCTGGAGGAGGAGAGGGATGGATACAGGTCCCTGCCAGGGGTGGCAAGAGAAATCCACCCCGACCCTCTCCTCCTTCTCCGCTGCCCTTGCATAATAAGTATGAGGCCCTGTAGACTGAGGGCAGCAAGGAAGAGAGGGCTGAGGCTGAGGAGCAGCCATCCAGAGGGGAGCCTAAGGCCAAGCAGTCCCCATCAGCTATAACAACCAGCTCCACAAAGAAAAGGAGAAGGGTTATAGTTGTAGGGGACTCTCTTCTGGGGGGTACTGAGGGACCCATATGTCGTCCCGACCCATCCCACAGGGAGGTCTGCTCCCTACCAGGGGCAGGGGTTAGGGACACTGCGAAGAGAATCCCTAAATTAATCCAGCCCTCTGACTATTACCCTCTGCTGGTGATACAGGCTGGGAGTGATGAGATTGACAGGAAGGGCACCAGGGCAATTAAGAAGGAATTCAGGGCCCTTGGACAATTGATTGATGGGGGAGGAGCTCAAGTGGTGTTCTTCTCAGTTCCCTCAGTGGCAGGGGTGTACACTGAGAGGAATGGGAGAACCCATACCATCAACGATTGACTCAGGGGATGGTGCCAGAGGCAGAACTTTGGGTTCTATGACCATGGGGCAACTTTCACTGCACCTGACCTGCTGGGTCCTGATGGGGTGCATCTATCTAGAAGGGGTAAGAGAGTCCTGGCACTGGAGTTGGCAGGGCTCATTAGGAGGGCTTTAAACTAGGTCTGAAGGGGGTGGGTGAGGCAATCGGTCCCTCTGCAGAGGTAAGAGTAGGGCGCAAGGTAGGCTCAGTTGAGAAGTCAGGAACCCAACTGCAATGCGTGTACACCAATGCACGCAGCCTGGGCAACAAGCAAGAGGAGTTGGAGGTCCTAATCCATCAGGGCGACTATGATGTAGTCGCCATCTCAGAAACTTGGTGGGACAGCACCCATGATTGGAGTGCTACAATGGGGGGTTACAGGCTCTTTAGGAGAGACAGGCGAGGGAGAAGAGGAGGAGGGGTGGCTCTGTATATTAGGGAGTCAATCTCTGCCACACAACTTGAGGTGGAAGATGAGGTAGTTGAGAGCCTGTGGGTCAAAATCAGAGGACAACCTAACAAGTCTGACATCCTGATTGGAATCTGTTACAGACCACCCAACCAGGATGAGGCGGCTGATGAGTTGTTCTACAAGCAACTGGAGGCTGTCTCAAGATCATCAGATCTTGTCCTTGTTGGTGACTTCAACCTCCCAGATATCTGCTGGGAACTTAATTCAGCGGGGAGGAGGGAGTCCACAAGATTCCTGGAGCGAATGGAGGACTGCTTCCTGACACAGCTGTTAAGCGAGCCTACCAGGGGACAGGCTCTGCTTGACCTGCTGTTCTCCAATAGGGAAGGGATGGTGGGAGACGTGATCATGGGAGGCTGCCTAGGGTGCAGTGACCACGAGATAGTGAAGTTTTCAATATGCAGGGAGATAGGGAGGACCACCAACAGAACCTTCACCTTGGACTTCCGAAGGGCGAACTTCAGCCTATTTAAGAAACTTGTTTGTAAAGTCCCCTGGGTACCAGCCCTCATGAACCAGGGGGTTCAGGAGGGTTGGACCTACTTCAAACAGGAGCTCTTGAAGGCACAGGAATTGGCGGTTCCCATGTGCCGGAAGGCAAGCCGGCGGGGAAGGCGACCAGCCTGGATGAGCAAGCAGCTCCTGGAGGATTTAAGGGGGAAGAGGAGGCTGTATCACCTTTGGAAGGAGGGGAAGGCTTCTCGAGGTATGTTCAAGGAAGCTGTTAGATTATGTAGGAATAAAATTAGGGAGGCTAAGGCCCAGTTGGAACTGAAGCTGGCCACCTCTGTCAAAGACAATAAAAAGTATTTTTATAAATATATTAACAATAAGAAGAGGGGCAGGAAGAACCTGCACTCCCTAGTGGACCTGGAGGGGAATACGGTGACTGAGGATGAGAAGAAAGCTGAGGTCCTGAACACCTTCTTTGCCTCAATTTTTAACAGCAAGGCAGGAGTTCAGGACGAGTGGCCTCCTGAGCTGGGCGATGGGGTCGGGGAGCAGTGTAATGCCCTGGAAATCCATGAGGAATTAGTTGGGGACCTGCTGAACCACTTGGATATTCACAAGTCCATGGGACCGGATGGGATCCATCCTAGGGTGCTGGGAGTTGGCAGATGTGCTAGGTAGGCCACTCTCCATCATTTTCCTCCAGTCCTGGCTCACAGGTGAGGTCCCAGATGACTGGAAACTGGCCAACGTGGTCCCCATCCACAAGAAGGGTCGGATGGAGGAACCTGGAAACTACAGGCCGGTCAGCCTGACCTCAGTGCCAGGGAAAGTGATGGAGCAGATTATCCTGGCGGCAATAACTGCACACCTGAAGGATGGCCAAGGGCTCAGATCCAGCCAACATGGATTTAGGAAGGGCAGATCCTGCCTCTCCAACCTGATCTTTTTCTATGATCAGGTGACCCGCCTGGTGGATGTGGGGAGGCCTGTGGATGTGGTCTACCTGGACTTCAGCAAGGCCTTTGACACGTCCCCCACAGCAAACTGCTGACTAAGCTGTCAGCCCGTGGATTGGACCATTACACTCTGTGCTGGGTTAGGAACTGGCTGGAGGGCCGGGCCCAGAGAGTGGTAGTGAACGGTGCCACATCCAACTGGAGGCCAGTCACCAGTGGTGTCCCCCAGGGATCAGTGCTGGGCCCTGTCCTCTTCAACATATTCATTGATGATCTGGATGAAAGGGTAGAGTCAGTCATCAGCAAGTTTGCAGATGACACAAAGTTATAAGCAGATGTTAGTCAGTTAGAGGGTAGAAAGGCTCTGCAGAGGGACCTCGACCAACTGGACAGATGGGCAGAGTCCAATGGGATGGCATTCAACAAGTCCAAGTGCCGAGTGCTGCACTTTGGCTACGGCAATCCCATGCAGAGCTATAGGCTGGGGTCGGAGTGGCTGGAGAGCTCCCAAACAGAGAGGGACCTGGGGGTGCTGATCGACAGCCACCTGAAAATGAGCCAGCAGTGTGCCCAGGTGGCCAGGAGGGCCAATAGCATCCTGGCCTGCATTAGGAATAGTGTGGCCAGCAGGAGCAGGGAGGTCATAGTGCCCCTGTACTCTGCTTTGGTTAGGCCGCACCTTGAGTACTGTGTCCAGTTCTGGGCCCCTCAGTTTAAGAAGGACATCGAAACATTTGAGCGTGTCCAGAGAAGGGCAACAAGGCTGGTGAGAGGCCTTGAACACAAGCCCTATGAGGAGAGGCTGAGGGAGCTGGGATTGTTTAGCCTGGAGAAGAGGAGGCTCAGGGGTGACCTCATTGCCCTCTACAACTACCTGAAGGGTGGTTGTAGCCAGGAGGGGGTTGGCCTCTTCTCCCAGGCAACCAGCACCAGAACGAGGGGACACAGTCTCAAGCTGCGCCAGGGGAGGTTTAGACTCGAGGTGAGGAGGAAGTTCTTCACCGAGCGAGTGATTCGTCATTAGAACGGGTTGCCCAGGGAGGTGGTTGAGTCATCGACCCTGGAGGCGTTCAAGGGGAGATTGGACGTGGCACTTGGTGCCATGGTCTAGTGATGGGGTCTGTGTTGATAGGTTGGACTCGATGATCCTCGAGGTCCTTTCCAACCTAAGTGATACTGTGATGCTGTGATTAGAGACTGGATGGGTTCCTTGGTGCCATGGCGTCGTTGATTAGATAGTGTTGGATGATAGGCTGGACTCAATGATCTCAAAGGTCTTTTCCAACCTTGTTAATTCTATTCTATTCTATTCTATTCTATTCTATTCTATTCTATTCTATTCTATTCTATCCTATCCTATCCTATCCTATCCTATCCTATCCTATCCTATTCTATTTATTCCCATGTTTTCAGTGTTGTTCTCTCTTGGTTTGACAATATGTAGGAAAACTTCCCAACCACTGAAATTATGAAACAAAGAATATTTGTCTTAAATATTACTTACTGAGAAAGTGTTACACTGCTATAGTCAAGATTGATTAATTTTTTGCTATTTTGCGCTGTGATGTCCCAGTGAAGTGAAAATGTGATTAGAGGTAAAGAAAACAGATTACAGAGACTAGGTGAAAAAAAGAAAACCAGGGTATTCCAAACAGATGGTTGTAAAACAGTAATTCATGAACATTCTGTACTAGACAGAGACATCAGTTGAAGGGAGAGACAGCCTCACATGCACTCTGTGGAACAGCTTTCATTTCCAAAGACCTGGTCATTTGCTGTCTTATGGGGTTTCTTGTTGGTTTTGGGTTGGGTTGGGTTGGTTGCTTGGCTGTTTTTTGAAGCAGGACACTGTTTTTATATAAGATTTTCCAAAATGGACTTTCATACAAGTGAGCTACAAAGCTTGATATACCCAAAGCACAATAGAAGATGGTGCTCATAATGTCAGCATCACCCTTTAATATACTGTTCTCATCATAGTGAAAAAACATCCGCTGGAAAGATATAGAAAGCACTGTGTGATGCTGATACACTCTCACATGGCCTTATCTGCTCACACCATTTATTCAAAATTATTTCTTTTCAAGGAGTGGCAGATATAACCCAAGAAGATTTTTTAAGAGGCTCTCTCATTCTGACTCCTTTCATATTTAGCCCCAGGATTTTGTGTTCCTGATCACTAAGGCATGGCTGTGTCATCTGGATAAGCTGCAGTTTATTTTTTAAATTTGCTTTAAAGGCACAAAACATGTACCACATATCTACATCCATTGTTAAAATGATTAATACCCCACAGGTTTCAGATGTGGGGACTGTAAAGAGATTAATCACTGCACCCTTTGCTTTGCTGGAGAAAGAGATAAAAGTAAAGTATTATATGCAAAGAAGATTAAAATGAAGTAGAAACTTCCTACAGCTTTTGGTAAAAAAATCTGAAAAGAAGTAAGATTTAAAAGGAAATGATCTGATGATATTCAAAAAACAGAATGTGGATAAAAAGTGCTTGAGGAAGCAGTGATGCATTGTCTCAGTATAAGGAAGGAGTTTTGTCACCATCTGTTGGTGGATAGAAGGAAGATAAAAAAATCAGCAAATATGTTTGTTTCCTACTTCTCACACAAACCCAATATTTTCATTATTCCCTTAATTCACGCATAGGTTGGATATAGGCTTAAGGAACAATTTATGTTCCTCTTACATGACAAAGAAATACATGCTGTCTTCAGTATGCCACTGTAAAGACTAATTATACTCAATTTGCCTGTTTTAGCATAAGCAACTGAAAAGGGAAGGTAAAGAAAAAAAACAAGGGACTTCTGTCCCATTAGAGATTGTTTCACAAGCAATGCATGAGTTACACATGACACTGCCTTGCCATCCTGAGCAAGGAGGTTTCATTGAGCTGTCATCTACAGCTCTTCCAAACTGCTGATTGACTTCATCTACTTAGGCCAAGCTACACCAGTTCCTTGCTTGGTGTCCCAAAGGGACAAAGTTTCAGCTATGCCCTGACAATGGAGCAGGAGCCAGCAGGTCTAGTTTTTCAGGAAATTGCCCACGTTTCCCGGCATGTCTGAACATGCCCTGGGGTCCAAGTGGGCCAGGTGTGTGTGTCTTTGGCCATGTTTGGAGAAAAACTGATTCTATAGGTTGAAGTATCAGGTTTCTATCTCTTAATTTTTGTTGTCACTGGCCATCGTTGTCACGGGAAATCTATAAATACTAGCCCAAAGAGTGAGTTCTTTGCCTTGCATTGTCCATGATCTGGGAGATAAGACATGAGCCTTATCCTGCAGGCCTGAAAAGCCAAGCCTCACTTGCCTTGCAATTTGGAATCCATGCCATGCCTTGGTTTACCCAGAAAGATACAAGTGCTCTTTGCAGTGACACACCAAAAATAAAAGCCCAGGAGCAGACAGACATGCTTTGCCAGGCTGAAGGATGAATCCTAGAGGAGCCAAGACCCCAGGACAGTTTTGTCTTATTGGAAGAAACAACAAGAACCACTGTGAAGATTGCAGCTGAAGAAACTCTCCATAACAGGTAAAGCTACAAAGATGACAAGGCCCACAAGCCTTGGCATCTACTACTTTTCTACAAAACTTTCAGCTACAAAGCCTTCAGAGATAAAAGCTTTCCTCATGTCTGTGCTCCAGCAACAAGCTGCAAAAGTCAACAGAAAGTGAAACTGTACCCTTTCAGCTTTCACATGCTTGATGCCATTTTGGTTTTGTTTAAATTCCCTTGTGTGATGTATGGTAACATTATCTGTGTATTATAAATGTAGCAACTGAATATAGTGGACTAAAGAGCAATTTGCAGTGAGTAATGTAGTAAATATGAATTTTATAATAATCTGTTAAAAGATCTGTTGTCCTAGTGGGCAAAGCTGGTATGTTGCTGATGGTTGGGTTTTTTAATTTACAGTTTAAATTACTGTTTGTTGTTTCTGGGTTTTTTTGCTAATATTGTTTAAATTGTTACAACTTCCTGTTGGTGAGATATCTACTCCACAACCAAATATTTCCAACTAATAAATAGGTTTCATTAATATTTTCTGTGTTGTTTTTTTTTTTATTAATAAAGTTACCAATATTTTTGTTAGTTGTTCCACCTATTAAATATTAATAACTATAATCATAACACTTGGACCACTGTGTTTAGAGCACTGTAGAGTGTCTGCACAACACAAGTAGTATAGCTGTATTAAGCTATCAAACCATGCTATTCATATATCCCTATAAAAAGTGGTACTTAACAGGGTCACTTCAGTACAATAACACCTGAAAATTATAGGTCCTGGTCTAAATCAGGTTGAAAAATAGATCAATAGTAATGAAATGCTCTACTGCTCCCTAAATCTCAAGAGAATTGAATGTATTTAAAGGGTTGAGTCTGCTCTTTCTAAAACAGGCACCATGCTATTAGTATTTATTCCCTGGTAGATTAAAACATGCTTTCAGGGGAGAAAAACCCACAATGTGTATTTGTATATTGTAAGAGGAGTTAACACAGGTCACAGATGTATTGCTGCATTCTTCACTAGACATTAGTTCTGCAATGAAAATCTGTGCAAAATGTGCCTGGATAGCTTTTTGGATCAGCAAATAGTTGCAGTGACAAAGTCCTCTTTGTAAGCCCCAATGGCTTTTACTGTCTGGTTCATTTCACAACACTGAATTAATTATCTAAGGTCCTTTAAACCATACCAAGACCCAAAAAAATGGAACTCAGGAAAACTGCAGAATTTTGTGGACTGCTGGCACAGGTTGATAAACTTTCTACCTTTCTCTTAGACTCTGTTCCCAAATTCTGTCCCTTAGACTGATGGAGGCAATGAAACAAATTAATTAAATTAAATAGATTAAATAAAATACAGACACTCCAGTGGTTAACTGTGACGTCTGGTCCCCTGAGAGAGCATATACATTTGTAGCTCAGTACACAACACAAATGCTTTTTTGACATAAGTATTCAACATCTATACTTGATGGTAGTTAAGCCACACCTTACACTAATCTGCATACAGTAACAGATACTCCTTTTGCTAACAGGTATTCTTAATGAAACCAACTAAACCTTTGTAAAACAAGGGGCACTATAGTGTGAGGCAGGGGAAAATAGACACAGGTTACAGACAGGTGGAGCAAGCAGGTAAATTAGCACTTACTCTTCTACACTATGATAATGCTGACTCCCATTCAAATTTAAGCCACAGAATCAGCAAAAGCCTTCTCTTTTCCAGTCCACTTTCCTTGTAGGTAAAATAAAAGAGTTCAATACAGGCTCAGATTTGAAGGAATTTGAGGCAGATTTGGCTGCTGGTCCTACAAATGCTGTGTGAGAACTCTGACCACGACATTAATGGCAAGGAAATTGGGAAAAAAAGGAGGATCTCACCCTCTAGGGAATAGTATAGATATACTCTGGTTATGTTGGTGGCACCAGACACAGGTAATTGCAGAACTCAGGAATTCACTTTTTAGCGGCTTCTGATAAGATTTAGTTATGAGCCAGGGTTTGTTTGCTCAGTGCTGCCAGTGAGAAGTAGATGGTCTTTTGAAAAGCCAGCAGTGAGGATTTGAAATGCTTGCTGTAGTTGTTGTGAGTACCTACTGGACCTTAATGTTAAAACCCTATGGAGGCATATAGGTTCCTGACATATCCGTATGTATCTCGGTTTAAAACAGTAGTGTTTTAATGGCCTGCTGGTAGCCTTTCAGGTGCTATTTGAAACATCATAAATCCAAAGAAGGAAATCCATTCAAACAGAAAAACACTGAGAATTTTTTGTTAGGAATGCCTCACAAAAAGAAGAATTGAATGAGAGGGAGCTTCATGGGCCAGGAATGTATTAAAAGAGCAGCAACCTCAGAAAGTGGGAGGCCTTCATATGCCACTGTAAACCGGAGCTGTGACAAATAATGATCTTTGATGTGCTCTGCTGGGATGCACACAGAAACAGACAACTGTCCTAGAGAGAGACTGCAGTGAAACTGTTGCCTGGAAATGTATCTGATGAACCCCACAGCAAACTCCTGGACAAACTATCAGCCCATGGCTTGGACAGGACCAAACTGTGTTGGGTTAGGAACTGGCTGGAGGGCCGGGCCCAGAGAGTGGTAGTGAACGGTGCCACATCCAGCTGGTGGCCAGGCACTAGTGGTGTGCCCCAGGGATCAGTGCTGGACCCATGTTCATTAATATCTTTACTGATGATCTGGATGAGGGCATTGAGCCCATCATCAGTAAATTTGCGGATGACACCAAGCTGGGGGCAGGAGTTGATCTGCTGGAGGGTAGAGAGCCTTTGCAGAGGGACCTCGACAGGCTGGACAAATGGGCAGAGTCTAACAGCATGAGATTTAACATATCCAAGTGCCGGGTTCTGCACATTGGCCACAACAACCCCATGCAGTGCTACAGGCTGGGGTCTGAGTGGCTGGAGAGTGGCCAGGCAGAGGGACCTGGGGGTACTGGTCGATGGCAGGCTGAACATGAGCCTGCAGTGTGCCCAGGCAGCTAGGAGTGCCAATGGCATCCTGGCCTGCGTCAGGAATAGTGTGGCCAGCAGGAGCAGGGAGGTCATTCTGCCCCTGTACTGGTTAGGCCACACCTCGAGTCCTGTGTTCAGTTCTGGGCCCCTCAGTTTAGGAAGGATGTTGACTTGCTGAAACATGTCCAGAGAAGGGCCACGAAGTTGGTGAGGGGTTTGGAACACAAGCCCCATGAGGAGAGGCTGAGGGAGCTGGGGTTGCTTAGCCTGGAGAAGAGGAGGCTCAGAGGAGACCTTGTTGCTCTCTACAACTGCCTGAAGGGAGGTTGTAGCCAGGGGGGGGTTGGTATCTTCTGCCAGCAACCAGCAGCAGAACAAGAGGACACAGTCTCAGGCTGTGCCAGGGGAGGTTTAGGCTGGAGGTCAGAAAGACATTCTTCACAGAAAAAGTGATTACCCATTGGAATGGGCTGCCCGAGGAGGTGGTGGAGTAACCATCATTGGAGGTGTTCAGGAAGAGACTTGATAGGGTTTTTGGTTGCATGGTTTAGTTGATTAGGTGGTGTTGGATGATAGGTTGGACGCAACGATCTTGAAGGTCCCTTCCAACCTGGTCTATTCTATTCTATTCTATTCTATTCTATTCCATTCCATTCCATTCCATTCCATTCCATTCCATTCCATTCCATTCCATTCTATTTCTGTTGGACAGCAAGGCAGGTACCTGGCACCCATCATCTCCTGCATGGAATCTTCATATAATTGCAGTTAGGACTCTAAGAGTCTGTGTGGTGTTTCAGGCTGAGTGCCTGCTGTTACCACCACACAAGCCACACCTGCAGTGTCCCAGAGGGTCCAGCCCAGTGGGTGCACATGGGAAACTACATATTTATCCCATAATGCCCTACTCCCTTATAAAACCATCAGCGGGCGGGCCTGCACTTTCTCTTTCCTCCCTCAATGCTACCTGGTAATGGGGGTGAGCTATCTCACAGCCTCTTGGGCCTCGCTAGGCTGAAGGCTTGGGGGCGGGGAGGAAGAAAGCGCCCTGGGGGTTTTGGGTGTACCCTCAGGTGGGGGTGGGATGCTTTTGGGTATGTTTTGGGATCACTTTTGTCACTGTGCTTGTGGTTCTCTGCAAAATTTTCACTGCTTTTGCATTTAAACTTTCTACCACTTTTGCAATCCATTTGTCTGAGTCTCATTTTTTGCCCGTGGTGGAAGGATCGGCCTTTCAACCCATTACAGTCTGCTGATGATGTCTTTATAGAGTACAGTCATATACTGGACTATTTTGGGACTGGAGAGTGAAGACTTGCAAAAGGAGTTAAATATTTAAATATTACTTCAACTTGGGGCTTGAAACATTCCTTTTCTTTTAGAGGCTTAGTAGGGTTGACTTCTGGAAAGCCAAACAGCCAGTTTGCTGTGTGTTTTTTACATTTTTGGAAAACCATGCAAAAAATCATACATAAGCACTAAAACATCTAACTCTAAGTACATTTTAAAAATTTCTTTATGCATCTTTTGTGACAGTGTGAGCTCTAATTAGAACATATGTCCCACAATGTCAGAAAAGCCTCCATGTACAAATTACTTTATATGTTTTGAATAGCATTTCCACATCAATATTGCCATTAAGTGAATTAATGAAGGCCAGATAAAATGGAATATTTACGTAAATAATCTTAACTAGATAAATCTTTTCAGAGTTTATGTCTTGATTGTGGTAATGTTTTTGACATGTATCTCATACTACATTATTTAAGTTTTGTTAATTCTGAATTATTTGTGTCAGAGTTTGTGGGTTTAGATTGTTTGTGGTTGAGGCGGTTTTATGTGTTGAAACATATAAAAGTAGCCTTGTTTTTAAAATTGCTGAAGTCTGCTTAAATTCTTAGTCTCACAATCACAGATGGCTACAGTATTAAAAGTATTGTCATGGGGTATAAATTTTTAATAACCTTTGCTAACTGTAGCTGTATTTATTTGTGCATTTTTATCTCTTTCATGATCTATAAATTAAAAGAAAAAAAAAGAGAGAGAGAACAAAAAGCTTGCATTATTCACATTTCCCTAACTCCCCATATAAACCCCCTAGTTTCTGCATTTTTAATCATCATTGTGAACTATAGATGCTTTTATGGAACTGAACTGCAAGAAAATGCATGTTTAAACTTTCTAAAATTATAATTCAAGTCAGCAAAATGTAATGAAAACAATGCATAGGGAAAAGTTATTTGCTGCCACTGGGATTCCTCACATTCTCCTATTTCCATGCCTGGGAGCAAAAAGAGATCTTGAATCTTATGGCTAAAGAGATTCAGCAAACTTGTGTTTGATTGCAGATAGAGCCTTGAGTGCACAGTGCAAAGTATTGCACAGCAAATGTGTGGTGGGTTTATGCTATGCTTTTAAAATTTAGTTACAGATTTTGAGCAGGAAAGTAGAAAAATATAAATAAAACACTATTGGGTGTGAAAAGGAAAACAAAAGATTATTCTAAACATATTCATTGGATAAATAGCTAGAATAAGATGGGCTGTACCTAAACAATTCTCTCTCTTCTTCCCTGATCTCTGCTGTTTTGTTTCATCTGGGAGAGATTAACCTGCTTGTGTGCTGGCCTTGGCTGAGCTATTTAGTTAAGTCTAACCCCCTACTTTCTCTCTGCTCCTTTTCTCTCTTGGGACAGGTGGGGGGGGGGGGGGGCAGTGGAATGGCTTCCCTGATCTCTGACCAGGGGGATTTTCATGTTGTTTGTTAATATCTGCATAATATTTGCAAATATCTGTATAATATTGTCAATACTGTATATTTTGTATGTGTTCATTGCATTCCAGTTTAGAGTGCAGTTCTTGTTTGTAAAAACAACTTCATTTGCTTCTAACTGAGTTGGTCTGGCAAAGTTAATGCTTGGGGGGAACTTCCCACCACAAGATGTTATGATCTGGGTATGTGAGACATCACCAGCATCTGTTTTGGCCAGAACTAAATGCTGGATTCTGCATGACTTTGTTGATCCATGAAACAAGCTTTTGTAATACTATGTGGAAATGTGCAGTTAAAACCTTTGTTTGCCTTCACCTTCTCTGCCTTGTTTTAAAAAATCCATTCAATCACCAGTACATGTTTAGCAGACAGGTCCAAACAAATGTATTTTATTGCAGATTACCTGAAATACAGAAAGACTTCACACCTGAGGCATTGTTCTACACTCACACAAGGCATAGCCTTTGTATACATCTCTATAATAATATGCACAGACAGACTGTATCATGGGAAGTCTAACTATCTGCTGAAAATGGTGACAAAAAGTGAATGCAGATAGCAATTAATGAATTTTGGTTTGCAATTTATAAAATACATGTCTTTTTAAGTGGAAGAAAGACCCATTAATCACCTGAGAATCTGTAAAGCAAATAATCACCCATGCCTATCCCTGCTGCAGGATTCCAAACTGATAAAGTTGCTAAGCAGAATCAAAGAAAGGCTATGAAATAATACCTTGTCTCTTCAACTGATGACTAAAAATAAAAGGAGATGAGTGACCACCTCAATGCTTAGTGCCTGCAGAGTAGGTCTATCTTCAAAAATGTAGAGTAGACCTTTAAAAATGTAGCTGCTTCAATTTGAAATCTAGAGAAGTATATGTTTAAGTATCACTGAACAGCTAATCTTTGCTTTTCTGACTGCATTTCTGTGTTCACTTTTTTTTTTCTTTTAAATTATTTCTCAAATATCTGATTTAAGACAAAAAACCATGCAACTGATTACAATGTCTAAGAAACTTGAGGATAGACCTGAAAAGATGGGACTTCCAGCTCCTGATTAGGGGTACAAAATATATTTTACTTATTATTTCTTTTTTTTTTTATGTCCTTTGAGTTTGCATTTACCACTATGCAGCTGTATTGTCAGCCAGATTAATTATATCCAGAAAGCATGTTCAGCAAGTTAGTTTTCATCTAAAGCAAGGAATTGCTGTAGCTAACCACATGCACTGTCATATCATCTACAGGTGGACCTCCAAATAAACATGGGAAGGAGATTAAATACCTTTTCTGCAGTAGTCTGATTAATTGTGCTTAAACTTATGAAAAAATTAAATATTATATATTAGAACCACAGCAGAGAAGCTGATAGGCTAGATGGGATACATACATACAAACACAGACACATGCGTTCTGGTGTGCTTCTGAGTTGTCATTTGGAGTGGTATTTGTGTAGATGATGATTAAAAGGAAAAAGGAAACAACTCTTTGCTATGGTTTGGGTAAGATTAAATTTGCTTTGAGAATATTTGTTGAACCACAAAGAAAGCCCTGAGCTTAAATGGGGTCATTAAATGATATAATGTTGCGATGGGTTATGCCCGTCCTGAAAATGAGGCAGGGGAGGAGGGAGGGCTTGTGAGAGCCTTATCTTCCCCGGAGTGGGGGTTTCCCCCTGGGAAACTGAGTTAGTCTGTTCCACTCCCCTCCCCTATCCAGCAAGCCTATAAAAAGAAAGACACTGCAGCCATTGGCACTCTTTTGCTTCTGCCTTGCCTGGACAAGAGGATTGAGTCGCTGCTGACTTCCTGCTTCTCTGCCACGTGGTCAGGCCTGGTCCTCCTCCCTGCTAGATCCACACTTCTTCAAAGTACTGTTGTTTTTTTATATATATTTTCCCATCCATCCTTGTTCCTTACCCTTCCTGTTATTGTTTTTTTATATATACACACACACACATATATATACATATTGTTTAAAGTAAATTTTTACCTCTCTACTTCCGACTCCAAATTATTTCTCGGTAGATTTTTCTCCTCCCTTTTTTCCTTGCCCCCTTTTCTTTCCTTTTTTTTCCCTTCCCTTATCTCTCCCTCTTCTTTCCCCTTTTTTTTTTCTCTCAACTGGGAAAGAGGAAGGAGGAGCAGGGGAGGGATTCTCATTCTTGCCCCCCATCTGAACTCTTAAATCCACATGTTACTTAAACACCTCCAGGGACAATGACTCCACCACTGCCCTGGGCAGGTCATTCCAATGTTTGATAACCCTGTCTGTGAAAAAAATATTTCCTAACATCCAGCATGAAACACCCTCAGCACAGCTTGAAATTTTTTCCTGTAGTTGTGCCACTTGACAACAAAAAGAGGCTGGCCCCACTTCTTGCTCTAACCTCCAGAGCTTCAAGTAGTTGCAGACAGCAATGAGGTCTCCCCTCAGCCTTCTCTTCTCCAGACTGAACAACCCTAGCTCCGTCAGATACTCCTCACAGGCCATGTGTTCCAGATCTTTCATGAGCCTCATTGCCCTTCACTGGACACATTGCAACACCTTATTGTCCTTATTGTGGTGAGGGGCCCAGACATGAACACAGTACTCAAAGTCTGGTCTTGCCAGTGCAGAGTACAAGAGTCCCCCTGTTCCTGGTGGACACAGTGTTTCTAGCACAAGTGAAGATGCCTTTGGCTTTCTTGGCCACCTGAGTACACTGTTGCCTCATATCTAGTAAACTAGTACCTCCAGGTCCCTCTCCACATCACAGCTCTCCAATCACACATCCACAAATCTGTAGATTACCATGGAGTTGTCGTGACCCAGGTGGAGGACCTGGAACTTGGCCTTGTGGAACTTCATAGAGTTAGCCTTGGCCCATTGGTCTAATCTGTCCAGATTCTGCTGTAAAACTTCCCTACCATCTAGCAGATCAACTCAGGCACACAACTTGGTATCATATGCAAACTTAATGAGAGTGCACTCAATCCTCTCATCCAGATCATTGATAGAGATATTAAAGAGGACAGACTGAGCCCTTGGGGACGCCACTAATGGCTTGCTTCCAAATCATCTACAAGTATTCATGTAAACAGAAAATGAGATATTTGTCCTAGTAGCCTTGTAACTGAAAAAATTACAGAGCTGATGGAACAACAGCATAGTATATATGTAAGAGGGATTAGCATCTTTCTGTTTTATGATAAATAACAGTATGTGCAATTTAAGGGTGAACATTTTTTGTTAAAAGTAGATGCACAAAGATACTTGAGATGTCCCAGATAGCCTGCTTGATAAATACTAACTGCTGAAAAGTAATACCGAATTATTCATTAAAATACACTAAAGGCATTATATGCAGAATGGAGGAAAGGTCAAAGAAGACAAAGCCTTTTTTTGTTAAATGGCAGTTTCTCATGGCAAATGTGGAATAATGTGAAATATCACTCAGGAAAAGCTCCAAGCATTGAATACTTGTGGGTGAGAAATGGATAGATATATGTGACAGTGATGATCCATCAACTTCATCACAGTAAAATTGTTTCTGCCTAAAATCCCTGAGTTTCAATATTTTCATAGGTTTAGGAGAGGTATTTCATAGAATCATAGAATAGTAGGGGTTTGGAGGGACCTCTGGAGATCATCTAGCCCAACCCACCCGCTGATGCAGTTAAGTATAAATCAGGTTGCACAAGAATGTCTCCAGAAGGGTTTTCAAAGCCTCCAGAGTATTCACAGCCTCTCTGGACCCCCTGTTCCAGTGCTCCATTACTCTCAAAATAAAGGATTCATTAAAAGTGAAACCTCCTGTGTTCTAGTTTGTACCCACTGTTCCTTGTCTTATCATTGGACACCACTGAGTAGAGCCCAGTCCCATCCTCATGACCTCCACTGTCTAGATACTTTTATGCATTGATAAGATCCCCTTTCAATCTTCTCTCCTCCAGGCTAAACAGCCCCAGGTCTCTCAGCCTCTCATCATATGAGAAATGTGTCTGTGCCCTAGTCACTCTTGTGGCTCTCAGTTGGACTCTCCTCAGTAGCAACTGCCCCCTCTTTCAGAACAAGAGGACACAGTCTCAAGCTGCACCAGGGGAGGTTTAGGCTGGATGTTACGAAGAAGTTCTTCATAGACAGAGTGATTGGCCACTGGAATGGGCTGCCCAGGGAGGTGATGGAGTCACCATCACTGGAGGTGTTAGGAAGAGACTGCATGGGGTGCTTGGTGCCATGGTTTAGTTGATTAGATGGTGTTGGATGATAGGTTGGACTTGATGGTTTCAAAGGTCTTTTCCAACCAGATTAAATCTATTCTGTTCTATTCTATTCTATTCAAGTGGAAAGCCAAGAGCTGGGCACAATACTCCAGACAGCTTCACCAGGGCAGATTACGGTGAGAGGAGAACATCTCTCAAGCCGTTGGCCACACTTATAATGCACCCCAGAACACCATTTCCCTTCTTGACCACAAGAGCATATTGCTGGCTCATGGCCAATTTATTTGTCCACCAGGAATCTCAGATCCTTCTCCAAGGAGCTGCTTTCCAGCAGACTAAGCCCTAACCTGTACTGATGTTATTCCTCTTTAGGAGCAGGACTCTATGCTTGCCCTTGTTGAATTTCATGAGATTCAGCTCTGTCCAAATCTCCAGCCTGTACAGATCTTACTGAATAGTAGCACATATTTTTGGTGTATAAGTCACTCCTCCCAGTTTTGTGTCATCAGCAAACTCTGTTGAGAGTACACTCTGTTTCTTCCTTCAGATAATTGATGAGTATGTTGGACAAGATTGGGTGCACTACTGACCCCTGAGGACCACCACTAACCACAGGCTTCCAACTAGACCTTACACTGTTGATCACAATCCTCTGTGCTCTGTCATTTAGTCTGTTCTCAATCCACCTCACTGTCCACTTGTCTAACCTAAAATTCCTAAGTTTACCTATGATTATATTATGTTAGACAGTGTCAAAAGCCTTGCCAAAGTGGATGTAGACAACAGCCACTGCTCTCCTGTCATCTATCCAGTTGGTCACACCACCAGATAGGTCAATCTTGAATCCATCCTGACTATTCCTGATAATCTTTTTGTCTACATGCTTAGAGTTGACCTCCAGAAGGAGCTGTTTCATCACCTTTCAAGGAATGGAGGTGATGCTGACTGGCCTGTAGTTTCCTGGGTCAATATACTATTGAGATAATCTTTTCAGCTGATGTCTGTTGAATGATATTAAAATGTAATTCATTTGGCCTGCTTGCAGGTTTGGTTTTAGGGATTTCGTGGGGCTTGGTGGTGCTGGGTTTTTTGTTGGTTTTTTTTTTGGTTGGTTGGTTGGTTACGTTTGGTTTAGACTTTTTTGTTAACCAGCACCACCACTTACATTAGTTTAATGAATATGTTTTATGACTTAACTATACATTTTTTTCCTCAGGCCTTTGTCATTTATGTGAATTATGTGATGCTAACTCTTATTCTTCTCAAGTTTGTGGGATTCATTTTGATACAAAACCAAACAAGGATATCTTAGAAAGGAGGTCTCCAGAACACAGGCTTAACATTCTTCAGAAAAGCTGACCTAAAATGTGAATGCAGTGATAGACAGTGTAAGATTACCAGAATGAATGAGTCTATGAATGTGTGATTAAATCCTGAAAATATTCTTTTTAAGAAACTGCTTCTATTTTTCCACAATATTTAAAAGAAATAGTCAATGCTCATGACAGGTTGTCACATCTGAGAAACACATGAATACTTTTATGTCTATACTCTCAGGAATTTTGATCTCTCTTTTTATGTACCAGCATCATCTGTGTGAAAAAAAAAAAAATCACAGTGTTTTAGTAATGCATGCCATTTTATGCATAGTTCCTAGTTCACTGGCAGGTATGGAAGAATTTCCATTAAAGTACACATTATTGGACAGTTCACCTGCTAAGACATTATAATCAAGATAGAGTAGCAGAGGTGTCAGTAGCAGGAAAGGGATAAGATCATGTAAGGCCTACTGTTGACATTAAGTCTCTCACTGTTGTTCTCATCTATTGGTATTTGTGAACTCTGGTAAGAGTAGATGGATGTTTCAGTAGTGTTTGGCTTTACTAGCCACCGGGGACTCTTCTTATGAATATTAGATTAAGTTGTATGAGTTCTTTGGCATCATCTCTGAAATTCCTCTTCTGTTGGGTATTGCTCCATCTGGTACAGTCAGTGATGTAGTTTTCATGCATGCCTGGGCAGACACAACTGAGTGACTCTTAAAGCAGAACAGTGCCAAACCTGGAAATGGGATCCTAAGATGAGACTGAGATATGGATTACAATAACTAAGTTTAGATCAGTAAGGTACAGAAAGCTATTCAGAGGAACAAATCCAGGTATTTGCTCTAAGGAGATCTAGATGTACTCTAGAATCTTGGAACTGTGTTATCTATATGTTAGTTTGGATTGCACATCAATCATGCATAGCGTGAGCAAAGAATTATAGAGCATTGCAACTTCAAATGGCTCTGCTCAAATCTGAAGGACTCTTGGAAGCTCTTAATAGATGTTCTTATCCCAAGCAAAACATTTTCTTACATTAAACTGCCTCAAATCAATACAGGAAAGTTAATGTTTAGGTACTCTCTGCTCAAGCTTCAAGAAGGAAATACTCAATGCTTATAGTCTTTTTTTTCTCTATGCTGTGAATAATACCTTTCAAAAAAAATCCCTATGCATCTAACTTCATACACTTGCTAAGCTTCTGTGTTAGTCTGTCTGTATCAGCAAGTCTGCACTTTGCAGTGGAAGAAATTATTCCAGTGATTTACAGGATTTGTAATATCCAGAGACTACTTGCATTAGGCAATCTAAGTTTGATATTGTTACCTAGCTCACTGAAGTGAGAATATATCCATTGCACTCACATTTTCTGTATATTTTAAAGAGTGCTGTGGGGAGTAGAGAAACCATTCAGTTATTGCCAGCAATCACAGTGTGCTTAATTTTCATTGCTGAGTTTATTATGGTCAATGTCTGGAAAACAAGCAACTGTCTTAACGTGTTCAGTAAGGAGGGTTTTTTGTTGTTGTTGTTGCTGCATTTATTCATCTATTTATTTATTTTTCTGTCATAGAAGTAAAAATAAGTATTTTTGTGTGGGTGAAAGAAAAATCTTATTATGATGAAAAATGTGAAAATGAGATCATGTCTGTCTTTAAAATTTTCAATTTCTTATATTAGGGTAAATACCATTTCAGAGATAGCAAAGCTGTCAGTGAAAATATATATGGAATATTCCCTGTTCAGCATGATCATGACTTAGTATAGCCTTGTCCTTTACTAAGCAATGTTTTTTATTAGTTTACAGCACTAGACATGTCCCAGGTGATATTTATATTGTAAAACAACTGTTGTAAAAGGCAGCTTGCAACGTAAAGCTCTTGAATACATCCCTAATCTTGAATTATCCCTGCAGGCAGTTTCTACCCACACGTGACCTTTTGCTGACGTCTGCATGGATATATCAGTCCGACCAGATAAAATAATCAGCAGGACCTTGAATAGGAGATGGAATATCAAAAGCAAAAATGGTAACTATGAGCCATGATCTGAACTCCCATTTTCTTCTTTGTAAAATTTCCTCATTGGAGAGTGTTACAGTTTGAGCTGGGTGCCCCCTGCAATGTTTACTTCCTGTGTCCAGAAGTCCAGCCCAGAGGGGTGGACACAGGAAATTATGTAGTATTTCCTACCACAATCCTTTGCACCACTATAAGATCCAGTGTGGAGTCTAGCACTCTCTCTTTTCTTCCTCCTCCATCAGCTGGTAACTGGGGAGATGCCTCCTGGCTTTGGGCCTGGCTAGGCCCAAGGCCACAGGGGGATGGGCAGTCTCAGATCTGGCCAGCTGAGACTAGCTTAGCAGTGGGAGGGGGAAGAAGGAGCCCTGGGGGTCTTGGGTATACCCTCAAGTAGGGATGGGATTTCTCTGGGTCTGTTTGGGAATTTTTTCTTGTCACTGTGCTTCTGCTTCTCTGTAAAAGTTCACTGCTTTCTATTTAAACTTTCCATCACTTTTGCAATCCATTTGTCTGAGTGTTTATTGTTGCCAGGGGTGGGGAAGGGGGCTGCCTCAACCCAGCACAGAGAGACCAGATCCTTTTTAGCTGGGGTCTGATTTATGATGGAAATGCAGAACGGATGACTGTAGGAGTGGTAAAAACTCTGAGGCAGCAGCCTGTGCTTAGCTCCAGGAGGGAACACATACTATAGTAGAGTTTCTAGTGGCAGCAGTGAGTCATTTGCATACAAAAATTGCTAGCTATGTTTGCAATCCCTATGAAAATTGCTCTCTCACCAAAGCAGTAATGTAATTTTGATGTAATGGAGTTATCTCATGTTGCTACCCATTGGCAGGTGCATGTAACATGGTGAAAAAATAATAGTTTACACAAAATTTTTAGTACAGCAGGCAGTGTAATTATAAGCCAAAGAAGCTGTACATAGAAACAGAGACATCACGCCGCATTAAGATAATAGGGAAAATTGGATTTCTAAAGTAAACAAAGCAAGTGCAAACTGAAGCAAGTAAACCAAGAATGTAATTTGTATTTAGAACTGACTTTAATTTCTATTTAGAAGAAAAAGAAAAGAATGAAACCTTTATCAGTCATTACTGGAAAAACTTAGATGAGAACAGATAGACTTAATTGTTAGAGAAAATAGACTGTTGACTAAAGTATCTGTGTCCTATTAACAAGATGAGATGAGAATTTTGAGACATACTGTAAATATTGGCCTGTGATTGTAATTGGAAAACACTGAAATTAGCAGACTGAAAGGCAAAATAGCTAATTGAAAGGGTCTTCCCCTAAGTATGATTTATGGGAAGGGGCAATAAAAAAGTTAATCCAAATCCTAGGGGAGACTGAACTATCCTTAGAAAGGGTGGAGAGAAGAAAAAAAAAAAAAAAAGAAAAAAAAAGATAATATTTTATGCAAGAGTAGTAAAGGGATAGAAATTATAGGAGCAGGATAAGTGGGTTAATGAGAACCCTGCTGAAATCATATTTTAGCCTATAAGTAACACCAAAAAGAGTAAGAAAAATACGTAGTCTCTAAAACCATCATAGGATTATAGGAAGCAACCCAGCTCAGGCATTGCTGTACCACTCAGTTATGTAGTGAAGGCATTTCATACACATTGTGGCTATATATTAAAATATTCTGAGGTGAAGAGGCAAATTAGAACTATCAGCTAGAAAGTTATGAAAATAACCTCTGGAAGTGGAGGAGAGAAAAGAAGCAAGTATGAATGCTATAAAACATTGTAAAGGTGCAGAAGGTAATATTTCACAGTGTCTCAAGAACAAGATGTAGTTTGAAGAAGAAGTGCTATGCATAGCCTACTGGACTACACTACACCAATGTCTTTGAATCTTTATTATCCTATAAAGAAGAAATTAATAACACCTACAAGGAAGACATATTCATTGTGAGGTTCTGTGAGATCGGTTGTGGAACACAACAGAAAACTTAGTTCAAGAATATATTACAGGAATCTGCATGCACTTGAATTGAAGAGAAGCAACATCACAAACTGATGGTGGATATCTTTCTGTGCTTGCTTTCTTCCTGAGACAGGACACCAGAGAACTGTTCTGCTCATATGCACAATAGCACAGCTGAATGCCTCTACTAATAGGTATTCTGCCTATTCCTAAATAAATTAAATCTGCAGTACATGGACTTCATACATTTCATTTGATTTCAGAAGAAGTGAAAAAGAAATATGGAAGTCAGTTATGTGATAAGAACAGTCAGGAAGAGGGCACACTCTATCTAATAACTTTTGATATCTCAAATACTGTTAAGATACATTATGAACTTGCCAGTATTGAAACTGTGAAAGTGTCACATTGTATATGAATGCTTGTCCACTCTAAAGCCTGCAAATCCTGGAGACATTGGATACACAGCTTCAGAAAAGATGCTTGAGAAGATATTGAACATGCTAAATGCAGCCAATGCTGAGGCAAAGGGACAACAAAGAGGTGACTGGCTTCACCAAAGGCAAATCCTGCCCGACAAACCTGGTGGCCTCCTATGACAAGGTCACAACGTTAAAAGACGAAGGCCAAGCAACTGATGTCATTTACCTGGACCTGAGCAAAGCCTTTGGCATTGTCCCACACAATGTCTTGGGCTCCAAACTGGTGCAGTATGGGTTTGATGGATGGACCATTCAGTGGATAAAGAACTGATGTGACAGCTGCACCCAAAGGATGGCTGACAATGGGTCCATGTCCGAGTGGAGGCCAGTAACAAGTGGAGTCCCTCAGGGCTCAGTACTGGGACCAGTCTTGTTTAACATCTTTGTTGGTGCCATGGACAGTGGCATTGAGTGCACCCTCAGCAAGTTTGCTGATGACACCAAGCTGTGTGGTACAGCAGACATGCTGGAGGGAAGGCATGACATCCAGAGGGACCTTGATGGGCTGGAGACGTGGGCACAAGCCAACCTCATGAGGTTCAACAGGACCAAGTGCAAGGTCCTGCATCTGGGTTGGGGCAATCCCAAGCACAGTATAGGCTGGGCAGTGACTGGCTTGAAAGCAGCCCTGAAGGAAAGGACCTGGGAATGTTGGTGGATGGGAAGCTCAACATGAGCCACCAGTGTGCACTTGCAGACCTGAAAGCTAATCACATCCTGGGCTTCATCAAGAGAAGTGTAGCCAGAGGGTAAAGCGAGGTGCTTCTCCCCCTCTACTCAGATCTGGTGAGACCCCACCTGGAGTACTGCGTCCAGTTCTGGAGCCCCTATTACAGGAAGGATCTGGATGTGCTGGAACATGTCTAGAGAAGGGCCATGAGGGCTGGAGCACCTCTCCTATGAGGGCAGACTGAAAGAGTTGGGACTGTTCAGTCTGGAGAAGATAAAGCTCTGAGGAGACCTTCTTGTGGCCTTCCAGTATATTAAGGGGGCCCAGAAGAAAGCTGGTGATGGACTTTTCAGGGTGTCAGGTAATGATAGGACTAGAGGGAAGGGAACAAAAATAGAAATGGGTAGATTTAGATTGGGTGTTAGGAAGAAATTCTTCACCATGAGTGTAGTGAGACACTGGAACAGGTTGCCCAGGGAAGTGGCAGAAGCTCCATCCCTGCAGGTTTTTAAAGTCAGGTTGGATGTGGCTCTGAGCAACCCAATCTAGTGTGAGTAGTCCTTGCCCACGGCATTGGGGTTCGAACTAGATGATCCCTGAGGTCCCTAACAGGTCTATGATACTATTAAGTAGTCAAGAATGTTTGCTGCTGAAGCTCTAATGCCATGATTCTAGAATAAAAACCCATCCAGGCAAGATTTTATCATAGATAGATAGGCTAAGCAAGGCATATTTTCCAGCACATAGCAGACAGATGTTTGAAGCCATTTCTTGCTCCAGTACTTCTGTAACTGTTTAAAGGTCAGAGAAACAGACAGTGTACAGATACCATGCTATCAGCAATAAGGCACATGAGAGTGCAGAGATCAAATCCACAACCATCTAGCATGTGAACAGTGTGAAACAGCCCAGGATTTACAAAGATGTGTCCTAGGTGCTTTAACCACTGCAATGCTAAGGGAGACCCCTATCCACAATTCTGCAACCTGCCTTTCACTTGCATGCTGTTAACCTACACAGCCAGAGACTGTCCTTGGCATGGTATCTCCAGTGCCATAATGCTCACATCTTTCACTGAAGCACTGCTATGAAAGTGGTTTCCACTTAGTCTTCAGCTGGCCTTTTCTGTCTTCTCATGTTTTGCCTTGCAGAGTTTTACAGCACACTATTAAGGTCTCAATTTTTTTTTACCTAGTTCCTAGTTTAAAATACTAGAGCTTGAAGGATGACATGATAGATGTCATATGCATTCATATCAAATATTTTTAAATAATGTACTTGCACATAGTTCAACAACCAGTCGTCATGCAAAATTCAAACCTGATCAAGTGTACCTCAATTAGTGCTAATACCATAAGCAGGAGGAGTTAGATGACAGATCCTGGTGTAAACTAAACAGCTACTCTGACAAAAAATATTTGAGCTGACCAAATACCACCTTAGAGAGGACAATTCTACAATGATGCTTATCTGAGAACTCTATCTCTCTTCTTCCCCAGTGAAGAAGGGAAAATATTTTTTCCCTTTTCTCTCACTCACTCTTTCCTTTATTTTTGTTGCTATCTTCATCAAGGTAATTTGGATGACCAGGTGTGCCATCAGCAGTGGATGTCACAAACATGTCTAAATTTCCTTTGTGCAACATGACACTTTTTAAGAGTATATCTGGCAAAACATATGGAAATAATTTGATCAACAGCAGGAGGAAGAATAGAAGATAATTCTTCACCACTGTGGTAACAATGAAGTAATTATCAATTCTACATTGTTCTACAGAATGGTGATTTCCTTTTTAATTTAAACCAATTGTGCCATCAATTCCTTGTAGACACATGTTCCAAACATCAAGATCATTCAGGTAGCCTGATCTGAATTCCTCACAATAGCATTTAAAACAGGTAACACAAGTATTTTCTGTTTTCACATATCCTAGCTCATTTTCAGTTTCATAGTTTCATAGTTTCATTCAGGGTTGGAAGGGACCACAAGGACATCTAGTTCCAACCCCCCTGCCATGGGCAGGGACACCCCACACTAGATCAGGCTGGACAGAGCCTCATCCAGCCTGCTCTTAAACACCCCCAGGGACGGGGCCTCGACCACCTCCCTGGACAACCCATTCCAGTTGTCTTCTACCTGTCTATTTTGGATGTGCTTTTACGTCCCTAAGAAGCTGACAGGTAGCATGACATTTTATCTCTTCACCCTGTCACATTTCTGTAGATCAACAATATTACCCCATTGTGTTTTTACTCTGTGAATGTCTTGTGGCTCTGCTCTTCATCCTCCCACCATAATTTCTTGGAGCATTTCCCTTGCCATTAGAATCTTCCTTTAGTCTCAAACCTGCTTGCCAGTGAATGAACAGTGTAAAAAGGGATTTGAGAACTTCAGATTCAGAAGATGTAATGGGAAAAAAAAAAAAAAAAAGGGCATAATCTTATCATATTCAGGTGAGTCAGTATATCTCTGGCTGTAAAAAGGAAAAAAAATCACCTAAAAACTGATAACTTCTCATCTCACAAGGCAGCTGTTAACTATATACAGTAATGGGAAAAGTGAAACTGTAGAATAGCAGTAGAGAAATTACATACTCAGATATACAGAGACAACACTAAATGGCAAAATCGTGGAAAGTTATTTTTTCTGTCATCAGATAATTTGGCAAATAAAACTAAGGTCATAAGCAGTGAAAAAGGATTAATAAGACATTGATCAATTTACCTCTTAAGAAAATGTGTAATTCTCAAAACATGTTCTGTACCTCAAAGTAGTTTTTTCTAATTCCAAAGTTTTCATTCCATATTATTTCATATCTTTTTCCTGTACAACACAACATTAAGTTTACTCCCTTCTCCTGTGGTCAAACAACTCATTCTCACTTTTGGATCTTATTTTTCCTGCACATTTTCTCATTGGTGGTCTCTTGATCTCTTCAAGAAATCTCTGTACCATTTCCCTCTTTTGGCTTCAAAACATTTTCTTTTCCAAAAAAAACCCCATGAGATGAACAGAATCTCATTGATCACAATAAAGAATAATTAAGAATTTCAGCTAATGTTTTAGACAGAAATCTGACCATATAAAGTAAAAAATATTACAGCTAAATATTGTTTTAAATTCAAAAGACACATTATTATTATTATTATTATTATTATTATTATTATTATTATTATTAAACAACTCTTTTCATTAATCTTCACGGTGCTTGTGTTTGATATCCTAACATTAATAGGCTGTGATTCTTAACCATGTTAGAACAGGGAGTGCAGAATACATACCTTTATAGTTACCATTAATCTTGATGAGTTTGATTCTTGTGCATCTCCAAATAAAAAGAGCATATGTCCTCCATTCTACACTATAAGTCATATGAATGACCATTTGTAAGAATAAATGAACTGCACAGCTTCTTTGTTTGAAGCACTCTCAAGTGAAAACCATATATAATTAACAGGGGAAAAAGTCATCTTGCTAAATTTCAGTTACTTATTTATGGTTTAGAAGTTTGGTGGCCACTTCATGACTACAATATGATGCAGTGTCTTGAAGATGCGAAATTAGGGTTATTTACCTTTCTTTGTATAGAATAGAATAGAATAGAATAGAATAGAATAGAATAGAATAGAATAGAATAGAATAGAATAGAATGGAATGGAATGGAATGGAATGGAATGGAATGGAATGGAATGGAATGGAATGGAATAGAATAGAATAGAATAGAATAGAATAGAATAGAATAGAATAGAATAGAATAGAATAGAATAGAATAGAATAGAATAGAATAGAGTAAGCCAGGTTGGAAGAGACCTTCAAGATTATCGTGTCCAACCTATTATCCAACACCACCCAACCAACTAAACCGTGCAAACAAGCACCCTGTCAAGTCTCCTTCTGAACACCTCCAGTGATGGTGACTCCACCACCTCCTTGGGCAGCCCATTCCAATGGGCAATCATTCTCTCTGTGTAAAAGTTCTTCCTGACCTCCAGCCTAAACTTCCCCTGGCGCAGCCTGAGACTGTGTCCTCTTGTTCTGAATAACAAAGGTAAGATAAGATAAGAATGTGCCTTAACACATAAGAGTCAAGTTCATTGTCTAGTTCTATTTCCTGTACTCGTGTATTTTCCTTTCTATACACTTGGCCTACTTTGTAGAGATTAAGCCTCTGATGATGTGGAGAGCTACATCTGCCCTTAAGGCTATGAAAATACTAAGCTTATACTTTGGTGGGTGGGGAGGGAAAGAAGGGGAAAAAAATGAAGTCTCTAGGTTTTAAGTATCCCGTTGGAGGCCTAAAGTAATAGAATATAATAATGTTGAGTTACTTCTCACAAAAATGAAATGCCAGTATTATGTCTTCCTAGAAATAGGTAAGTAGGAATGAAGAAAGATTTTACTGTCATCTGTTGTCCTTGGGTCTAGACAGTGACCTTGTTCCAACTGTGAGTACAAGAAAATTGGAAAGCCTTTTCTCCTTTGCTACCCCTAAATGATGATAGGTAATTATAAGAAGCATCTGGGAATTATCTAGTATTTTTAAAATAGATTAGCATGCATGATAAGAATCTTAATGAATTACTTTCCTATCTATTTTTTTATGTATGTCTTGCAGTATTAAGAAGGAAATTACAAAGTGTATGAGAAGAAATTTCCTATTGGTTAAGTTGTGGTTTTTAATAAGCAGAAAACCTTCCCCTTTTTTATCCCTTTCTCTTTTTCTTTTTTTTTTTTTTTTTTTTAATGTAGGGAAGGAAAGCTAAATTGAACACATTAGTTGGGAGGGATACCAAAATGGCTAATTATTAGACAGGACCGTATTTTTCTGCCATAGATGGGAATGGAGGAACAAGGAACACCTTTAAGAAGTAACAACTGCAGCACAAGATAAAATGCACAAGAATTGTTTGACTTTTGAATCCAGAGTGCACAGCCAGGTAAAGTGAAAATTACATACGTAAAATCAGAGAGAAAAGAGATAGATGGAAGGACTGAATCAGAACTGCGTAAGCAGTAAATGAAAGACCTGAAACCACCAATGATTGTGCAAAGGACATTTGAAGAGTAAGAGGAGAGAGAGGTTCATCTGGAGACAGTCCATGCAGAGCATGGGAAACATCTTTCTAAGCAGGCAAGGGAGTGCTGAATGATCATAATGTGCTCTTTTATGTGAGCAGGGAAAAAGGTCTAATATATAGCAAAATAGCTTTGCCTTCCTTTTCTGATCTCTACAGGGGGGAGAAAAGGGGGTAGGGGGTAAGGGGGATATCTATGTCTCTTTGAGATGCTTTCTTGCAAATAATAACACAGAAAAGAGCTCTTTAATCAACAGAAATATCATCTGAGTAAGTATTATCTAAGTTTCTCTACACAGGAGACCAGCAAGGAAATATATGTCATATATTCAATTTCAGAACTGATGAACTGGCTGAGCATTGTTTCTTGATGTTACTGTTTTCTCTAAGGAAAGCTATGAAAATCAATATACTGGGGAGAAAGGGACACTATTCATGATTCTAACTTTTCTTTTTGTTTAATAAATAAATAAACTCCATATGTAGAATAAAATCTTAAATCCAGATTTTCTAAGAATAAGAAATTAGAATATCTACTCTGTAGTTTTTCACTAGTCATTAAGTCCTTGACTGAAGCAGACAAAACATTTCCTCTTAAGAATATAAATGTAAAAAACTTGCTCTAAAAAGATGACAAACCTTATTTCCAACAGAAAGCAAACTTCTCTCTTTTTTTAATAGAACATTTCTAAATTAATATTTCAGAAGTTAGTATTTTACATGGTTGCAAGAAAACTTCATACCAGAAGCTTAAATATAGAACTGATTTCATATCTTATTCCTGGAGAAAACAACAATCTCCCCAAGCTTGTATTCCAAAGAAATTAAACAAAACAAAACTGTAATAGTCACCAGCAAACAAAGAAACAAGCATAAGCCTAGGGGGAAAAAAAAGGTATAAAAAAATAATATAATTAGAAAGTCTTCATTAAAATTGCTCCAAGATTGTTTGCTCTTTTTATTTTTAATCACATTTAAGTATTCCTGCTTGAATAAGCAAAATTGTAATTTAAAAGTGTTTAAGAAAGATAGAATTAGATGATTTCTCCTCCAGACCTGGCTCACTGGTGAGGTCACAGATGACTGGAAACTGGCCAATGTGGTCCCCATCCACAAGAAGGGTCAGATGGAGGAACCCAGAAACTCCAGGCCAGTCAGCCTGACCTCAGTGCCAGGGAAACTGATGGAGCAGATTATCCTGGCGGCAATAACTGCGCACATGAAGGATGGTGAAGGGCTCAGGTCCAGCCAACATGGATTTAGGAAGGGCAGGTCCTACCTGACCAACCTGATCTCCTTCTATGATCAGGTGACCCGCCTGGTGGATGTAGGGAGGCCTGTATATGTGGTCTACCTGGACTTCAGCAAGGCCTTTGACACTGTCCCCCACAGCAAACTGCTGGCTAAGCTGTCAGCTCGTGGCTTGGACCACAGCACTCTGTGACGAGTTAGGAACTGGCTGGAGGGCCAAGCCCAGAGAGTGGTGGTGAATGATGCCACATCCAGCTGGAGGCAAGTCACCAGTGGCATCCCCCAGGGATCAGTGCTGGACCCCATCCTCTTTAACATCTTCACTGATGATCTGGATGACAGGGTTGAGTCAGTCATCAGCAAATTTGCAGATGACACCAAGTTATAAGCAGATGTTGGTGAGTTAGAGGGCAGAAGGGGTCTCAAGAGGGACCTCAACAGGCTGGACAGATGGGCAGAGTCCAACAAGATGGCATTCAACAAGTCCAAGTGCCGGGTGCTGCACTTTGGCCACAGCAACCCCATGCAGAGCTACAGGCTGGGGTCGGAGTGGCTGGAGAGCTCCCAAACAGAGAGGGACTTGGGGGTGCTGATAGACAGCTGTCTGACTGAGCCAGCAGTGTGCCCAGGTGGCCAAGAAGGCCAACGGCATCCTGGCCTACATTAAGAATAGTGTGGCCAGCAGGAGCAGGGAAGTCATTGTGCCCCTGTACTCAGCTCTGCATTGGTTAGGCCACACCTTGAGTCCTGTGTCCACTTCTGGGCCCCTCAGTTTAAGAAGGACATCAAGACACTTGAACGTGTCCAGAGAAGGGCAACAAGGCTGGGGAAAGGCCTTGGACACAAGCCCTATGAGGAGAGGCTGAGGGAGCTGGGATTGTTCAGCCTGGAGAAGAGGAGGCTCAGGGGAGACCTCATTGCTCTCTACAACTACCTGAAAGGTGGTTGTGGCCAGGAATGGCTTGGTCTCTTTTCTCTAGCAACCAGCACCAGGACAAGAAGACACAGTCTCAAGCTGCATCAGGGGAAGTTTAGGCTCGAGGTAAGGAGAAAGTTCTTCACCGAGAGAGTCATTCATCACTGGAATGTGCTGGCCAGGGAGGTGGTGGAGTCACCGTCCCTGGAGGTGTTCAAGAGGGGATTGGACATGGCACTTGGTGCCATGGTCTAATCATGAGGTCTGTGGTGACAGGTTTGTCTTGGTGATCTTTGAGGTCTCTTCCAACCTTAGTGATTCTGTGAGACTGTGATTACTGTGATTATGAAGGAAAGATAGGCTGGAGGAAATTTCTGAGTCCACAAACTGCATTATCACAGCATGCAGAGTTTTTTTCCTCTGCTTCGTTCATGTCTGGTTTATTTCAATTTTTTTGATCATACACACAGTTCCATTAATTATTACATATTTTGAATTCCATTTCTCAATGACAGTGAAAAATCTGTTAACAGACTTCTTGCTAACAGAAGTGAGCTGTATTCATAGGGATAACCAAAGATCATATTCCCTGTGAGGAAAGCTGCTTATTTAACTTTCAGATAGATTGCATGTAAATTGACAGGTTCATTGGGTATTACTTTGGTAAGCATTTCTCATGCTTTCCAAGATTTACATGATGATGCCAGAATACATTTTCAGAAAAGCAATTTTTTTTAATGCTAAATCTTCTCTGTAATGTCTCACTAAATTATTTCTTTACCATTAAGAGTACATCAGTGATGTCAATTCTCTTAAATTTGAACAGCATTGGAGCACTTAATGCACTACAGTTATTCTACCAATGTATTAGATCAATACAGCTGATTAGGTAGATCACAATAATGGGAAATTTAGAGTATAAAAAGAAAGGAGGTGCTCCTGCCCTCTGATCATCTTCTCCTCTGGACCCACTCCAACAATCAAAAGTCCTTCTTATGCTGGGCGCACCAGGAGTGGACGCAGTAATCTTAAATGAAGTCTCACAAGAGCAGAGTAGAAGAAAGAATCATTTCCCTTATCCTTTCTTTTGAGGGAGCTCAGAACACAGTTTGTCTTATGTGTTGCAAGCACACATTGCTGGTTCACATTGAGTTTTGCATCAGCCAACACTTTCAAGTCCTTCTCCTCAAAACTGCTCTCAGGCCATTTTCCACTCAGCCTGTATTTGTGCTTGGGATTGCCCCAAGTTCATGTTTTTACAATTTAGTTGCCAGAATGTTACTGATATAGGCCGGGGAGCAACTGGCTTGAATGCAGCCCTGAAGAAAAGGACTTGGGAGTGCTGGTGGATGAGAAGCTCAATATGAGTCACCAGTGTGCACTTGCAGCCCAGAAAGCCAATTCTGCATCAAAAGAAGCACAGCAGCAGGTCAAGGGAGGTGATTCTCCTCCTCTACTCCACTCTAGTGAGATCTCACCTTGAGTAATGCATCCAGTTCTGGAGCCCCTATTACAAGAAAGATATAGACATGCTAGAACATGCTGAAAGAAAGGCCACAAGGATGATTAGAGAGCTGGAACATATCTCTTATGAAGACAGACTGCGAGAGGTGGGGTTATTCATTCTGGAGATGAGGAGGCTCCAAGGAAACCTCGTTGTGGCCTTTAGGGAGCCTACAAGAAAGCTGAAGAGGGACTTGATCCACATCTGTGATCTCAGCCGCAGCTTTGCTCTGGTCACCAAGACAGGACTGGTGCAGCGCAGCATGCAGAACATCCCTTCTCCCCTGAATCAGTTTCTCCAATGCGAAAGGCAGGCAAGGCATGGGTGGAGTCATGGCTGTGGAGAGGGTTTCATCGCAAAGTCAGCAGACGGAGATGCTGAGTCACGTGGACTTGTTGCTGAAGTCTTCTCCAGTGAGGTCACACAGGCAGGAACAGGGATGGTTGCAACTCAGCCTAAAGCTGTTTCCAAAAGATCTATGTTGACCCAGAGGTCCAACATAAACATGCAAGTGTCCAGGCTCCTGGCTGTAAGGAGTGGCAGAGCCTCTCGCTTCTCATGGCAGGCTGCAGGCACTACACCTGTGCTTGCTGTGAGCAGGTGGGAGACCTTCTCAGTCTAGTGACTGAGCTGGAGGAGGAAGTTGAAAGGATGAGGTCTATTAGGGAGTGCAAGAGGGAGCAAGACTGGTGGAATCAGTCTGTGCCATCCCTCAAACAGCCCCATCAGCCATGCAGTAGTCAAGATGTTAAGGGCTCCCTACTGTCTTGCCAGCTTCCCAAACAGAATGAGTCAGAAACTGGAGATCAATGGAAACAAATTCATAGTATCAGAGAAACATTCAGGTTGGAAAAGACCTTCAGGATCATGAAGTCCAACCCAGAACCCTATTTTACAAAGTTCACCCCTAAACCATATTCCCAAGCACCATGTCTAAATGACCTTTAGAATAGAATAGAATAGAATAGAATAGAATAGAATAGAATAGATCAGGTTGGAAAAGACCTGTGAGATCATCAAGTCCAGCCTATCATCCAACACTATCCAATCAACTAAACCATGGCACCAAGCACCCCATCCAGTCTCTTAAACACATCCAGAGTTGCTGACTCAACCACCTCCCTGGGCAGCACATTTCAATGGCTGACCACTTTTTCTGTGAAAATTTTTTCCTAAGTTCCTAATAATTCTTCCCAAGTGCGCCAGGGGTGGCACCCCAGTAAGCCACTGAGCGCCCTTGGGTGCCCCTGAATAGGTTTGCTGTTCATAGTGAACTTGTTTTCACCAAAAAAAATGATCTTCAAGTGAAACCAACTAACAGCAGCTATGAAAGCTTGTCTAGTTTACATCAGAGAGGCTAGGAATGAGCAAACCTACTGTTAAAACATCCACAGTTAAGAAGTGAAGGGTTCTTGCCATCTGCAACTCACTTCTGAAGGGTGTTGAGGGTCCTATATGCAGACCTGATCCACTCTTTAGGGAAGTCTGTGGCTTACCTGGGGCCAGAGTTACGGATGTAAGGATATTAAGACTGAGTTGGGCCTGTTCAGTCTGCAGAAGAGAAGGCTCCGAGGTGACCTAATTGTGGCCTTCCAGTATCTGAAGGGGGCCTACAGGAAGGCTGGGAAAGGACTTCTCAGGATCTCAGGTAGTGATAGGACTAGGAGGAATGGAATGAAGCTGGAGGTGGGGAGATTCAGGCTGGATGTGAGGAGGAAGTTCTTCACCATGGGAGTGGGGAGGCCCTAGAATGGGTTGTCCAGGGAGGTGGTTGAGGCCCTGTCCTTGGAGGTGTTTAAGAGCAGGCTGGATGAGGCTCTGTCCAGCCTGATCTAGTGTGGGGGTGTCCCTGCCCATGGCAGAGGGTTGGAACTAGATGATCCTTGTGGTCCCTTCCAACCCTGACTGATACTATGATACTATGTAGTAAGAAAAGTTCCTACCCTGGTCCACCCAACTGACTACTACCCATTGTTGGTTTTCCAAGTAAGCAATGATGAAATTCCAACAAAAAGTTTGAGATCAGTGAAGGACTTCAGAGCCCTGTGACGAATGGTGAAGGGGTCAGGAGCACAAGTAGTATTTGCTTCTGTCCCACTAGTAGATATGCCTCATGATGGCATAAACATGAAAATCCAGCAGATTAATGCCTGGCTGCAGGACTGGTGCTAATGGCAGAATTTTGGGTTCTTTGATCATGAGCAACTCTATAAGACCCCAGGCCTGCTGACTATAGTTAGGAAATGCTTGTCTCTAAGAGGAAAAAGAAACCTGCAACCAGAACTGGCCGGACTGGTTGATAGGTCTTTAAATTAATGTTGAAAGGTGAAGAGGGAAAAACGAGCCTCACTGAAGACAATCCTGAGACAATTGTGAGAGGGCATGTCATGAAGGCAACCTATGCCTAAATTATGCCCCAAATATTGCCAAAATTTGTCCCAACATGTTTGGGCACATCCCACATTCTCCCTCCTTTCTGGAGTGGGTGGTCATCCCAGAGCCAGGAAGACAAAGGACCAAGGCAACAGTCAGCTGCGAGTAATCAGCCCAATCTGCCTTGTTTGTGGTAAACAACACCATGTGACTATTGCATGGGATGCTTATGTTTAGTATCATGGTATCACAGTATCACTAAGGTTGGAAGAGACCTAAAAGATCATCAAGACAAACCTGTCACCACAGACCTCATGATTAGACCATGGCACCAAGTGCCACGTCCAATCCCCTCTTGAACACCTCCAGGGACGGTGACTCCACCACCTCCCTGGCCAGCACATTCCAATGATGAATGACTCTCTCGGTGAAGAATTTTCTCCTCACGTCAAGCCTAAACTTCCCCTGATGCAGCTTGAGACTGTGTCTTCTTGTTCTGGAGCTGGTTGCCTTGGAGAGGAGACCAACCGCTTCCCGGCCACAACAACCTTTCAGGTAGTTGTAGAGAGAAATGAGGTCACCCCTGAGCCTCCTCTTCTCCAGGCTAAACAATCCCAGCTCCCTCAGCCTCTCCTCACAGGGCTTGTGTTCAAGGCCTCCCACCAGCCTTGTTGCCCTTCTCTGGACACGTTCAAGTGTCTCAAAATCCTTCTTAAACTGAGTGGCCCAGAAGTGGACACAGGACTCAAGGTGTGGCCTAACCAATGCAGAGTACAGGGGCATAATGACTTCCCTGCTCCTACTGGCCACACTATTCTTAATGTAGGCCAGGTTGCCGTTGGCCTTCTTGGCCACCTGGACATGCTGCTGGCTCATGTTTAGGCAGCTGTCAATCAGCACCCCCAGGTCCCTTTCTGTTTGGGAGCTCTCCAGCCACTCTGACCCCAGCCTGTAGCTCTGCATGGGGTTGCTGTGGCCAAAGTGCAGCACCCGGCCTGTGCTTCTTTTGAGTTTGGGCACAATTCTAGCCACACAGTCATAGACTGAAAAGGTATTAATTAAGGATGACTATTGTTACCCCAAACTGTAAACAAGTTACTCTTTGCTTTGTGCTTAAGTTCTTGCTACTAAGCTCCTTGCTATTCCTTCTATCAAGCTCCACTCACTCATACACATACTAGTGGCCTCTGCAGTCCAGAGAGAAGCCAGCAACCCAAGAAGTGCCAATGTGCCTCAGTTTACCCAGCAGCCTGCAGAGAGTCCTTCACAAGCTGCTCTGCAGTTACAGACAGATTTTTCATATCTGCCAGCCCCACTGGTCAGAAAGAGCCACCACATCCTGAAAGGGACTGACCCCCTGGGTAGGCTTTAACCCAGTCGACGAGGAAGGGACTAGCTTGAATCTCAGCAAGTCTAAATGTCTGCCACAGCTACAAGCAGCACACTGATGAACCACAATCCTTTATGCGCCAGCTCGCAAAGAAGGACCCCACTGTCATGGGAGAAGAGGAGCTGCCTGCCTGTGACCTCTCTGCAGCCCGGCATGTGGCAGGGAAATTCAGAGCACCGTCCATGCCCGTGTGTGACTGTTTTAGGCTATACCTTTAAGAAAAGGACAGTTACTGGAACATTCTGGCTGAATGTTTTGGTGTAATAATGAAAACAAAGATAAGTCTAAACTAACTTCATTGGTAGATTGGTAGAATGCAACTTTAAATTTTAGCTTTAGTTCCATTTGAATCTCAGTCAGTTCAATCTGTCTGTTTCAGACTCTCTGAACATCTGTCATCTGTCTGTGCTGGCGAGTGCTGACCTTCAACTAACCAGATAAGAAACTAATTTTTGCATATGCTTTGAGCTAACAGAATTTCCTCCTTAACAATTACCTTTTCACTCTCTAACCCTTTTTGGGAAAAAAGGGAGGAAGGGAGAGAAGTGGGTATTCTGGGGTGACCGTCCTTGAAGGAGGGAAGGTATTCTGTGTTATGTTATTTGCTGTATATTTCTGTATATATTGTAAATACTGTATATTGTGTATATATTCATTTGCACCTCATCCTGCTTGTAAATATATCTCTTACCCATTTTGCTCCTCCGGCTGAGTTAGCTGTGGTTTCTTTGTGTGAGGGGGAAGAACTGAACTCTCTCCCACCACCACACCACCACAAACAGAAACAGCAAAGCAGTCACTGCCGGTGCTCATTTCAAGCCAAGCCAGGGAGAAGCCGCTTGAGGGACCACCACTCCGAGGGAGCCGCCCAAGTCCTGCCAAGGGAACCTGCCTGACCAGAAGTCTAGGTCTCGTTCCCCCTGCAGTTGTGGGAGGAGAAAGCTGCCCCCACCACCGCTGTCTGAAGGGCCTGCCCCAGAACTTGCCCCTGCAAGCCCTGAGCCTTTGGCGAGTACCAGACCCAAGCAGTCGCAACCCTGCCAGGTCAGATGAGCCAGCTCAGCAGCCAGCTAGCTGTAGCCTAGCAACCAGACACAAATGAAAGTGTTCTTTTCAGTTTCATGTGTTCTGCACCAGATAAGGTACAGTTTAAGTCTCCATGTCTGTTAGATAACGTGGAATTGTAACCTAAGCCTTATAAGCAGTACCCCAGCAATGCCCAGAGCCCAAGTGCCAGGGCAATTCAGAGCACAGTCCGTGCACTGCCAGGACCACCTGTCAGCACACAAACAGCTGTTATTGGATTCCATGGTGCAGTAAAATCCATCTCTCCCTCAGAGCTCTGCAAACTCCACAGCACTGTCAGCGCCGGGAAGACCACACCCAAAACCTGCACGTGAACCATGTGAACCTGCCTTTGGCAGAATTCAGTGCAGTCCAGAACCTGCCACATCCCACAACCCACTGAAGAGACCTGCCTTGCTACAGCCTTCGGAGACAGCCATGGCACCGCTAGGTTCCCCAAGCCTTAGTAGCAACCACTTTCCTGTTTAGCTACAAAGCTCCCGAGCAACAGGTTACCAAAACCAACAGAAAGCAAAACTGTACTCTTTCAGCATCCATGTGTTTAATGACATTTTGATTTGGTTTAAATCCCCACGCAATCCATGTGGTACCATAATCTGTGGATTATACATGCAGCAGCCCTGGTAAATTCTGGAGATCATAACTTCTGAGTAAATTTGTTTATTTCTGTAAAGCCTCTTCATAAAAGGTTCTCTTGTGCTTTGCTGCTGTTTCAGCACTTAGGAGCCTGTTGAGTCTACTCCTAGTGGGCAAGCAACATATGGTGCTGTGGATACTCTTTCTAGTTTGAAACTGTTTCTGTTCTTCTAGTTATGTTTAATAAGTTATAATTATTGCCTGTACCCGTTTGTGCAGATTACCATACGTGTACCTGTAAATATGCTGTAAATAAGTTATTTGCAATATTTAATGTTAATAAATAATAATTTGTTTTATTACTATTTCTGCCTTATTAATAACTGCATATTCATATCAGCTAGACTGGGGAGCTTCTTAGAAATGTCCCTAACCCCTGCCTCAAGTAGGCAGTAGACCTCCCTGTGGAACATATCTGGCCTTCACACGGGGCACTCAGTTCCCTTGAGAAGGGAATCCCCTACTACTATCACCTTTGTTTTTTTTCTTAATAGCACCAGTCTTAAGTAGTAGGACTGACTGATATGTTCTGAGCAACTGTATGGATGGACTTCCACCTCCATCCTCATTCACCCAGCCCTCCATTTCTAGAGGCCCATACTTGTTATATACTGGCAACTGGAAAGATGAGGGAGATTGGGAAGGGGCTTGCTAGCCTCTCTGGGGAGGGGCCAGCTTCTATTTCCCCCCATCTCTTAGGTCTCCTTCTTTTTCTGAGTGGCAAGAGGACATGGGATGTCTTGCTTTCCTTGCTGTCTGCACCTTCCACCCATCCTTCAGGCATGGCAGAGCCTGGCTCTGTGAGTCTATTTCCCTTTCACATTCCCTTATAGTGCTTAGTCTTATGACATCCTCTATTAGCTGAGACACCATATTGAGAAGACCATTCACCTGTTCATATCTAATACAGGTGTTCTCTCCATCATCCTTCACTGCAAGAGCCAGGCTCTGGCACTCTCTGCAGCCAAGGACCTGGACACCAACATTTTTATGTGTCTGGTCTGTCTATGTGCCCACAGTTTTCCGAGCATCCTTTGCCTGGGTTGCAGCTATGGCTGGATCTCTACAGTCAGCTGACATCACAGGCCAATGGGGCACACCCAGATGACTCATCCTTGATTAGCCTTGCTCAGTACATATGGATCTGTGCTCCTGGGGTGGTTAAATAGCCAGCGCTGGCTGGGGCTGAGCCCACACCTGTCCCCACCTTCCTTGCAAAAGAGGAGCTGGAATCATGCCAGGGTATGTGCTCGAAGGGGCAAAAGCAAGTCAAACCTGTTTTGCCACTACCCCCTCTTCCCTTTCCCCTTTACAGGATCCAGAGTGAGGTGAAAAAGCAGACAATGGGCTGACATCAATCAGTCTAACTGGGGGTAAGAATCAAGCCCTGTGCCTCACATAGGTCATATAACCTCAGACATGTGCTACTGCCTTTTTGAGAATGTGTGTGCAGCTTACATGCTGTACAACACTTTGAATTGATTGGCTAAATAGAATAGAATAGAATAAACCAGGTTGGAAGAGACCTTCAAGATCATCGCGTCCAACCTATCATCCCACACCACCTAATCAACTAACCCATGTAACCAAGCACCCTGTCAAGTCTCCTCCTGAACACCTCCAGTGATGGCGATTCCACCACCTTCCCAGGCAGTCCATTCCAATGGGCAATCGCTCTCTCTGTGCAAAACTTCCTCCTGACCTCCAGCCTGAACTTTCCCTGGCACAGCCTGAGACTGTGTCCTCTTGTTCTGGTACTGGCTGCCTGGGAGAAGAGACCAACCTCTGCCTGTTTACAACCCCCCTTCAGGTAGTTGTAGAGAGTGATAAGGTCACCCCTGAGTCTCCTCCTATCCAGGCTAAGCAGCCCCAGCTCCCTCAGCCTCTCCTCATAGGGCTTGTGTTCCAAGCCCCTCACCAACTTTGTTGCCCTTCTCTGGACTCGTTCCAGCAAGTCAACATCCTTCCTAAACTGAGGGGCACAGAACTGGACACAGGACTCGAGGTGTGGCCTAACCAGTGCAGTGTACAGGGGCAGAATGACCTCCCTGCTCCTGCTGGCCACATTGTTCTTAATGCAGGCCAGGATACCATTGGCCCTCCTGGCCACCTGGGCACACTGCAGGCTCATGTTCATCCTACCATCAACTAGCACCCCCAGGTCCCTCTCTGCCTGGCTGCTCTGCAGCCACTCTGACCCCAGCCTGTAGCACTGCATGGGGTTGTTGTGGCCAATGTGCAGAACCCGGCACTTGGATGTGTTCAATCTCATGCCGTTGGACTCTGCCCATCTGTCCAGTCTGTCGAGGTCTCTCTGCAAAGGCTCTCTACCCTCCAGCAGATCAACTCCTGTCCCCAGCTTGGTGTCATCAGCAAATTTACTGATGATAGACTCAATGCCCTCATCCAGATCATCAACAAAGATGTTAAAGAGGATGGGGCCCTACACTGATCCCTGGGGTACACCATTACTGACTGGCCGCCAGCTGGATGTGACTCCTGATGCTTTTCTGCCAGTGAACAGTTTTGGTTTTAAAGAGTAATTTAATAGGGGGACGATTTGAAAGTTTGCCATTCATTAGTGGGTTCCTGGTTGTGGGGAGAATGTGTGTTCCTGTCCTGTCTTCAACAGCAATAGCACTTTGTTCCTGGCAGCCACGTGCTCCAGCAGTGCAGCTCTTCATGGAGGCACAGCTCTCTCTCACATTTGCTCTGTTTTGGTTTACTGTTTATCATTGCATTTTTTCCCATGGAATTACAACTCATGACTTTGGAAGAGTCTTTATGCAAGGAAAATTCCTTTAAGTAACAGGGTAGCCCAATGCTCTCAGCTTCCTGGGTACAGAAAGCCTACACAGACACTTGAAAAAACAAAACAATCTACTTCTGGGAGTGAGTGGCTGCAATGGTAGTCACTCATCTGTTCTGAGTGAAAAGCCAAAGCAGAGTTCGAATTGAATCTAGCCAGGTAGGTTAAAGGGAACACTACTACAGGTATGTTAATGGGAAGAAGAAGACTAGGGAAGATGTGGGCCCCCTCAGAAAGGAAAATGGTGACATGGCCACAAGTGATGAGGAAAAGGCTGAGGTACTTAATAACTTCGTTACCTCAGTCTTCACTGCAAGGGCCTCTAGCCACACTCCTGATGTTATGGAAGACAATGCCAGGGACAGGGAGGAAGAACTGCCCATCGTAAGTGAAGATCAGGTTTGTGATCATCTGAAGAACCTGAAAGTGTCCAAGTCCTTGAGACCCGACGGGATACACCCACAGGTACTGAGAGAACTGGCAGATGAGGTTGCTAAACCCCTCTCTATTAGATTTCAAAAGTCATGGCAGTCTGGGGAAGTCCCCACAGACTGGAAAAGGGGAAACATTACCCTCATTTTCAAAAAGGGTAAGAAGGAGGAACCAGGGAACTACAGGCCAGTCAGTCTCACCTCTGTGCCCAGAAAGATCATGAAACAGACCCTCCTGGAGGCACTGCTGGCTCAGAAGAATAGTGAAGAGGTGATTGGGAACAGTCAGCATGGCTTCACCAAGGGCAAATCCTGCCTGACCAACCTGGTGGCCTTCTATGAGCAGGTGACAAAATTAATAGATGAGGGGCGAGCAACTGATGTCATTTACCTGGACCTGAGCAAAGCCTTCGACACTGTCCCGCACCACATCCTGGTCTCCAAACTGGTGACACATGGGTTTGATGGGTGGACCACTAGATGGATAAGGAACTGGCTTGATGGCTGCACCCAAAGAGTAGCTGTCAATGGGTCCATGTCCCAGTGGAGGCCAGTGACAAGCAGAGTCCCCCAGGCATCAGTCCTGGGACCTGTCTTGTTCAACATCTTTGTGGGTGCCATGGACAGTGGCATTGAGTGCACCCTCAGCAAGTTTGCTGATGACACCAAGCTGTGTGGTGCAGCAGACACGCTGGAGGGAAGGGAGGCCATCCAGAGGGACCTTGACAGGCTGGAGACGTGGGCACAAGCCAACCTCATGAAGTTCAAGAAGAGTAAGTGCAGGCTCCTGCATCTGGGTCGAGGCAATCCCAGGCACAAATCCAGGCTGGGCAGTGACTGGCTTGAAAGCAGCCCTGAGGAGAGAGACTTGGGGGTGCTGGTGGACAAAAAGCTCAACATGAGCTCTCAATGTGCACTTGCAGCCCGCAAAGCCAATCAGATCCTGGGCTCCATCAGGAGAAGTGTGGCCAGCAGGTTGTCACAGTTTGGGCTGGGTGCCCTCTGCTACAGGGGTGTTTCCTGTGTCCAGAAGTCCAGCCCAGTGGTGGACACAGGAAATTAGGTTATTTCCTACCATGATCCCTTGCACCACTATAAGTTTCACGGCAGGGTCTGGCACTTCCCCTTTCCTTCCTCTCCGCCACCTGGTAACTGGGGAAGAGATCTCCTGGCCATGGGCCTGTCTAGGCCCAAGGCCACAGGGGGATGGGCAGTCTCAGATCTGGCCAGAGGAGGCTAGCCTAGCAGTGGGGGGGGGAAGGAGGAGCCCTGGGGGTTTTGGGTGCACCCTCAGGTGGGGATGGGATCTCTCTGGGTCTGTTTTGGGGTTCTTCTTGTCACTGTGTTTCTAATTCTCTGCACACACTCACTGTTCTCTATTTAAACTTTCCATCACTTTTGCAATCTGTTTGTCTGAGTCGTTATTTCTGCACGTGGTGGGGAGGGGGTTTGCCCCAACCCATTACATTGGTCAAGAAAGGTGATTCTCCCCCTCTACTCAGCTCTGGTGAGACCCCACCTGGAGTACTGCCTCCAGTTCTGGAGCCCCTATTACAAGAGGGATATGGAGGTGCTGGAACGTGTCCAGAGAAGGGCCACGAGGATGATCAGAGGGCTGGAGCACCACTCCTATGAGGACAGACTGAAAGAGTTGGGGCTGTTCAGTCTGGAGAAGAGAAGGCTCCAAGGTAACCTAATTGTGGCCTTCCAGTATCTGAAGGGGGCCTACAGGAAGGCTGGGGAGGGACTTCTCAGGATCTCAGGTAGTGATAGGACTAGGAGGAATGGAATGAAGCTGGAGGTGAGGAGATTCAGGCTGGATATGAAGAGGAAGTTCTTCACCATGAGAGTGGTGAGACCCTGGAATGGGTTGTCCAAGGAGGTGGTCGAGGCCCTGTCCCTGGGGGTGTTTAAGAGCAGGCTGGATGAGGCTCTGTCCAGCCTGATCTAGTGTGGGGTGTCCCTGTCCATGGCAGTGGGGTTGGAACTAGATGATCCTTGTGGTCCCTTCCAACCCTGACTGGTACTATGATACTATTGAGCACAAAAGAGTTTTGATTGGAAATGGCCTCTGACACCATTGACCTACTACCACCATGGCCATTAAACCATGTTAAAACGTGTCACGTCTTTTAAGACCTTTCAAGGGCAGTGTCTCTACTAGCACCATGGGCAGCCTATTCAAATGCTTTATCACACTTTCACTAGAGAATTTGTCCTAATATCCCACCTAAACTTCCCCATGCACACTTTTAGACCTGACTCTTCCTTTATCTAGCAGGCATGACATCAGTATATTATCAAACACTCCACTGTCTGCTTCAGCTGGCTATCTTGTCTGTACCCCTTCTCAGAGTCTTATTTAAAAAGAAAAAAAAGCCAGCAGTATGCTAGAGGAACCCAGGCCAAACCACCAGGAAGAAAACCTATCTGAAATACAAGAAAGCTTTCCAAGTTATCTAAACTGGTATTGAATTTAAATTATGGGATTACTAGACTAAATGTCAGGTGGTAATGGCTTGAGGACAGTTTCACGTTTGGGCCTAATTACTGCTTTGTATACAGCCTATACTGCTGTTTAGAGCGCAACAAAGTGCCAATTTAACAGGATTTCTTTGGTCAAGAATGGAGGCTTGAAAATTGGTTAGAGCTTTCTCAACTCAGTTTCATGAGCACCTGCAGGTCTGCATTTGTTCAAAGAATTTTTGCAGAAGTGTGTCTGTGACCGGTTGACGTTGCCCCCTTAAGAAAGGGAATATGGTGGACGGAAGTTGGTAAACGGAAAGAATAATCTAAACTAATTTCATTGGAAGAGTGGGAGGAAGCACCTTCTGAACTGGGAGTGAACTGGGAGTGAACTGGGCACTCCGGGAACTTTATCTTCAGTCTTGCTTCCGCCTCTTCACGGTGCAGCAGCTCTTTCTCTGTGCTGGGCTTTCTGCCAAGGCCTCGGCCTTGAAGACCAGATAAAGGCCGGTATTAACTCCCTCCCAATTAACACGAACTGCTTCTAACATTTTTTTTTCTCTCTTTTCTTTCTCTTTCTATCCCACTCTGGGGAAAGGGGAAAAGAGGGGAGAGCGGAGGTGGGAAACCCCCCTCAGCAGAGGGGAGAACCCTCATTTCTGTGTTACTTTATTGTATATCTTTGTATATATTGTAGATATTGTAAATTTGTAAATATTCCCCTGCAAATCCTACACTGCTTTGTAAATATAGCTCCACTGCCTTGCTAATTCAGCTTGTGAGTTTTTTTTCCTTTCCCTTCAATTTTTTTTCCCTTTTACCTTACAAGGGGGAAGGGAGGAGGCTTCTTGACCTTACCCTTCCAACCCACTACAGTGTCCCAGAGCCAGAGACTGAATTTGCCTATACTATGCTAAACTGAATTCGCTTTATGTTTTATCAGAAAGGTCAGAAGCACTATGCCTTCCCCAGTCTTATTCGCAGGTTAAGCAGCACCATACTCTGAACTTCAGAACTGAAAATAACTACTGGCTGCCATTCTTCTTTTGTTTTCAGAAGAAGGTGTTAACCCACCACAACCCACTCCTCTGTTCCACTTCCTCCCTCCTGCCACAGCCCCTTCACACAATTTTGACATGTAGTACTTGAATCCTTGGTTCAAGTCCCTTGCTATCCCGGCTCGCTCTCTCCCAAGGCAGTCTCTCTCTCCGGTGATGGTCACTGTAGGTGGTGCTTGAACTGGGCAGGCATGTGGAGAAGAATCAGAAATCAGTCTGTCTTTGAAAGGGAAAGAAAAATAAATCAGGAACAGTCTGTTGCTGTAGGGACATCAGGAACGGGTGCAGGTGAGATGATGCAGGAGCTCTTTGGGTTGGTGTGCAGTGGGTACCTTGAGTCCTGGATGCTAGGCTGGTATTAAGCTAGGATGGAGAAACTTAGAACAACTTATAACTATTCACGTAATTACATCGAGTGTTGCCTCCTCTGAGTTCATCCCCTCTCAGCCAGAGTCACATTCTGCTGTGGGATACACTTAATGTCCCCAGTTTCTAACATAACCCAGCACGTGTGACCAGGACCCTCAGCCGAGACCACCCCTCGGGTTGGTTTGCCCCCACCAGCAGCAGGGAAAACCCACACTGACTTCCCCAGCAGGTTCTTCTCAACAATCACAGGAACACCATCTCCATCCACTGTTTGCAGCAGGTCGGACTGGGCAGGACCAGCTCGGTTCACAGATCCTCTGCTGTTCACTAACCAAGTGGCTTGAGCTAGGTGCTTTTCCCAGTTCCTGAAGGTTCCACCCTCCATGGCTTTTAGGGTGGTCTTTAGCAAGCCATTGTAGCGCTCGGCCTTCCCTGCAGCTGGTGCATGGTATGGGATGTGGTAAATCCACTCAATCCCATGTTCCTTTGCCCAGTCCCTTATGAGATGGTTCCTGAAGTGGGTTCCATTGTCTGATTCAATCCTCCCGGGGGTGCCGTGTCTCCACAGGATATGTCTCTCTAGGCCCAGGATGGTGTTGCGAGCAGTGGCATGAGGTACTGGATAGGTCTCCAGCCACCCTGTACTTGCCTCCACCATGGTCAGTACGTACTGCTTGCCACTGTGAGACCGAGAAAGGGTGATGTAGTCTATCTGCCAGGCCTCTCCATATTTATATTTTGACCAAACCCCCTCTCCACCACAGGGCAGAAACAATGACTCAGACAAAGGGATTGCAAAAGTGATGGAAAGTTTAAATAGAAAAAAACAATTTAAAAACAAACAACAATGAAAGCTTTACAGAGAACCACAAGCACCATGATAAATAGAGAAATCCCAGAACATGCCCAAGAACATCGCATCCCCACCTAGGGGTACACCCAAACCCCCCCAGGGCTCTTTCCTCCCCCCCAACCCAGCCTTGGGCCTGGGCAGGCCCAAGGGAGGCGGCTCAGGCCATTTTACCTAGGCTGCAGCTGGGGACGAAAGAGGAAGTGAAGACCCCGCATGGGCATTTTATAGGGGAGCAGGGCATTATGGGAAATGGAATACCTGCCTGTGACCACCCCCTGGGCTGGGCCCACCCCTTGGGACCTCCCAGGTGTGTTCTGTGCAGTGGCATCCAGGCCAGCACCCAGCCTAAACCACCACACCATTGTACAGATATATTCACAATCCTCATGAAATCAAGAGGTATGGCACTGAGCCTGCCTGCTACTCACTGAAAATGTGACTCTGTTTTTTTCTATTTATTTGCTTGACTAAAAGTGTAGGCAAAAAACATCTCATTTATTTCTCAGATACTGACTATTTATTCTCAATTCAACACTTCAACAGATAGCATTTATTTCTTTGTATTTCTATGCATCAAGGACTAGGCATCTCCTTCAGGAGTACCAGTAAGAAGTCTGGGTAGTGCCCATAGCAGATTTATCTGATATAAATGCAGTCAAGGGTCCAGCAACTTTTAACCCACCACACTCCAACTTGTCAGGTCTATTTGATCCCTACAGCATGGCTGAATGTATGAAGCTGAAGCACCACCTCAGCCATCAAAGCCGTCATGAAGAAAATAATACCATGTTTAATTTACCATGTTGAACTGAAATACAACTTAATTTTACAAAAAGCTTTACTGGGGCTTTATCTGAAACCACTAAATAAAAGAAAACACTGGTATTGAGTTAAGGATTAGAATCATATGATTGCTAATGAAAAATACATACTGAGCTAACAATCATTTGAAAATTAGGTTCATTTTTCCCCCTCCTTCTTAACACAGGCTATAATATTCTATTTCACTAACTGATCCTATCAGAATATTAAATTTTTCCATTAGAAGGATTAGATTTAGATCTTAATATTAAACCATGTATGTCAAACCTCTTAAGTCCCTCAGGGATCAGTCCTGGGACCTGTCTTGTTCAACATCTTTGTGGGTGCCATGGACAGTGGCATTGAGTGCACCCTCAGCAAGTTTGCTGATGACACCAAGCTGTGTGGTGCAGCAGACATGCTGGAGGGAAGGGAGGCCATCCAGAGGGACCTTGACAGGCTGGAGAGGTGGGCACAAGCCAACCTCATGAAGTTCAAGAAGAGCAAGTGCAGGGTCCTGCATCTGGGTCGAGGCAATCCCAGGCACAAATACAGGCTGGGCAGTGGCTGGCTGGAAAGTAGCCCTGAGGAGAGAGACTTGGGGGTGCTGGTGGACAAAAAGCTCAACATGAGCTCTCAATGTGCACTTGCAGCCCGCAAGGCCAATCAGATCCTGGGCTGCATCAGGAGAAGTGTGGCCAGCAGGTCGAGGGAGGTGATCCTCCCCCACTACTCAGCCCTGGTGAGACCCCACCTGGAGTACTGTGTACAGTTCTGGAGCCCCTATTACAAGAGGGATGTGGAGGTGCTGGAACGTGTCCAGAGAAGGGCCACGAGGATGCTCAGAGGGCTGGAGCACCTCTCCTATGAGGACAGACTGAAGGAGTTGGGGCTGTTGAGTCTGCAGAAGAGAAGGCTCCCAGGTGACCTAATTGTGGCCTTCCAGTATCTGAAGGGGGCCTACAGGAAGGCTGGGGAAGGACTTCTCAGGATGTCAGGTAGTGATAGGACTAGGGGGAATGGAATGAAGCTAGAGGTGGGGAGATTCAGGCTAGATGTGAGGAGGAGGTTCTTCACCATGAGAGTGGTGAGACCCTGGAATGGGTTGTCCAGGGAGGTGGTCGAGGCCCCGTCCCTGGGGGTGTTTAAGACCAGGCTGGATGAGGCTCTGTCCAGCCTGATCTAGTGTGGGGTTTCCTTGCCCATGGCAGGGGGGTTGGAACTAGATGATCCTTGTGGTCCCTTCCAACCCTGAATGAAACTATGAAACTATGAAACTATGAAACTATAAGATATGTTCCCCAGCTCAGCTACCATCCTGGTATTATTCCAGCTAAATATCTTTTTCTGACATTCTGCAGAGATTTGAGCAGGACAGTTCTGAGTATTAGGAGCTGTCCTGAGTAGCTGTTCATAATGAAAAGCAACAACTGTAAGGTAAATGCCTGCAGTCATGTAGGCTTAAACAAAACAAACAAAAAAACCCAAGCAAGAACCCCAAACCAAACAAAAAATATTTAACAGATGACATGAAATGCCAAGCATATGGATGTAATGAATATGATTTTCTAAAACTATAAACAATATTTTTAGAGCACAGAGGAAACAAATAAAATTTGTTCTGTGATGCACTTCTCATAACTATAATCTGTGTTGTAAACATATTATCCCTAATCACACTGAATCACAGAATCACCAAGGTTGGAAGTGACCTCAAAGATCATCAAGTTCAACCTGTCACTGCAGACCTCATGACTAAACCATGGTACCAAGCGCCATATCCAATCCCCTCTTGAACACCTCCAGGGATGGTGACTCCACCACCTCCCTAGGCAGCACATTCCAATACATAATGACTCTCTGAGTGAAGAACTTTCTCCTCACCTCAAACCTAAAATTCCCCTGGCACAGCTTGAGACTGTGTCCTCTTGTTCAGAGCTGGTTGCCTGGGAGAAGAGACCAACCCCATCCTGGCTACAACCACCCTTCAGGAAGTTGTAGAGAGCAATGAGGTCACCCCCTGAGACTCCTCTTCTCCAGGCTAAACAATCCCAGCTCCCTCAGCCTCTCCTCATAGGGCTTGTGTTCAAGGCCTCTCACCAGCCTTGTTGCCCTTCTCTGGATACGTTCATGTGTCTTGATGTCCTTCTTAAACTGAGGGGCCCAGAAGTGGACACAGTACTCAAGGTGTGGCCTAACCAGTTGTAATGGGTTGGGGCAAACCCCCTCCCCACCACAAGTAGAAATAACGACTCAGACAAATGGATTGCGAAAGAATGCTGGAAAGTTTAAATGAGCAAACAAAAACAACAATGGAAGTTTTACAGAGAACCACAAGCACCATGACAGAAGAGAGAGCTCCCAGAACATACCCAAGAACATCTCATCGCCACCTGGGGGTACACCCAAACCCCCCAGGGCTCTTCTCTACCCCCCCTAACCCAGCCTTGGGCCTGGGCAGGCCCAAGGGAGGCAGCTCATGCCATTTTAGCTAGGCAGCAGCAGGGGACAAATGAGGAAGTGAAGACCCCACATGGATGTTTTATAGGGGAGCAGAGGATTGTGGGTGAAATAACCTGGTTTGCCGTGACCACCCAGGGGGCTGGACCCTTTTGGGACCTCCCAGGTGTGGTCTGTGCAGTGGCATCTGGGCCAGCACCCAGCCTAAACCACCACATGCCACCCCTTATTTCATCCATAATCTCTGCACCCAAAACATATCATCAAATTAGAACTCTTCTGATGACATGTCTAGCAACAGTCCAGGTCTTTGTCTGGGCGTCCTTCCACTCAATCTCTCATTCAGGCTCAAGTATGAGTCCATTCCAGTTCTTCTTCCTCATATGATGGAAACTCCCAGCGACACAGTCATTCTTCTGCAGTGTGAATCCCTTGTGGACTCGTTGGGGCATCCTGGTCACCTGGAAATACCACACAACTTCTCAGACGAGCCTTTATTAGCATTTACATTTACTCAGCGGCTTTTTCCACCCCTGGGGCCAGCTGGTTGGAGCAATCAGGCTCCACAACTGCTTTTTTCCATCCCTCCAGGGAGCCGCAGCCGACCGCTTCCAGCCGCGGTCCAAAGCTACACAAATGCGCATCTCAGGTCATCGCCCTCCACTGGGCGTTCGCATACTGAGGCATCACCGCATCTGGTTCACAGCCCTCCCCGGGAAGGGGGGGCAGCTGCAGCACAACTCACTGAGAAGAGAAGAGGCGGAGCCAGGTGCTCGGCGCCATTTTCGGAACATGTCCGAAAACACCAGGGAAAGATTTACAGCTGCCGCCGCCGCTTGAAAGCAGCATGGCCCAGCCTCCACCATCTCTGTTGCCGCGATGCAGAGTCAAAGTCACCTCCACCCCTTTGGGCATCCAAACGATTATTTCAGCCAAAGCCATGAGCACATTTGCAGAGCCTTTGAGAAAGGCTTTCCAGCTGAAGTCCCCACTCTCCCCCAGGTTTCGGAAGCCATCACTTGTCCACTTGCCGTGGGTGGCCGTCCCCCGCAGTGGCAGAGGGATGACTTCGCTTTGCTTGCCGCTACCGCTCCTCCACTCTGCTCCCTGCCACTCATCGCTCTGCAGAGAACAAGGAGGAGAATGCAGGTCTCGCCTTCTTAGCCTACCTCAGCATTCTTAAGCTACCCTGAGCAGAAAGTCACAGAAAGAGCCATCCCTCGCTGTTCCCAAGCAACAGGAGGGACTTCCATGCCATCAGCAATGCACCAAGTATCCTTCTGGAGTCCACAGGAGTTCACACAGTCACCCCAACAGAGAAAACTTGAGCCCCAACTTCCAAACCCAAACCAATGCCCAGAACTAAATTTGAACTCTCCATCTTTTGCAATCTGATCTGTAGAGTGGGCACAACAAGTAGCCCCATGTTGGCTCGCCAAAAATGTAATGGGTTGGGGCAAACCCCCTCCCCACCACAAGTAGAAATAATGACTCAGACAAATGGATTTCAAAAGAATGCTGGAAAGTTTAAATGAGAAAACAAAAACAACAATGAAAGTTTTACAGAGAACTACAAGCACCATGACAAAAGAGAGAGATCCCAGAACATACCCAAGAACGTCACATTGCCACCTGGGGGTACACCCAAACCCCCCAGGGCTCTTTCCTCCCTCCACAACCCAGCCTTGGGCCTGGGCAGGCCCAAGGGAGGCAGCTCATGCCATTTTAGCTAGGCAGCAGCAGGGGACAAATGAGGAAGTGAAGACCCCGCATGGATGTTTTATAGGGAAGCAGAGAATTGTGGGTGAAATAATCTGGTTTGCCATGACCACCCAGGGGGCTGGACACTTTTGGGACCTCCCAGATGTGGTCTGTGCAGTGGCATCCGGGCCAGCACCCAGCCTAAACCACCACACCAGAGCTGAGTACAGGGGCACAATGACTTCCCTGCTCCTGCTGCCCACACTATTCTTGATGCATGCCAAGATGCCATTGGCCTTCTTGGCCACCTGGGCACATTGCTGGCTCATGTTTAGGTGGCTGTCAATCAGCACCCCCAGGTACCTTTTTGTTTGGCAGCTCTCCAGCCACTTCAACCCCAGCCATAGCACTGCATGGGATTATTGTGGCCAAAGTGTAGCACCCAGCATTTGGATTTGTTAAATGCCATCATGCCGGACTCCACCCATCTGTCCAGTCAGTCAAGGTCCCTCTGGAGAACCCTTCTACTCTCTAACAGATCAACACATGCCCCCAACTTGGTGTCATCTGCAAATTTGCTGATGACTGACTCAATCCCCTCATCCTGATCATCAATGAAGCTATTAAAGAGGATGGGGCCCAGCACTGATCCCTGGGGGACATCACTAGTGACTGGCTGCCAGCCAGATGTGGCACTGTTCACCACCACTCTCTGGGCTTGGCCCTCCAGCCAGTTCCTAACCCAGCCCAGAGTGTTGCTGTCCAAGCTACGATCTGATACCTTGGCCAGGAGTTTGCTGTGGAGGACACTGTCAAAGGCCTTGCTGAAGTCCAGGTAGACTACGTCCACATCCTTCCCCACATCCACCAGGTGGGTCACCTGATACAGACAGCAAAGCCTACTGAGATACTAAGCTGAAATGTAAGTGGAAAGCAAGGCGTACTTTTTCTGTGTAAACCACATGGGGTTTGGGGGGATTGTTGTTCATTTATTTTCCCAACTGAAAAGTGTTAAGTAAGATTCAGGTAGTTTATGACTGGTAAATAATGCCTTATGTTCCATGAAGAAGTCATCTCACCAAAGTCATGATGACTCTACATCCCATGGGTGGATACTCTGTTTTGCAGACATCTCAAACATATTGTTATTCTTCATATTGATTGATAATATGTAGGAATACAATAATATGAATGGCCCAACAAGAATCCCTATTTAACACAGCTCTCAATAATATACTTATTAATGCATTAGAAAGTTACTGAGGCAATGCACTGAAGCATTTGAAAGGAGACTTTAGAAATGGATTGAACCAAATTAACAACACAGTATATTAATGCTAACAACTGCTAACCTAACAAACTTAGAACATGTTCCTGGCTATTATCAAGTTACATTGTTAAAATAAAAGGTGTGAAATGATCTCCTGTCTCCTGCATGCAAAAGCACTGGTTTGTCTAAGTCCTGTTTCACACACAGAGTAGCTCTATAATTTCCATTTGTGAAGGAAGTCAAGACCTGAAACCTGGAATATGATTGATCAGGTGGTGGTACAAGGCTGCAAACAAGTCAGGAGTTGGTTTAGCTGAGACTGAAGTATGAAATAGGAACACTAACAAAAAATTACTGTCATATACTTTAATCATAGAATCATAAAATCATAGAACTCTTTCAGTTGGAAGAGACCCTTGAGATCATCGAGTCCAACCTCCAACCCAAGACCACCACGGCCATGAAACCATGTCCCAAAATGCCACGTCCACACATTTCTTGAACATCTTCAGGGATGATGACTCCAAGCCTCCCTGCAATTCTAATTAATGAGTTAAGTGTTCGAGCTTTCCATTCTAGGTTTCTAATACTTAATTTTCCCCTGTATTAAAGCTAAAATACTGGAGGCTAAAAATTAATATCCAGAATATGTGGCTGAGACCTCTTGCTTTGTGACAGTGAGCTGGGAATCATCAAAGCTGAGATAAATTAGCTACTTTTTATCCCTTTTGATTAATTTTGGGGGGTTAGTTTTCCAATTTCTTAGCTGATCAAATGGTAAGAGGAATTAAAGATGCCAAACATAAGGACTCCAAAGTGTATTGTAGCTAGAGGTCCTTTTGTTTTTGCCATATATGACTGTGATTGATGCATCTGGCTTGTCCTGGTGCTACATACCCTTGTAAACAGTCCCCCAAAAGCTTTCTGATAGGCCCTCTCTAAGTATTGGAAGGCCACTATGTGGTCACACTGAAGCTACATCTTCTCCAGGCTGAACAACTTCGACTCTCTCAGCCTGTATTTGTAGGAGTGATGCTCCAGCCCTCTGATCATTTTTATGGCACTCCTCTGGACCCGCTCCATCAGTATGTTTTCTGTTTATTTCAGTGAAGTGAGTGTTTCACTCCTGGTACCCTTTTAAAGGTTTGTGCTTGTGAGCACTTGAGTGATCTTGTTTTTTTCAAAAAATGATACTAACAATACTCTGATTGCAGAGACAATTTTGTATATTTTTTGAGAAAACAAAAGATGACAAAATCTCGTAAAAACATTTAGTGTTTAACTAAAAATCTTTATAACCAAGATGCACATTTTCTCAATGTTTTCACTGGTGATGTTAAACAATATAATTGCAGAATACTGGAATGGATTAGCTCCTGAAAACATGTTAATGTACTAAGCAATCAGCTCAGAATTGTTTGAATTAAACATGTCTACTTTTTTTAAATAAAGTCAGTTCATTTTCCTTCCTCTACACTTGACTTACACCCTTCCCAAACACTTTTATCTTTTATTATAATTAAACCCTACCAAACAGTACTTCAGTTCATCATCCCCAACATCACTAATGCATCTTTTTTGCTCTCGGTGATCTGACAATTTTGGATAATATTTCTCTAAAGAAAAGTCTTTCATGTCAGAAGCACAACTCAGAATCAATTTAATTTGTAACTTGTGTGCTGTATATATAAACATTGCACTAAAAAGGTTTCTCTTATTTATACTTTTATATAAACATATTCATTAAACCTGTATTTCTACAGTTTATGACATTCACTCAAAATTGAAGTGTCACACAGTAATCTTAACCTATATGACTACAGAGACTTGCTTTCTGATTTTGCTGTTCATTATTGCCCATTATCCTTATGCTTCTACTCCATCAGGCTTGCAAAAAGTATATAACACTTACAGATTACAACTTCTTGCTTTGTGTGCCTTTAAATTGGAGCAGATATTCTGCTCCTAGAGGAAAGACATTTTATGGTTGCTCTGGGAGGCAGCCAGGAATAACTGGCATGCATGCACTAGACTATCAAACAAGATGTAACTTCTTCCTTTTATTTTTCAGTTGTTGTTAAAGGTTTTTCTGACTAGACACAATTCTCTTTGTGTACACAAAAAAAGTACAAATGGATATGGGAGAATGCTTCTCTGTAAGTTTGATGCTCTGCTTTGCCTTTGAACTCTAGCCCAGCAGTGGCATGCAATGATGGGTAATCCTTCTCTAACTGAGTAGGGTACAGTGAATCTTAAAGCACCAGGGAATTGCAGAGTCAAGGGCTTTTTAATGCCCTCTGTGGTAGAGATAAATGTGCAGATCTGTGACCTTTGTTTCTTGAGAAGTGAGATTAGAGATTCTTGAGGTTAGAGATTCTTGCGGTTAGAGATTCATGTGGGTTCCTTTAAGAAGACTCAAGTTAGCTAGAAGTTTTCACTGAACTTCCTTCTACTGTATTGTTTTTAAAAAGAACTCACCATTTTTTTCAGAACTAGCAGGGTACTTTCTGTTCACAATACTACATTGACAATGTCATATTTTCCCTCAGATGCATTGATTTCAAAGGTGGCCAAATGCCAATGAAAGACCTGCTCCTAATTAAGCCACCATTGATTTTGACATGTCTTGTGTGGTAGCTCCAGGATTTGTCTTGAAAATTTTCCACAGGTCTTGAATAGGAATTGGTAGAACACAAATCACCATTCGTAGAATGCAAATAAATCACCATTGGATGTAAAAAGGAAAATAATGATATGCTCTAAATAACCCCATTGGACAAATAACAGACATAAAACTTAGATTGGCAAACTATCTTTCTCTCTTTTTGGCTTCCTTGCTCTGGGAGACACTAACTTTTGCTTCTGCTTGGCTTTGCTGACCTTGGCTGTGTTCTTGTGGTGGAATTGCCCCCTTCATTCGTCAATTGAAATTCTGTAAATATTCTAATTGGGTTCAAATTGTACATATATGTGGTGGGCTATGCCCATCCTGGATAAAAAAAAAACAGGAGGTGAGGGCTTGTGAGAATTTTTTTGCCCTCCCTGTAGGGTGTTTTCTCCCCTGGGAAACTATCTTGGTCTGTTCCACTCCCTCCCCTCCTCCCCCTTGTCCAACAGGGGTATAACGGGGAGGACATTGCAACCTTTGCTTGCTTTCTTCCTTCTGCTTTGCAGGGACAAAAGAGTTGCTGCTGGCTTGCTGCTCCCCTGCCACATGGTCTTCCCTGTTGCTTCCACACTTTGCAAAAGACTGGTTCTGTATGTCACATTTTTCTTTTCCTTTTCCCATCCATCCTTGTTCCTTACCCTTGTGAACCCTACCTGTCATTGTTTTATATATATATATGTATATGTATATATATATATATATATATATATATACTGTTTAAAGAAAAATTCTTTGCTTCTCTACTTCCAAGCCAAACCCAAATTATTTCTTGGTAGATTTGCTCCCCTCCCTTTTTTAACTCTCTCTATTGGGGAACAGTAGGGGGCAAAATGGGGGAGGAATTTTCAGCCTTGCCCCTATGTGAGCTTTTAAGCCCCAGTTAAGGCTCAAACCACCACAATGTGAAACCAGTTATGGGATATGTTTCACAACCATGCACTAGAATCTGTATATAAAATAGCAATTAATTGGTTATTAATAGGTTTTAATAATTAACAACAATTGGTTTATAATTATTTTTTCTTAATTAATAATTAATAATATCTTCATCTCAAAATACAGCTTCATTTCTTTCCATCTGAGCTGGTCTGGGAATTTAATGTCAGGGGGAACTTTCAATCCATCACATCTTGAGAAAAACACTGGGGAAATGAAGCAATAGGAAAAGAGGAAGAGTAAAGTCAAACAGGTACCAACCTGACACAGAGACAGTACAGAGATATGGACTCAGGACATTAGAACCTGTTATCCCAAGCTGGGAATGTCTCGTTCAAATGACATGGACAAAAAGATAGAAATTATGAAAAATTTTATTTCTTCTTTGTCTTCTGGTAACCTGAAGTATTCACAGAATCACAGAATATTAGGGATTGGAAGGGGCCTGCAGAGATCATCAAGCCCAACCCTGCTACCAAAGCAGAGTCACCTAGGGCAGGCTGCACAGGAATTCATCCAGGTAGGTTTTGAAAGTCTTCAGAGAAGGTGACTCCACAGCCTCTCTGGGCATCTTGTTCCAGTGTACCTTCACCATAAAGCATTGTCTCCTTCTGTTGAGGTAGAAACTACTGTATTCTAGCTTATAAGTCTTTTCAGTTGATACTTGAAAATCTAACACATAGACAGTGTTGAATGATAGTACCTCTTCATGAACTGGCATAGATGATGTACACCAGAATTTGGAATAGTTAATTTAGTCCCCTCCATTAAAACTTTTGCTTCTATCAGCTCATTCTAGAAGTTTCATTTCACTTTAATGTGATTTTGCAAAATTTTCATGCCTCTTAACTAGTTTGCTGTCTGATTTTCATTTGCAGGGGCTTAAGCCAATGCCTTTGTTCTCAGCATTTTGAAATGTTCTCAGTAATTAGGGGGATTTAATAAAAGTGTAAATCAGAAGCAGCTATCAACAGTGTTAATCATATGCCTCTTGCTTTCTTGTTGCAGGAGAGGTGCTATGGATAATGTCAGAAAACATGTGGAGCAAGAAGGTGCAGATCAGAAGGCTGGAATTCAATCATGTCCCACAGAGAAATGTCCCAGAGAAATGAAGTAGCTCCTAAAATAACATACAGGAGTATGATTCCCCCTGAGCTGTATATGTGACACAGTGTCTAGGAAGTAATTGGGACAACATATTTCATAAAACATTTGCCTAGTTTTCAATACAAAATCCACATTTATTATTTATTGTTTCATGATTGGATTCATATTCAGACAGAGGCACTATTTGTACAGTCTGGATGAATTATGACTGCTGTTTAAGTTCATGAAAAAATCTCCCACAGATGTTCGTAGAATGTAAGGTTTCACCTTCATATTAATATAGCATTTTAAAAGGAGTTTTTTCGTGTATCTTTGTGAAAATCAGTAATTGTGTTACATAAGCATAGGTGTGGTGGGTTGAAATTTCCCACCCCATCATTAAATTTGCCAGACCAGATCAGTTGGAAGCAAACAAAAGCTGTATTTACAAGCCAAACTTCAATCTACAATGGAATGCAATGAATGCGTACAAAATATACAATATTTACAGATATTTAACAAACAGCACAAGCATCCCCCTGGTCAAAGACCAGGGGAAGCTACTAGCTTTTCCTTCCCTGCCTCCACCCTCCCCCCTTGTACAAAAGGGAGAAGAGGCAGAAGCAGAGAATTTAATATCAAAATAATGCAGCCAAGTTCGAGAATAAGCTTCTTTCCAGACTGAAGAAGTGAGAAGAGGAATTGTTTTGGTACAACCAGTTTAAGTTCATTACCTCTCCAATGGGATTGTTTAGAACTATCTTCAGTTTTCCTTTTTACGGTGTAAAAACTTCCACAATAGGGTTCTCTGATTAATCCTCAGTGGAGAGAAATCTTAGTGGATTTTGCTCTTAAAGTTGATATACTCTTGCTTATTTATACACTTTAATTGTCTGAAATGCAAACCCTGGGTAATATGAAACTTGCTGTCTTGAATCAGACACCAATTGCTACACCAGAGGTAAATAAATTCATATTAAAAATATTGTCGTTTATCGTATATTGCTAAAAGTCCTTGAATTAATCAGTTTTAGAAAGATGGCCAAGACTAGTTTAAATTGTCTTGCCTTAGAAAGCAATACATATAGTACTTTTTCTTAATATAAAGTATAAGAAATGCATGGCTTGGCAAAGGTTAACAAAATACTTGGGCTGGAGTATGACCTCAGAGAAGCTGAGGGAACTGAATGTATCCACCCAGGAGAAGAAATGGCTTTGGAAGGGCCTGACAGCATCCTTTTCAAATTTGTCAAGGAGATTCCTGAGTAGATAGAACCTCTGTAATCAAGTACATAACAAGAGCACAAAAGATAATGCTCATAAACTGAAACAAGAGTGGTTCTAATTTGAAGTAAAGGAGTGTTGTCATCATGAAGACAGTCAAAATATGTTACCCTGGCAGGCTATGAGCCCTTTCACCCAGGAGGATACTGAACTGGAGAAAGTGCATAGTATCCTGGTCTGCATTCAGAGGGACCCTGCCTTGAGCAGAAATTTGGAATAGAAACCTGTTAAGGTCTCTTCAAACACAAATTATTATTCTACGATATTGCTTTGGAAAATAACAGACTAGCAGAAGTGACAAATTCTGTTCTATTTCTGTTTATGACTCTTCCTCAAAAATTTCATCTACTTTTCATTTCTAGAATCTCTGATGAGGAAAGAAGACAGAAGCAGTGATTTCATGAAACCTTGGAGAACTATTCTGTATGACCAGGACTTTATTTGTACTCCAATTTTCCCTATCATCTGATGCAAACTGAGATAACAAGTTTCTGAATCTCTGATCACGAAATCCACATTTGCTGACATATTTGTAACACCACAGAGCATAATGTAATCATCTAACATTTTAAATTTTAAGTTAAGCAGATATGATGTTGAATTTATTGAGGGATTGTGATATCTATTATTCTGCTGAAGCAGTACATCCAAAACCTCTTCCCCGTAACCCTGTGAAGCCAGGCAGGGAGAAAGTGGAGAAGATGGATAGAGGGAGCCAGGGGCTGAGACACCTCCACCCACCCAAGTCTGTGGGTCAGTAGACTCACATGATCCCTACCCACAAACAATGTGCCTTTCCAGGCATGATGAGACACAGTCCCTGTGCTGGGTACAAGTCTGAGCAAGGAAAAGATGGTTATCTGTTCCTGTCATCCACTTTTATTGTCTGTTTGGGCTTGGAAATGCTTTCCTTTTGTGACTTGTGACAAAATCATAGACTTAGCTTTCATAAAATGGGACAGTTTTAGAGAAGAGAGCTCTCTGTCTCAGATTTCCCTCTCCACTTGTGGATATAGCAGCTGTAGCAGTTTAGGAGAATTCTTCACTAAAGAGGGACCTTAACAGGAATTTCCACAATCAGTGAACAGTGTTTGTGAGTATTTGATATATTCCTAAGTCCCCAGGAAGTTCCTTCCTTTGGCAAGTGGAGTATTTGCTACTTTTAGATTTATCTTTTCAAAATACATTCCTCAAATATATTTGTAACCATTACTATTGTGATGATAACCCAGAATCAAACATCCAAGCCTTTATAAATGTTGTATTACATTATGAGGGAGGTAGAGCTAATTTATAAATAAAACAGAAATATATCTTTTTATAAATTTCTAGGATTAATTCCCTCCTATTCACAACATCATTGCCTCATTATCATACTGAGGGGTGTCAACTTTTATACTAAAATTGGAGTTAATTAGCAAAGGTCTTTTACTTGGCCTTTGAAACATGTTTTGAAGCTGTGTGTTTTGTTGTTTTATACTTCATTACTATTAGCTAGAACAGTGCCTTCCTATCTTCATAAGACTCCCTCCTTTAGCCATTTGGCAGATTGGCTTTGCAGATTTTCATTCCCATAGATAACACAAACATATCTTCATTGTAATCTTCATGACTTTTCTCCCAAATTAATTAGTTAGTAATTAACCTGCATTCCTGCCCCACAGAAATCTAGGCTATTATCTGAATACTATTGAACAATAAACTCACTATTTGTAGAAATTAAACCCAAAGTCCAGGTCCAAATTCAAGCCCTTCTCTGGGCAGCCTGTTCAGCTCCATGAGTTGCAGCAGGCGGAATTTAGGACACAGAGAGAGGCTTCCTCCTGGTCTGTTTCTTCCAGGTGTGGTGAAGACACATTATGCCCAGATACTGAATCTTGTCCCAGCATGTGGGCAAGTTCCCGCTCCTCCAGGAGGAAGACAAAAGCCAAGGCATTAGCCAGGCCAGCACGCACCCAGCGCATACAGTGCTCGTGCTGACACCAAGTATGGGCATAATTCTATCTTCACACTTTCTGTAGGCTGAAGCCAGTTGTTTATGAGAGTGCCCATTGGTCAAGCCCATCCTCGAGGAATCTATAAGTATCACCCCAGTTGGCAAACAAGTTGCCCCCTCATTCACTTTGTCTCTGTGCTTGCTCGAGAGAGAGCAACTCCTGAGCAACAGCCTTTGCCATTGAGCTTATTGTTGTTAGCTTCTGTTATACATGCACGCATACTGGAAGCCTCTGCATTGTGAAGAAGCCCAGAGGGAGGACCTTCGCTGTTTCTGAGGAATTCAGCGTTGCTACAGCCAGTCGTACCGACCAGGAGAGCCCACCATGCCACCGGAGGACTGGACCAACCCCCGAGGGTAAGATCTGCCCAGTTACCAGGGAGAAGGGACTTGATCGATACCGAGTCCACATATGCCTAGCCCCCCCCATAGCGGGAGGGGAGCTGCCGAGTGCCGCTCTGAGCCCTGTGAATCTCAGGGAAGACTAAAGCATTGTTTGTGTCTATACTGCACCGAATCCGGGACCACTCCGAGAGTCCCACTGCTCCTTTAAGCCCAGTAAACAAGAATCTGCCGCCTAACGCAGCCGCATTCTCTCCCCAAGGCTGTTTGCATCAGCCCAGAGAATCACCGTGGTTGGGCCGACCCCCGTAGCTTTGTCTGCTGCCGCGTCGTCCGAGCCCACCTACTGGCCACCTTCGTCCCGCCCTGCCGTGCAAGCCGATCCCAACCAGGACCAATCTCTGTTGTCTGGAGGGAATTGACCAAGTCCTGAAGGGAACCTGTTTCTGTGCTAAGCCCAAGTTCCACTATTCCCTCTTCCCTGTTGTGAAGAGAGGAGACAGTAACCCAATGCCGCCGTCCCAACTCGACTAGGAATCAGTCCAGCAGCAACCATCTGCAAGACCCCCACCTTGCTACAAACGACAGCTATCGAATATCGTCCACGTGCTTTCCACCCACTAGCACTCAGTTCAAAGTATCTGTGTCTAGCAGAGTAAGTGCTGATGCATAGAAAGATTGTAATATTGCTGTGTATAGCCAGAAGCCGCCCGCGTCCCGCCGAGTCGCCATCTAGTGGCCAAGCGGCAGAACAGCACCCTTCATTATATAAATATAGAGATAGTCTGTAACTAGTCAGTATTCAGTATTCAGTATTCCTAAGGTTGGAAGAGACCTCAAAGATCATCGAGTCCAACCTGTCACCACAGACCACGCGACTAGAGTAGGGAAGACACTACTGCCCACTGCAGGCTTGAACTCACGACCTTCCCATTAAGGGTCTGATGCACTACCAAGCTGAGCCACCCCTGAAACTAGTCAAATTAAGTTATAATCATAACACTAAGCCACTTGTGGAATCTATTTCACGAGCGTGCACTAGAACATGTATATAAGTTGGTGATTCATTGGTTATTAATAGTTTTATAATTAATAAAAATAATATTTTCATAATTCATATTTCATATTAATAAATTTAATAACCTCTTCACCACACCAGGCTACATGGTGATGTCTCTGTTCTTTTCTCTCCTACTTTTTTCTTTGGTTTTCTTCAGAGCAGCATTGCCCAGGTGTTTTCCTTCTCCCAAGCCAGTAGTTGTTCAGATCTTTTATACAGTTCTTTAGGTATGTGTCCAGGTGGTGAATATGCATATTCCAGAGAGTATGGATAGCAGTGGCCTCTGCCCATTATTTCCAGGGCAGCTGCAGTCTGGTGAGCAATCTTTATCAATGCACATTCCAGAGAGTTGTTATCCAGTGACATCTGCCCAATATCCATCAGCTATTGTCTGGGCAAGGAGAAAAGGTGATTTTATCTTTGTTGAGTCTCATAAGAGAGATAAGATTTAGCCCTTCACAATATGCCATCATCTGGTTCAGCTGGCTATCCTGGGTGTGGTCTCTCCCAACTTCTTGTGAAGAAAAATAACCCTCTGTTAGCCAAACCCAGGATACATACCAAACCTTCTACCTCTCCTGTCCCTTCTGAACAGCTTGTAGTGCTCAATAGCTACACTGCAGTTATAGGATTCATCCCACCAAGTTTATGTAATTGCCACCATGTTGTAGCTTTCCTGTAGCAGGGTAGCTTCCAGCTGCTCCTGTTTGTTGCCCATGCTGCATGCCTTAGTGTAGAGGCACTTCAGCTGGGCTGCCAACTCTGCCACCTTCTTAGAAGGGCACCTCACTGTTCCCCCAAACTGTTTCATGGGAGCTACCCTTCTGTATCCTATTACCTCAGAGGCGCCTGGCTCACATCTGTAAGACCCTGCCTTTGTTGCAGTATTCAGAGCATGCTTCAGGGCAACAGGTTGAAGGCCCTTAGTATTACCCCATCCTTCCAATCCCAGCGTTTCTTCCTGCCAGTTGTCACAGACAATTTTGATACTGTCATCCTCTTCTGTTTTAAGTGAGATGGTAGATGGAAGGCTGCCCTTAGGCTCATCTCTAATGTCACTGGTTTTAACCCCCTCTTGCTTCAAGCCTAGTTTAAAGGCCTTTTGATGTGCCCCACCAACTCATGTGGCAGGATTTGTCCCTCCTGTGAGACAGATGTAATCCATCTGCTGCTGTCAGACCCAGTGCCATTGTCATGAAGGCACCCTATGCCCAGAATTATGCCCCAGATGTTGCCAAAACTTGTCTCAATATGTTTTGGTCACATCCCCACTTCCCCTCCTTTCTGAAGTGCGTGTGCAGCCAAGAGCAGAGCAGACAAAAGGCCAGGTGCCAGTCAGCCCAGGTAAACAACTCAACCTGCCTTTTTTGGGGCAAACAAGAAGTATGCCCACCATATGGAAAACTTATGCCATGTTCATGCTCCTTCCAAGTTTGGGCACAATTCTAGCCACACACTTGGCCATAGGCTGGAAAAGTCTAATCAAGGTTGACTATTGGTCCGATTCAAGGCTCAAGTAACAGATAAGTAGTCCCCAAATGGTAAACAAGTCACTCTTTGCTATCAAGCTCTTTGTTCTTTGCCTGAGCTCCTTGCTCTTGCTACTAAGCTCCTTGCTATTGCTTTGGCTATCAAGATCCATTCAATTGCATGCATACTGCTGGCGTCTGCAGTCTGGAGAGAAGACAGCAACCTGGAAAGTGCCACCGTGCCTCAGTTTACTCAGAAGCCTGCAAAGAGTCCTTCACAAGCTGTGCTGCAGTTACAGCCAGCCTTACATCATAATTTCCACTCCCACCAGTAGGAAAAGAGCCACTATGCCTTAAAAGGCACTGAACACTAATGGTGAGTTAATTCAGTCTGAGAGGAGGACTTGCCTGAACCTCAGCAAGTCCAAACATCTGCACAGCCACAAGCTGCAGACCTGTGAGCCAAAGTCCTTTGCATACCAGTTCACAAAGCAGGAGCTGTGCTCAGCCACATCCTGTATGACACTGCAGTCACAGGAGAAGGGAGCCACCCACCCACGCCGCTCCACAGACCTCCAAGTAAAACTGACCTAGGGCAATTTGGATCTGGGACCACCTATGAGAATCCTATACAGTTTCATAAAGGACTGCTTTGTAACGTTAGAAACGGCAAAGCAGAAGCTGCTGAGAAGAACTGGCACCACCCACTCATTTCAAGCTGAGCCAAGGGAAAGCCACGATGCTTTGCACTGCCCCCTCCCCACACTGCCTCCACTGTCCAGAAGAGACTGCTCCTAGGCAGCCGCCTGAGCCATTCAAGGGAACCTGCCTGTCAGCAGAAGTCTGCACCTTCCCCCTTACAGTTGTGGGAGGAGAAAGCTGCCCCCACTGCCACTTCCAAAAGGACTTTTCTGGGAGCCAGCATCAGCCCTGCAAGCCCTTGAGCTCCAGCAGCAAATGGCCACAGCAGCCATAGCCTCAGCCAGGTCCCTGGAGGCAGTTAGCATCAACAGCTGGCTTGCAGTAGTTTAGTGACTAGCTTAGCAAGCAAAACACTTTATCTTTCCTGTCGTCACATGTTTAGCACCAGATATTGTTCTGTTTAAAGCCCCATACCTGTCCCCTGAGTGGAATTGTTACCGATGCCTTACAAGCAGCCTCCCCAGCATGTCCAGAGTCATAATTAGAGTCTCTGAAAGGTTCCTTTAAGTTCTATTGCCTTGACACTGTCTCTTCTAACCATATAAGCAGCTGCCAAGTGCCTTGTCGAGTTGCCATCTGGTGCACAAGTGGCAGAATTGCACCTTCATTCCTAGTTGAATAACTATTTTGTATTTTTTCTAATTGGATTCAAATTGTTACATTGTACCAGATTATGGGGTATATCCACAATCATGCACTAGAATATGCACATAAATATTGATAAACAGTTATTAATAATTTTCAAATATTAAGAAAAATTACCTTTGATTTTTCATATTTTCGTATTCTTAAGTTAATAACCTCTTCATTACAACCATATAAAGTTCCCCAAGATAAAAAATAAATAAATAAAATTTTCTGTAAGTGGCACAAGCCTCTGAGCTACTTATTAATCATGCATGATTTCCTCTTCCTTTCAGTATTCCTTCCTGCAACTAAGGTATTGAAAAAATTACCTGTGTCCCCAGTCCTTCAACCTATCTCCCCAGTGCATTGAAGTCTTTTTGATTGCTTTTGGACTTCTGGTTTCGACCTCATTGCTTCCCACCTGATTAACTAGCAAGCGATAATAATCAGAAGGCTGTACCAGACTAGGCAGCCTTCTGGTAACATCTCTGACCAGCCTTCTGGTAACATGTCTGACCCGGGCCCTAAGGAGGAAGCAGACTTCCCTGTAGGAAGGATCCGGCTGACATATGGGGCCCTCCATTCACCTCAGAAAGCAATTGCCAATAACAATTACCCTCCCCTTTGTTTTAAGGGGAAAAGTCCTAATGCAAGGAAGAGACTGATTTGCTTTAGGCAACCTCCCAGGTGGTATCTCTTCTGAATTCTCATTCATCTCATCCTCAACTGCCAGGGACCCAAACTTGTTGTTCAAGGGCAACCAGGAAGGGTTTCTCTTGCCTCTCCTAACAAGGACCTCTATCCACTCCCTCTTGTTTCTTGGGTCAGTTCCCTCTGCTAGGGGAGTCCACAGAGCCCAATTCCAGGAGTCTTGCTCCCTTTCACATTCCTTTATGGTTCTTAGTTGTATCATTTCTTCCTTCAGCTCAGCCTCCAGGCTGAGCAGATCATTCACCTGCTAACACCTAACATGGGTATTGTCTCTGCCACCCTCCACTGCAAGTGCCAGGCTCCATCACTCTCTAAGGCCAGGGGCCTGGATGCCTACATGTTTTTGTGTGGCCTCTGTTTGGGTACCCACAGTTTTTCTACAACAGCCTTCAGATGAGTTGTAACCATGGTTAGATCTCTCAGGGAAATGGACCTTGCAGGCTGTCAGGACACACCTGGAAGCCTCACCTTTGACTGGCCTTGTTCGATGCACAGGAATCCCTGTTTTAAATGCTTGATCCTCAGATCTGATTTCAGGGCATTTAAATAGCCCACTGTGGCTGGGGCTCAGCCCACACATGTCCCTGCCTCCCTCACAAGAGAAACTGGAACCCAGCCAGTGGCTGTCCACTTCTCTGAGCTTCCTAGTAACAGAAAGCCCATATTGTCACTGAATTTAAAAGCACTGATTTCCCAGTCTGTCATTGGGACTGACTAGTTGTGGTAGTAGTCACTCAGCAGTTCTAAGTGATTGATGCAGCATGGTGACAGAGTGGCAGGAAGCTAAGAGTGACAGACAGGTTGCTAAGCTTTGGCTCTTGGGATCCCTTGATTCACATTAATTGTTAGCAAATATCTTCAGTGCTGTGAAGATTGTAGTGGAGATACACCAATGTCCTCTCATTTGTCTAGGTGAAGCACATAGATTAAATTGGTGTTGTAAACAACATGCAAGCATTAAGTGCCTGCAGTGGTCACAGAGTAGGGATAGGCAAGTATCTGAATAGAGGATATGGGGAAAAAAGAAGTAAACAGGAGGAAAGAGATTCTGAATTTTGAAGTTGAGGTCAGTATTAATTTGTATAGTTCAACACCAGGAAGAAAAACAAAAGTATTCAGCAAATTCAAGCAGAAGTATAGATCGAATCTTGAGTCAGAGTCTGTATTTCAAAGGAATGTAGATAGTTTTACTTTAAAAGGGAAGCGTAATAATCATGCAAGTAAATATTAATTTCCATGGAAATTACAACAATAAAACACTCTGAGGTTCTGTCTTTCATGCAGCAATGGTCCTAGGGTACTTTACTATTCAAAACAATTTAAAACAGTGTCAGACAGCATTTTATGTATTTGATTTAAAAACAGCAATGAAAATCAGATTTTGCATTTTGAAAAATGATAAACATTTTTCATTCAGAGACAAAACTTTTGTTATAGTGCCTCTGATTCCTTCAGTTACCCAAACTTTGGATTTTTAGTCTACCTCTCACTTGCTAGTACTGCTGGATGGATCTTCCATCTGTCACTGAACATCAACCCTACAACAAGCAACAGCTGTACAGTAATGAAAAACTACTAAACAGTACTTTAATTTTACTCTTCCTCTATGTCTTGCTGTACCAGTGTGGGAGCAAATATCTTCCAGAAAAACACTTTAACTGCAAATGGCTTTAGAATATCACATTGAGGATACCAGTCCTCATTGTGCAGTGCTCTAGACCTATGGCTTTCGACAATCTTCCTTGGTTTCATATGTTTTGGTATTATTCTTAGGTTAGTAGCTCTGTTATTAAACAGTCTTCAATGGAATAAATTTTCACAGGCTTGGCCTCAGTAGACCACATTCTAGGACTTAAATTTTAATTTCTTGTTCACTTAGAAAGCTGAACTTTTCTGTCTTTTATTTGGCTATATTAATTGAAGCTTTTTATTTCATGCTGCAATTTCTATGATTCCAGAGATGTGACTTTGAAAGGCTGGGGGACACCTGAGTGCAGTTTTAGTCAGTTTTTTTGATTCAGTGATGCTACATTAACTTCACTTCTTTTCTGAAACCTTTCCCATATTAAGTTAGTTATAAATGTAAATCTTTCCTAGGTGCTCTGTAATTAATTTTTCTTGGTCAAATTTAGGATAGGAAAAAAGTATAACCTGATGGAATGTTGTCACAAGAGATTCCTTAAAATTAATTGCCATTTACTTGCACATCATAATTTTAAGGGCTTTTCATCATTTCTAGGTAGTTTGCTCTAAGGAGTCATTTGCCATGCAAGGGCATTTATTGTGTCTGGAAAATTAATTGGAATTTGAGAATTTTAATACAGATTATGTGACTAATTCTTGCAAAGTTTACAGCAGTAGAAAAAAATTACTTGTACTTCCATAGATAAGTTAAAGCTGCATGAATCAATTGTTAGTCAAAGTGATGGGTGCAAGTCCTTTTTATTTGGATACTGTGACTGTTTGAGGCGACAGATACTTATCAGGTACTTAGAAGACATTGCATTGCTCCTTGTCAGCTGACAACTTTTCCCATACCTTCAAACTATTCTGTGATATAATGATATTATCACACGAAGATGTTGGGAGTCAGAACTCTACTGCTTGTTCAACACAGCACACATTAACAAACTGGAATAGTCACCCATGTTTAGATTTCAGTCATTAGGTTGTCATAAGAAGCCCAAAGCAGAGATTTGATTTCTGCCTTGCCTTTGCAAATTATGTGTTTCATGAGTATGTGTTGGGACTGTCTGCCTGAAAAATTTGGTTTCTTTGGTTCAGAGAGGATCACAGAATTATAGGATGCATTGTTTTGTAAGGGACCTTTAAAGGTCTAGTCCAATCTCCGCACAATAAGCAGAGACATTCCTAACTACATCAGGCTGCTCAGAGCACCATTAAGCCTGTCTCTGAGTGTCTCCGGAGATGGGGCCTCCACTACCTCCCTGTGCAACCTGTTCCACCACCCTCATTGGAAAGGACTTCAGAATAGAATAGAATAGAATAGAATAGAATAGAATAGAATAGAATAGAATAGAATAGAATAGAATAGAATAGAATAGAATAGACCAGACCAGACCAGACCAGACCAGACCAGACCAGGTTGGAAGAGACCTTCAAGATCATCACGTCCAACCTATCATCCAACCCACCTGATCAACTAAACCATGCAACCAAGCACCCTATCAAATCTCCTGAACACCTCCAATGATGGTGACTCCACCACCTCCCTGGGCAGCCCATTCCAATGGGCAATCACTCTCTCTGTGTAGAACTTCTTCCTGACCTCCAGCCTAAACCTCCCCTGGCACAGCTTGAGACTCTGTCCTCTAATGTCCAGTCTAAATTTGCCCTTCTCTAACTTAAAATCATTGCCCCTTAGAATGACTTGAGTTGGAAGGGACCTTAAAGATAACTAGTTCCAAACTCACTGCCATGGGCAGGAAAATCTTCCACTAGACCAGGGTGTTCAAAGACTCATCCATTCTGGTCTTAAACATTTCCAGGAATGTCCACAACTTCTCTGGGCAACCTGTTCCAGTGTCTCACCACCCTCCTCTTGTCAAATTTAAATCTACCCTTCTCTAGTTTAAAACCAAAGATGATAAAGAGAGGTTCAGCAACATCTCTCAGCACTTGTGAATGCACCACATCAGGGCCCATGGACTTCTTTGTCTTCAGTTGTTACAAGAGACCTCTAATCTAGTCCTGACTGACCAGCGGAATGTCCACATCTCTCCAGTTCTGCTCCCTTGCTTGTAGAGACTGAGGTTCCTGAGGGCTGGTCTTAAGAGTAAAGATTGAGGCAAAGAAGACATCAGCAACTCTGTCATCTCTGCATCTGTAAAACTTGTCCAAACATGTTCGGCCATGTTCCCCCTTCCACCCTCCTTTTTGGAGTAGGTACCCAGCCCAGAGTTGACTGGGACAAAGACCAGGGCACCAGCCAGATGAGTAAACAACCCAACCTGCCTTCTAAGGGGTAAACAGCAACATGCACCCACTGCATGGGATGCTTGTGCTACTGCCAAGTAAGGGCATAATCCTAGCTTCACAGTTCCTATAGGCTAAAGCTGGGTGTTCACAAGATTGCCTATTGGCAAATTCAACCTCTTCTCACATCCACCCACTTTCAGTTTAAAGACTCCAGTGCCGAGCCACCTGAAATTTCTAGTTAAAGTCTCTGCTTGAATAGCTTCTGACACCTTGTAACTTTCCTTCTATATAGTTAAATCTGCCAAGTGTCTAGTCCAGTCACCATCTGGTGGACAAGTGGTGGAATTGCACCCTTCATTCTTTAATTGAAATTAATTCTGTAAATATTCTAATTGGGTTCAAATTGTGCATATGAGACCAGTTATGGGATATATCTTAAAATTGTGCACTAGAGTCTGTATATAAAATAATGATTAATTGGTTATTAATACATTTTAATAATAATTAAAATGTAACTTTTTTATTTCACATTTTCATATCATAAATTAATAACCTCTTCATCATACCTTCCTTGTTGTATCTCTGCATTCTATGGCTGTATGTCTATAATCCTACCAATTGACTAGTCCTTTGTTCTACTTATTGTAAATCTATTTTTTAGTTTTGAGTTTTAATGAGAGTTCCTTGCTTATCCATGCAGGTCTTCTGCCTACCTTACTTGATTTTTTTTTAATTTTTTTTCAAAGGAATACATTTTTCTTGCACTTGGAGGAGGTAACATTTGAATATTAACCAGCTCTTTCAGGGTCCCCTTCCTTCCAGAGCTCTAGCCCATTGGATATTTCTATGTAGAGTCTGGAAGAGGGGAAAGTTTGCCCTATTAAAGTCTAGGGTTGAAATTTTACTTAGCTCCCTGCTTCTTTGTGTGTTGGTATTGGGGGTTTTGTTGAAATTCTCTGATGTGCTATAATAATTGTGTCAGTTTTAGGCTATGCCTTTAAAAACTTGGCTGCAGATTTCAAGCAGAAAAGTAGAGAAATATAAATAATTCACTATTGGGTGTAAAAAGGAAAACAAAATATCATTCTAAACAAATTCATCAGACAAAATATGTGGGATGGACACAGATATACCCTAACAGTCTTTCATGTTTCATTTCCGTTCCCATTCCTTTTCTTCTTCTCTGGTCTGGCTGTTCTGCTGGGGAGACAATAACCACTTCTGGCTGGCCTTGGGGAACAGCTAAGAACACTAACATTGCTTGTCTAAACTACCATTCCTTCCTCTGAACTCCTCTTTTCTTCTGCTACAGTGGGGGGTGATGCCAAATTTTGCCCCAAAAGGCAAGAATAACTGCCTAAGAGACTCAGTTTAGGTCAGATAGACAGGAGGTATTTTATTGGCAACGCGTTGGAGAAATCACTAAATGGATTTCTGCCTTTCCCATAACAAAAGCATGCCTTTTATACAGCTTTGGATGTAGTATTGCATCAGATCTTATACATAATCATATCTTTGCATACATATTCATGTGGGGCATGGTGTAGGCGGAGCGTGGGCGGGGACATCTCTTTCGAGGATCTTCTTGGTGGTCGTTTCAGTGGCCTTCATCATGGGCAGGGGTTTCCTGATGAGTCTTCCTCCTTAAACTTTTGAACTCCTTTCCTAATTTGGTCAATTCCCGGTGTGCCTGGCTTGGTTCCGCTGACAATGCTCTGAGTGTTAGTTTGGCCTTGTTGGCTCTGAATGTCAGTTTGGCCTTGTTGGCTCTGAATCATGCTTACCCTAACAGTTCTTGTCAGTCTTTATTCCTTATCTTCTTTTTCTGTCACAGTGACCCATGCCTCAGTCGATTTATTGCTTTATCTGGTTCATGCTTTCGAAAGCTATCTGTTCTGGGGCTTCAGAGGCAGGAGGTTTGCAGGGGGGGACAGTGGAGCAGCTTCCCTGTTTCTCTGGGAAACCAGAGGGGGCACAGGGAGGTTATTTGCTAATTGTAAATATCTCTATAATATTGTAAATCATACATATTTTGTACTTATTCATTGCATTCCATTGTAGAGTGTAGTTATTGCTTTGTAAATACAGTTTCTATTTGCTTCCAACTGAGTTAGTCGTGCTTAGTTAATGTGAATGGGAAACTTCAACGCACCACAATAATAAAATAAGCAGCGTTTTAGTTTAGTTCAGACTATGTTACTGAAGAGGCCAGATGCACAAACATTATTTTTGGTTGCAATGACAGTTCAAGAAGATTTTCTTTTCCCATGACCCTAGCTGCTTATTCTAGCCTCCATGGTACAGTTAGCTTTCTTTTCATTTGTGCCAGTGCCATCTAATATTGTTGCTGAAGAAAATGTCCTTTCAATTGCATACTGTAATCTGTAAGCCCTCTTGTCTCATTTTACGTGGTAAAAAAATACAGGAACAGATGTTGAGGGCTCAGAGGAAGAGTGGCTTTACTGAGTTAGGCCACAGACGCAGCTTCTAGCTCATGTTCTGAATGAGGACAAAACCAAAATATTAGGGGGAAATTATGTCCAGGACAAATAGCATAGTGATAATTTTGCTGGAAACTCTTTAAATGTGTATCTTGCAAACCTATAGAGGTAGTGTTGGCAGCCTTCACTCAGTTTCTCTGCATTAATCTGTTCAGCCTGCCTTTGAAACAAGGCAGACTTTCAGTACCCACAGTATGCACAGCACACCTAAACAGGAATTAATGTGAATTGCCACCAACATTTTTTGGGTGTTTTCTGTTGTTCTTTAATATTGCACTACCTGCAATATTAGAATTTCATCTGACACATTTTTTTCCAGTAAAAAGTCAATTTTATTGTCCCTCCTTAGGTTACTCATGTTCCTTCTTGAATACCAAGTCATATCTGTTCTGTCACTAATTTCTTGTCTGTAATGCCAGCTTATTTTCAGCTACTTATTGACTTGAGTGCAGGAATAACATAACATACACTGGGACATACACTGACATAAAGTTTTTCAAATTTTTTTTTGTTATTTTTTTAATATTTTTCTTCTTCAAAGCATGTTTAGTGACCACTGCTGAACAGCAGATTGATACTTTCATGGGCTATTATAAATTCCAAATCTCATCCCTGAGTTGTAACAATACTGTAGAGTGCATTTCTTTTAACACAAAAATTATGCACTTTTTGTTGGTCTTTCCCATGTGCATTGCTTTACATTTATTTGAAATAAACTTTTTCTTCCCTCATTCTGCCAGTGATTCTAACAAACTCCTGTAATTCTCCAATCAGACATCATCCTTCCTACAAATAAAGATTATAGTACTATTATAAAAAATATTTTATTATGCTATATATTGACTTTTCTAGGCTATTTATAAATGTATTGAGAGGTCCTAGCACAGGTCTCTGCAGAAATACAGAGATGATAACCCAGAACTGTGGCTATTACTTACTCTTACCTTTCAACTGCCTTTTAATCAGTACTAACTCATAGGAACCTAGTTTCCTTTAATACCTACAACACCCAAACAGACTACATCAACTAACCTAATCCCTCCTATCTTTGACATAAGAAATTATTGCTTTCACAAAGCAAAATGGTGCTTCAAGCTTTGCAAAAACTGCCTGCAAAGAAGAGCAATAAATTTTTTTGTACCTAATCAACTATTTAGGCTTTTTTTTCTGAATTTTTTGAACATCAGCTTTATGTCTGTCTGTGATGGAAACAACTAGTTTACCCTTAATATAAAATTTGGATACTTCAGAGAAGCAGCTATAGAAGAAACAAAGTACTTCAATAAAGCGATTATTTAGAAGAATTTTATTAACCATTTTAAGCTATTGAAAAATCTTTTGTTAATGTTAAAAAAGCCATTTGTTTCCTGGAATGTGTAAGGAGTGCAGCTTTATAAAATTATCAATAAGAAAATTTTCGATGGTAAAGTACAGATTTAAAGATGTTAAAATCCTCCAACAGGATATCATGTTTTATCCTATGACAAATTTTGCAGGAGTATTTTGATTTATAGCTGTGTGTAATAAAATATCTCTTTGTGCAAAGATGGGAGAATATTGGAAGGATATGAGTGAAATGGCAGAGGAACACTGTTTCAAGGCAAAGAATTTGTATTGTCTGATTGCTAATAAAACTCTATGTTATAAAGAATTTGACAAGTGAATCTATGTAATTTGCTAGCTTTGGTTAATTTATATTCCCTGAATAGACCAAAATCAGTCTTAGTTTTATCTTGACCATTTGTAGGCATGGAATGTAAAAGCATTTCTGACATAGCTTCAGTTATGCAGTTGAATAGCAGATCCTCATCCTCCTGTCCATTACTTGGGTTTGTAGGTGTTGCCATAATCTTGTACAAAGTCAGGACATCAAACTAACTGGGGATAGCAATCCCAGATGTATTTCCTTCTTCCCTAGAGCCAGCACTTCAGTTTTCTCTGTGTAGACTGCAGGAACGCAAGTGTGGAATTTACCGTGGGATGCTGTGGATAAGTGCATAAAAATATGGTTGAACTGGATGGTTACTTACCTTGTGGGTAAGACCAACAATTCAGAGCAAGGACAATCTCATCTAATAATAAACAGGTACAAAGCCAATATATCAATCTGATTTAGTCACCCAATACTCCTGTTGCACACTGGTCAGAGACCAGGGTGATGTTTTATCACAGTATCACACTATCACTAAGGTTGGAAGAGACCTCGAGGATCATCAAGCCGAACCTGTCTCCACAGACCTCATGACTAGACCATGGCATCAAGTGCCATGTCCAATCTCCTCTTGAACACCTCCAGGGATGGTGACTCCACCACCTCCATGGGCAGCACAGTCGAATGGCTAACAACTCTCTCTGTGAAGAATTTCCTCCTCACCTTGAGACTAAACCTCCCCTGGTGCGGCTTGAGACTGTGACCCCTTTGTTCTGGTGCTGGTTGCCTTGGAGAAGAGATCAACCGCTTCCTGGCCACAACAACCTTTCAGGTAGTTGTAGAGAGAAATGAGGTCACCCCTGAGCCTCCTCTTCTCCAGGCTAAACAATCCCAGCTCCCTCAGCCTCTCCTCATAGGGCTTGTGTTCAAGGCCTCTCACCAGCCGCGTTGCCCTTCTCTGGATACGTTCAAGTGTCTCAATGTCCTTCTTAAACTGAGGGGCCCAGAACTGGACACAGGACTCAAGGTGTGGCCTAACCAATGCAGAGTACAGGGGCACAATGACTTCCTGCTCCTGCTGGCCACACTATTCCTAATGCAGGCCAGGATTCCATTGGCCCTCTTGGCCACCTGGGCACACTGCTGGTTCATGTTTAGGCAGCTGTCAACCAGTACCCCCAGGTCCCTCTCTGTTTGGGAGCTCTCCAGCCACTCTGACCCCAGCCTGTAGCTCTGCATGGGGTTGCTGTGGCCAAAGTGCAGCACCCGGCATGTGGATTTGTTGAATGCCGTCCCATTGGACTCTGCCCATCTGTCCAGTCAGTTGAGGTCCCTCTGCAGAGCCCTTCTGCCCTCTAACTGACCAACATCTGCTTATAACTTGGTGTCATCTGCAAACTTGCTGATGACTGACTCGACCCCCTCATCCAGATCATCAATGAAGATATTAATGAGCATGGGGCCCAGCACTGATCCCTGGGGGATGCCACTGGTGACCGGCTGCAAGCTGGATGTGGCACCATTCACCACCACTCTCTGGGCTTGGCCTTCCAGCCAGTTCCTAACCCAGCACAGAGTGTTGCTCTCCAAGCCACGATCTGACAGGTTAGCCAGCAGTTTGCTGTGGGGGGTGGTGTCAAAGGCCTTGCTGCAGTCCAGGTAGACCACATCCACAGGCCTCCCCACACCCATATGCTCCATCACTTTCCCTGGCACTGAGGTCAGGCTGACTGGCCTGGAGTTTCCAGGTTCCTCCATCTGATCCTTCTTGTTGATGGGGATCACATTGGCCAGTTTCCAGTCATCTGGGACATCACTGGTGAGCCAGGACTGGAGGAAAATGATGGAGAGTGGCTTGGCCAGCTCATCTGCCAGCTCCCTCAGCACCCTAGGATGGATCCCATCCGGTCCCACAGACTTGTGAGTGTCCAAGTGGCTCAGCAGGTCCCGAACTAATTCCTCATGGATTACCGGGGCATTACACTGCTCCCTGACCCCATCCCCCAGCTCAGGAGGCCACTCATCCTGAACTCCTGCCTTACTGTTGAAAATTGAGGCAAAGAAGGTGTTCAGGACCTCAGCCTTTTCCTCATCTTCAGTCACCATGTTCCCCTCCAGGTCCAATAAGGAGTGGAGGTTCTTCTTGCCCTTCTTTTTAGCGTTAATGTATTTGTAAAAATGCTTTTTATTATCTTTGACAGAGGTAGCCAGCTTCAGTTCCAACTGGGCCTTTGCCTCTCTAATTTTATTCCTACATAGTCTAACAACTTCCTTGAACATACCTCGAGAAGCCTTCCCCTCATTCCAAAGGTGATACAGCCTCTTTTTTCCCCTTAAATCCTCCAGGAGCTGCTTGCTCATCCAGGCTGGTCGCCTTCCCTGCCGGCTAATCTTTTGGCACATGGGAACTGCCAGTTCCTGTGCCTTCAAGAGCTCCTCTTTGAAGTAGGTCCAACCATCCTGGACCCCTCGGTTCTTACAGGCTGCTACTTAGGTAATTTTACAGGTAAGTTTCTTAAACAGGCTGAAGTTTGCCCTCCAGAAGTCTAAGGTGAAGGTTCTGTTGGTGCTCCTCCCTATCTCCCTGCATATTGAAAACTTTACTATCTCATGGTCACTGCACCCTAGGCAGCCTCCCACGATCACGTCTCCCACTAGCCCTTCTCTATTGGAGAACAGCAGGTCAAGCAGAGCCTGGCCTCTGGTAGGCTCACTTAACAGCTGCGTCAGGAAGCAGTCCTCCATGCACTCCAGGAATCTTCTGGACTGCCTCCTCCCTGCTGAATTAAGTTTTCAGCAGATATCTGGGAGGTTGAAGTCACCCACAAGGACAAGATCTGATGATCTTGAGACAGCCTCCAGTTGCTTGTAGAACAACTCATCAGCCGCCTCATCCTGGTTGGGTGGTCTATTACAGACTCCAACCAGGATGTCAGATTTGTTAGGCTGCCCTCTAATTTTAACTCACAGGCTCTCAATCCCTTCATTTTCCACCTCAAGTTCTGTGGCAGAGAGTGACTCCCTAATATACAGAGCCACCCCTCCACCTCTTCTCCCTCGCCTGTCTCTCCTAAAGAGCCTGTAACCCCCCAGTGTAGCACTCCAATTGTGCATGTTATCCCACCAAGTTTCTGAGATGGCGCCTACATCATAGTCACCCTGGTGGACCAGGACTTCCAGATCCTCTTGCTTATTGCCCATGCTGCATGCATTGGTATACATGCACTTCAGCCACACTCCCGACTTCTCAATTGATCTTATCTCAATTGACCCTATCTCAATTGACCCCTTTTACTCATATTCTTGGGAGCAGAACTAAGACTCAAAATGGAGTCAAGCACCAAGTTATTTGCCCAACAACAAATTCACAAATGCAGAGGAGAGAGAGAAAGAAAAGAAGGAAAGAAAGGATCAGTTGTGGCAGCTACCACCATTATGGACCTCTGGAGCTCTGAAAGCAAATTCATCTTCTAGCTCAGGTAAACTGTCCATTTAAAGTTGGTAGTCTCACCTCTTTTAGTTGGTCGCCTTATTTTGTATTCATTTCTCTTCCTAAAATCACTTAGGATATTCTGAGAGCTTTTTTTACTTAACCACACCCACCACCGGGCAGTGCTGCACATGCCCAATGATATCACTGGGGGGTTTCAGTGGTTTTCAGGGGCGTTCCAAACCCCTCTGTCTGCGAGGCTGAGAGTTTAAGTACATGCACAGGTACTGCGGGCTGAGAAAGTATGTCTAACCATGGAGAAGAGTCTTCCAGGGAAGGGTAAGAACTCCTACAGTTGGACCTAGGATATGACGAATTTTTGTTTATAGCATCCTGCAATGCTGTTATCTTACTCTATGTAAGTTGGCAGCAAAGCCATCTCTTTCTCTTTCTTCCCTCTCTTCTCCTGGAGAGGCACCTTTCTTGTCTCCTGGTATTTTGTACTGCACAGTCGTGGTTTAGGTAGCGCAGCCTTGATGGGCCTTGGGGAGGGAATAAGGGGGTTGCAGTTTGGGCCTGACCAGCCCTGAACTAGCCTAGCAATGGTGGATGCAGAGAAAGACCTTATGGCAAACCCCTAGGCAGGGGGAGAAAAGGAGTACTAGATTTTGGTCTGATTTGGTGGAGCTTTTGGAGAAGGTCTCTTGTCATGATAGGGTTCTCTCATTTTTTAAAAAATTTTATTTTGGATTATCGATTTTGTTTATTTTTGTGCTTTGCACTGCTTTGTGCTTGCACTGTAGTTTGTAGTTATTAATTAAACCTTCCAACTAATCTTCCAATATATTGTGTATTCCTATCCAACTCCTGTGTGGGGTCTTTCTTTAATCACTTTGAAAGTAATTTTAGAGCCTGTCTTTCTCCACTGCCCTTTAACCAAAGACAATAGGGCTTAGGTCGTATTTCTCAGAACTGGCTCCACATTCAATTGTGAAGTCTTGTGGTCCAATTGGTGATCCATTGCTGTGGTAGTGATGTTGGTGGTTTCATGTTCCAGCAACATCAAGGCAAAATAGGCAACCAGTGTTTAACACCTCCTTTCTAGTTCATGTGGAAAACTAGGAACTCTTGAAAGTGATTCATTTCGCCTGTTCTTATCTTCTAGTTTAGAATGAAATTAATCACATCTAGTGTCCTTTGACTACATGAAGTAGGTCTCCATTTACTAAAACTAGGAGTGTGGACTGCCTAAAGCAGATGTAGATGTCTCTGATTAGTCTGGTGACCCTCAGTTCTGTCTGCTTTTCTTGGTTTTAAGCATAAACTATTCTTCTGCATACAATCTCAACAGAAGTTACCTGGATTTTAAACAGGCAGAAACATCTGGGTTTCAGTTCTAATAGATTAATATCTGACATAACTATCAGTATGTTTTCTTCTGGGCACAATTCCCAAGGTTTTCTTGAGCACATTGTATTCATATGCTATAAAGGAGGAAAAATAATTCAATGAGTCAGTAAAAGAACTCTCTTGTTTCATAATTGTTGTCTAACGCACTTCAACTGCCTGTTTCAGTCAATCTTTAGTAACTAACATATACTAAGGAGCTTATTAAGGGGTGAGATTTAGGAGTATGAACCGACAGACTTCTTATATGGAGAATGATATCAAAATTGGTGTTTCTCTTAACCAATTTGAGTAAAATTTTCATTCTTGCAGAGCTGGATAATGTGAGCTTTTACTACAAATCCCAACAGTGACATTTATAACTTCAGATGTATGTATTACTCTTGCTATGTGTGGTTGGTTGGCCCTGGCTGGGGACCAGATGCCCACCACAGACATTCTATCACTCCTCTTCTTAGATGGACGGGGAGAAGGAAAATATAACAAAAGTTCAGGAGTCAAGATAGAACCAATTTAATAAAATGCAAAGCCAAAGCAAAGGTCATGTGCAGAAGCAAAAGCAAAGATGGTATTCTCTACTTCCCATCAAGCCAGACAATGTTCATTCACTCCTGTCTTAGTTATTAATATTGAATTTATACTATTATTATTGTTGTTGTTGTTGTTGTTGTTGTTGTTATTATTATTATTATTATTATTATTATTAGTAAATATCACATTATTAATTACTTCTTTTCAGTATATTTGACATTTATAGTGTACAGTTGTGGATATATTCTCCATAAGCTGGTAGAGTTTAACAATTTTGAACCAAATTTTACAAATATATTCAAGAACCCTATAGGATGCAGTCTGCCACTTGTCCACTAGGGGCCCACTCAGCAAGACACTTGGCTGACGAATACAGTGATGAGGGTAGGTGTCAGGGTGCCTACTACTAAAGGAACCTTTCAAAGAGACTTAAACCAATTTTTTACTCACAGATTATGACTCTGAGCATAACTGGGAGTCCATGTGTTACAATACCACGCAGGCTAAAGCACGAGGATTTTGAACTAAACCAAAACTGGTGTTGAACGTGTGAACACTGAAAAAGTACAGTTGCACTTGTGAAGACTTGGTAGTTTGTTGCTACTGTGGTTACTAAACTGTCTGCTGGCAGCTGCTGAGGCTCTCAGGCAGTGGAGGCAGCTTTCTTCCGCTACTGTGGGGATGTGGCATGGGCTCTATGGGAAGCTGACTGAGTTTGCAGGATGCTGTGGAGGAGCAACTGGAGGGGAGGGGTGGAGCACAGGGGTGGCACAGAGCAGCATGTTCCCCCAGCTCAGGTCAGAATGAGCTGAGAGTTGCCAATTTCTTTTGGCAAGTGCTTTTCCCATTTCTACAGTGACAGGGCAGCTGGGTCTCCCTAGCACTTGGGCTCTTTGGTATGGAGAAATGGGTGGCTGCTCCTTCTCCCATGACTTAGTGGCTGACAGGAGTAGCTGGGCACAGTTCCAGCTTTGCGATCAGGTAGATGAAGGTGGCTTTGGCTCACAGGGCTGCAGCTTTGTGCTTGCAGCAGACATACTTAAAACTGCTGAAAGGGATTCAGCCAGGTTGTCCCTCGGGCTTGGCTTCCCAGGTCTCTGTCCCTTTAGGGTGCAGTTAGGCAGCTTCTTCCTACCAGTGGAACAGCAGATACAATGCTAAGCTGATTGTAGTCTCAGTGCAGTTTATGTAAAGGACTCTTTGGTGGTTTCTGAGTAGCAAGGCTCCTCTCTGGACTGTTGACAAAGACAGAACATGTGCACAAGAGCAGAGCATGTGCACGGAGCAAGAGCAGAAGCAGATCAAGAGCAAAAGAGCAAAGAGTGAGTTGTTTACAATTTGGGTAATAGCTATCATTTGCTCAAGGCTTGGATTTAGTTAGTAGTCAAACTTGGTCAGCACACCATTAGCCTATGGCAGAGCATATAATCACAATACGCCCGTACTTAGAAGAAGCACAAGCATCTCACACAGTGGGTGAATGCTCTTGTTTACCCAAACAAAGAAGGTTGGTCTGTTTACTCTGGTTTGTTGATGCCTGGCCCTTTGTTTTCACAACTCTGGGCTGAGTACCCACTCCAGAAGGGAGGGGGAAGGGGGATGTTGAGCAAAACATGTTGGGACATGTTTTGACAATAGTTGGGCTATAATTCTGTGCATTATGCACCCATTACCACAACTACTGAGCAGCAGGACTCCAATACACATAGTGGTTGCTCCAGAGGACAGACACCATCAAAGAATGTCCCCACAGCTCCTTCTTTCACTTAGCTTTTATACCTGAACTGACGTCATATGGCATGGAATACTGTTTGGATCAGTTGGTCAGGCTGTGTCACCTCCCAAGATCTTGCCCACTCCTCGGTGTACTCTTGGCATGGGGGAATGTTGGAAAAGTACAGATTTGGTGATTGGTTCAGCAGTAGCCAAAACACTGGTGTATTATCAACACCCAGCTGCAGCACTGCATCATAGCATTAGAAAGATGCTCTGGGGAGAATTTTCTCCAGGTCAGCCAAACTAAATACACCCTACTGACTGGTCCTGCAGTGCTTTTGGAATCTCTCCATTAGGCATCACAGGTGTGAGCCTGAGAAATTCATATGGCAGAAAATTCAGCACACAGCAATTTCCTATAGCATCTATAAGGGAGTTGTGGAAAACAAGACTTGATCCTCCTTTTTACTTGTCTTTATATCTCTCTTCTTTTGCCTTTTCTAAATTGTTTTTTTCTTCATTTCCTTCATCAGAGTTTTTTCCAGTCCCTTGAACTAAAAAACAGTAAAAAACAGTAAACACTAATTTATATTTCTAAGAGGTGATGCAACAACTGTTGGCATTAGATACTTTATTCTTATGCCACCGTTTCCAGCTATTATGGATCATTTTGTAGAACAAAAATATTATTTAATTTCTGGCCAGAAAGAATAGGTAGATAAGCAGTCTTGGGGTTTTTTTTACCTGAATAGGAGGACAGAAAAATTAATCACCTTTGCTTTTCAAACCAAGCATGGAGTCAAATAACCCAGAAATTTCATCATGAGATGACAGAGAAGTCCAAGGGATAAGGGAAATAAAAAGATAATTAAATGTCATCAATTTAACAGGTAAAATCTATGTAATAGATCAGGGTATAATACCCCTGGAACCAACTCAGAAATGTTTAAAAAGAGCAGATTGCAGAAAAAAAATACAACACAGTACAGTACTGAATCAAAATCATTGTGTCTGTCTGGCAGACACTGACTGTTTCAAAAAGCACTCTGTTGAGACTTGGTTTTTATGCTTTTATTTTCATTAATTGTTGTCAAAATGCTCTGTATATATACAATGATAAAACATTCCAGCTTTTTGTGTTTACTACCAGCTACATTGCAGAGTGTCTCCAATCATCATTTCAAGCACTGTCTATAAAACTCCTGAGGAATTTGCAGATAAAAGTGAGCAAAAGATCTTCTGCCAAGTATAGTAGAATGGAAGTGATGCATAACTAATTCAGTTGCATGGAAATGACATTTCAGAAAAAACTTCAGGCCTGGTTTTGAGTATTCAGAAAAAAATACCATAAATGAAAAAGAACTATTTACATGTAATCAACATGTGGTTAGTTTTGACTATAAAGTTTCAGCATGAGATAAAGGTGAAAAGCTGAAAATGCCTGGAGATCCTGGACCCCACTGAAGAACAATGGCAAGGCCTCAAGTATTTCATGACACTTCTCAGCTGGTCTATAGTAATATAATATTTCTGGGCATGATGTCTGTCCATTGCATATACTCCTTTCCCCTTGAGGAAGAGGATGAAAGAGAAACAGTAGGTGACAGTACAGTCATGTTGCTTGATCTGCTACTGGAAGCAACCCAGATATTGTGAGCAAACTAGTCTAAAGCCTCTGAGAAATAGAACAGGAGATTTCAGCCCAAAAATAAGAGAAACACATATGTGAAATAAGGTTTTGTGGTTTGTGTTGTTATTTAGTGGTTGTTTAGTTTGGGGGGGGGGGTTGGGTTTGGGGTTTTGTTTGTTTGCTTGCTTGTTTTTGGATGGTTGGTTGTTTTTTCTGTGTGTGGAATCAAAATAATCTCATTAAATACTTTGTATGAAAGACATTCCTAATTGCTGATTCACATGAATAAGCAGATATAACGAGTAGACTGCTTTATTTTTAGTGAAATTAATGGACTCATCCAATATAAAATTAACCCTACTTTTCTTCTTGACATAAGGTGGTTCCAATTAGTATTTTCCGTGGTAATAAGCAGTCTACAGTGTCTGTAGCTGGAAGGTTAAGAGGGAAGCAAAAACTAAACAAAAAATGTAGCTTGGTGCCACAAGCTAAATAGCCAAAATGAAGTCCTGTATTTGTGAAAACAGAGTGTTATTCAGATATTTTATTCACTGATCATCACATTACAACTGTCTTTAACACAGACCATTCACATTTTCAAGTAAATTGAAGGAGTCAGTGTTTAAATAACATACTCTTTGTGGATATGTGGTACAAATCTTTGAGCTCAGGAAAAAAATGCCCCTTTCCAGTACAGTTTCATCTCCTTTTCCATTTATAATGTTTTATCTCCGTCTTTAGCTCATTCTGGGACTCCCCTCACTGTGAACACTGAGATGGTTTAACAGTAAAGTTGGCATTGTAAGGTTTATGGTTGGACTGAATTACATCAAAGGGTTTTTTTCTCCAATCTATATGGCTTTATAATTTTATGATTTCATGTTTTGTACATAGAGTACACATAGCTTGAGCTTTTAAGTGCCAAATTTCCAGATCAGAAGATAAAAGAATCTGCAGTTATGCCTTGTTATAACCTCTCTTCATTTTCTGCAGCTTCAGCAGCAATTCAACCTGTCCATATTCAATGGAAAACTCCCATTCTCTTCTCTTGGTTAGTATTCCTTTATCCTTAGGGCAAATTACGAGGGAAACATCCTATTGCACTAGTCTCAGTCTCACAAAGTCTCTGCAAAACAGGTATTCTCTAACTAGGGAGCAAAACTTCAAAACTATGCTGTTTCCATATCACTATGTAGACAGCAGGGATAGGCTTGCAAGTGACTGCTAGAGATGAAAAGAGCAAAAGAAGTTTCTTTGCAGGTGAAGGAACACAGTATAATTGAAAATCTCAGCATGGAGGCTCCTGTTGAGGTTTGGAAAGGAATACAGATAGATTAAATGTGTCCTCTAGACATCTCTCTGCAAGCAAAAGTAGTCAAATGGTTCTCTGAGATTTGCCCCTGAGAGCTATTGGGGAACTATGGAGCTATGGGGACCCTATGAGTTAGCTCAGGATTGGCAATCCCACCAGCTCTACAAGATGTTGCACCCTGACAAACACTTTATTAGAATAAACCTTTATTAGAATAAACCTTTATTAGAATAAACCAAACCAGGTTGGAAGAGACCTTCAAGATCATCGTGTCCAACCCATCAACCAATCCAACCCACCCAAACAGCTAACCCATGGCACTAAGCAACCCATCAAGTCTCCTCCTGAACACCTTCAATGACGGCGACTCCACCACCTCCCTGGCCAGCCCATTCCAATGGGCAATCACTCTCTCTGTATAGAACTTCTTCCTAACATCCAACCTGAACCTCCCCTGGCGCAGCCTGAGACTGTGTCCTCTTGTTCTGGTACTGGGTGCCTGGGAGAAGAGACCATCATCCACCTGTCTACAACCTCCATTCAGGTAGTTGTAGAGAGTGATAAGGTCACCCCTGAGTCTCCTCTTCTCCAGGCTGAGCAACCCCAGCTCCCTCAGTCTTTCCTCATAGGGCTTGTGTTCCAAACCCCTCACCAACTTTGTTGCCCTTTTCAACTGAATATTATTCAGGACAGCATGATAATGCAGCTCTGCTGTTTCTGGGCCTGACAGTTCAATCAGCTACTGAGCTCTGCATACCAGCTCCAGATGAGGAAGCCTGGAGGATGCTTTTTTGCCATTCCCACTGTTCTCTGTGTCCGTGGCATTTAGCTACGAGCCTTGGCATGAAGGATACAATAAATTTGTTTGGCATTGATTTAGGAATGGTGAATTTGTGGTCTTTGTTGACAGGTGTAAAAATGGATCTGTTCTGTTAAATAGCTCCGGGAAGGAAGGAGGATTCTCCACTGCACAGATCCAGCGGATACTTGGCGCCATCTAGTGGGAACAACCATGGTGAGCGCCAGGAAATTGAGGCTAGTTATGCAAAAAGTGCCTAATCTCACAGGTTATTTCATGGGCTGTCACACCTGATGATTTATATTCTTCGGCAGGGAATAAAGCCATGCTCTTGGATGCATAAGTACATGCTCATAACATGCACAGCAACTCAGAGAAGTTTAATGCTGTGGCAGAGCTGTTTTTCTCACAGAGAGCATCCACAGCCTCTTATTTTGCAGCTCCAGCTCTGACACATACAGCTCCACGATTGTGGGCACTGGTGAGCATCAAGAATTTCTACCTATTATATCTTTCCAGTTTTCTGGGAATTAAGATTAAAAAAAAAAATAGAGGGAGAGAGGGAATTCAAGTTTTCTTTTGGCTAAAAGTAGCTGCAATGGCCTTCATGGCCTAAAATTTTTGAGAAACAATAATATTATTTGGTTTCTGATTACTAATTAACACATAAAAGTATTTTCTTTTTCTAAGACTCTCTAATCAGCCAAGGAAATGTAGTGTACTCACACAGCTTTTTTTTACCATGGTTTTCTTACCTCATATGGAAGAAACAGAACAAGTGCCATCTCCAGAAATGTTGCTTGAGGGGAAAAATATTACAAAATAACTCTTAAAGCATTACTCTTACACTATGTTTTGTGAATTTTGTATTCTGTTTTCCAAGTGTTTTGTTGTATTGTTCAGCAAGTTTTATTATGGCTTTTCTTCACCAAACACAGACACAATTTGGAAAGTAGACCAAAGTCCTCAAAAATCCTTCCTTAGTGTTTCAAAAGCTAAACTGCATAAACAGTTTTGGCACAAAAATTCTGGCACTTCCTGAGCTTCTGCAAAGAAATTATGTCTTTCCTGTACCTTAGAAAGCTGAATGGTTTCTTAATTCTTCAGAAAAAAAAAAAAAAATAAAACATGTTGGACAAGTCAGCCAAAGGCACTTAAAAAAATACAGTTGACTATCAAAGCAAATGGTGCTATGCTGGACCTCAGTTCAGCAAGGTATTCAAAGACAATAGCATTTCCTATTGAAAAAAGACAAAACCAAACCAAACCAAACAAAAAAACCCCACCCAAAATCCAGATATAATTGCTCTAGTTTTATGCAATTAAGTAGCTTAACTGAATATGTGTGTGTTTTCTTGAGCTGTGACTCATTCTGACTGAGTTGCCTAATCCTGAGTGATATGTTATGTTTCCATCGGACAGATCCTACTGACTGACATAAACTTCTCTTTGTTCAGCACCTTCTGCTCTGGGAATTATGTTGCTGTGCATCTCACCTCTTGTGCTCAAGGAACTTAATTAAGGAATCTGGGTCTATCCTAGAAAGAGTGATGAGTGAAGAGTTAGTTCCAGTGGGATCAAAAAACTAGATCTGTGTTCCAGCTTTCCATCCTTCATGTATTTTCTTTGAGGATGGTTTAGTCAATAAGTGAATACATAACTTAGGGACTCCTTTTGTTCAATGAAATTCAGTTTTATATTTCCTTTTGCTCATGACCATAAGGCATTTGTTCTGCCTGAAGATGCTAGAAAGCTTCACCAACTTGTAGGTTAGTGAATAAGATGCAATTTGAGATGTATGTGAATACAGATTTCAACACTTGCTTCCAAACTCACTGAAAAGCTACAAAAGAAAAAACAAAACAAACAAACAAAAAAACAGCTGCTTTTTTGTTACACCTTTGAACCAATCCATACTACACACATTCTGACAATGATTATAGGTCAGAACATTCGATGATGCCAACTTTGTGAATTTTTTTCACATACTTGCAGATTTTACACAGGGTAACATCAGTCAATAATTGTTTCGTATAGGCGGCTTTTTTTGGAACTGTTTGGATGGTTTATGCTGCACATAGATCTTAAGGATCTTTAGAAAGATACTTTAACTCTGTTTCTAAAATGTTATTCTGGATTTTATAAATGCTGAGTTTTATTTTTCAGCACCTTTTTTTTTTTCTCTTTTTTTTTTTTTTTTCAAAACATTTTCAACAGTTTTGATGATGAATGCTCCCAAATACCACTCCACACACAGCAGAATAAATTGTTGTACACCTGCCATATTGTTTAAAATTCAGTTACATGGAATGGAATGGAATGGAATGGAGAATAGAAAATACAAAATACAAAATACAAAATAATTAACAAGGTTGGAAAAGACCTTTGAGATCATCGAGATCATCGAGCCCAACCTATCACCCATCATTAGAAGGGCAACAAAGTTAGTGAGGAGTTTGGAAAACAAGCCCTATGAGGGGAGGCTGAGGGAGATAGAGTTGCTTAGCCTGGAGAAGAGGAGGCTCGGGGGAGACCTTATTGCTCTCTACAACTACCTGAAGGGAGGTTGTAGACAGGTGGGGGCTGGTCTCTTCTCCCAGGCAACCAGCACCAGAACAACAGCACCAGAACAGCCAGAACACAGTCTCAAGCTGCACTAGGGGAGGTTCAGACTGGATGTTAGGAAGAAATTCTTCATAGAGAGAGTGATTGCCCATTGGAATGGGCTGCCCAGGGAGGTGGTGGAGTCACCATCATTGGAGGTGTTTAGGAGGAAACTTGATGGGGTGTTTGGTTGCATGGTTTAGTTGATTAGGTAGTGTTGGTAGTGATAATAGATTGGACACGATGATCTTGAAGGTCTCTTCCAACCTGATCTGATCTATTCTATTCTATTCTGTTCTGTTCTATTCTATTCTATTCTATTCTATTCTATTCTATTCTATTCTATTCTATTCTATTCTATTCTATTCTATTCTATTCTATTCTATTCCCCAACACCATCTAATCAACTAAACCATGGCACCAAGTGCCTCATCCAGTCTCTTCCTAAACACCTCCAGTGATGGTGACTCCACCACCTCCCTGGGCAGCACAATCCAATGGCAAATCAGTCTCTGTGAAGAACTTCTTCCTAACATCAAGCCTAAACCTCCCCTGGCACAACTTGAAAAAATATGCAATTGGAGGGTCTGAATGAATGCCTGATCAAAGCTGGTGCGCAATTTTCAGCATAATAATGCTGTGTATGGAAATTATAGTTATTCATCATGATCCTGGATACTTTCTGATAAAGCATTAAAGTGCCTTTCTTCACAAATCTTCAGCTATGTAATATCCTACTAAATCTTCAGCATAGATTATCTGACTCGTCTATGCAATGAACTGAAGTACAAAGAGAAATATTTACTCCTATTTACACTGAAGACAATAGCAAGGACTACCACTATGGCAGGTACTTTCATCTCTGAACTTCTAAATAAAGTAAGGTGCACAGGAAAGACAAGGACAGCCAACATGGCAAAAAAACACTGCAAAAGATGCTGTCATTAAAAATGTTCTGAAAACCCTTCCACTAATTGATTCTATGATTCTATTCTATTATTCTAATGTGTCAGATGTGTCTACGAGCAGCTGCAAGCCTCATCCAAGTCTGCAGGTGTTTTCCTCACAACTTCAACACCCACAGTCTTTCCTAAGGGGTTCTATGTAGGGCAAGATTTGCCTTTGTTCGAATTAGGGAAGGTTATGTTTGGTCTCGGACTTAGAAAAGAATGTAAACATCTTGTAACTGAAGGGAGAAACTTCGCAGAATTTGTTTGGATGTGTTAGAATATTGTTTTGTTATTTTAACCTACTGTATACCTTAATTACACACATGCCAGAAGAAAATAACCAATTAAAATGTGACACACACACCTTCTGATAGAGTATATAACCTTGCTGTATAATGTAATAAACATCTTCACCTGCTAACATCCTGGCCTGGAAGCTGTGCTTGTAGTGACTACAGGGTGATCGAACACCTACAACAAATTACAACAAATGCTGACCATGATGTGCACCCTGAGCAACTACAGAGCATAAATAACAACTACTTGTCTTAACCAGGCTTGCAGAGATGGTGCTTGCTGCCATCATTACACGGTCGCCTTGAAGTCATTGGTCTCTATGAGACTCACTAGAGGCTGGTTTCCATTGGAAGGAGAGCCCAGTAAGCTGGTGACGGTCCCCAACTTAGCTTAAGTATAGGCATGGAAAGCGTGAACGTCTGGAGGCATAAAATAAACAATAAGGAAAGAAAAATTAAAGGCACCTCTGGAAATAAGAAGAAACTGAAGCAAAAGAAGAGCCTGTGGGCTGCGAGGCAGAGGTGAGCAGTTGGGGTAATTATAGGGGGGTTGGAGCCACTTTTTGGTGAGCACGTAATAGGGAATCATATGTCAAAAAAAGAGAGAGTGATAGTCAGAGTCTTTACTCAGATCTTGAGAAAAAGAGCGGTAACATATGATGAAAAGAAACTTGCAGACAAAAGGGACATTTGAAGCAAATCTGTTCTATGAGATGATGGCCTGTTAATGTTCAGCAAAATACCTTCTAAGTGCAAGAAAGGGAATCCTGTCTCTCACCAGTGTCATTCTAAATGTGATATTTATGGAAATCCTTTACCATTTCATACAGGAAACAGGCAGCAGAGCTTGGGGAGGGGACACAAGACGATACAAAATCCTAACCTCAAACGATCATTAACTTTTTCCTCCCAGCCACAGAGGGAAGTGCCAGGGTGGATCTTACCACAGCAGAATCAGCTACAATAAGATCAGTGTCCATAAGGTGCCACTAAATGCCTATAGTCCTATAGGTAGAGGGCTTAGTGCCTTGCTCATAGGCCGTTCAAGTGCTATCTTAGAAGGACTATTTGTGCTGCCTGATGCTATTGATTCTGGTTTTGTAGGTCAGATACAAGACTTAGTGTGGACTCCACACCTTCCTGTCTTCCATCAGGAAGCATTATCACACAACCTGTGCCTTTTGAAAATCATGTGGCTAATGTAAATGGAAAAAAGAGAGGAACAGATGGCTTTGGACCTACAGGAAAACCTCAAATATACTGGACTCAGACTTTAGCTAGTAAAAGGCCTTTGTTAACCTGCCAACTTCTACTAAAAGATGTAAAACCTTCCGAGGTTCAGATTTGTGGTATGATTGACACAGGAGCTGATGTGACCATTATTTCAGCAAAGGACTGGCCAAATTCCTGGCCTTTGGTGAAAACTTTCTGGTATTGGAGAAGCAGCAGTGGCACAGTAAAGTGCCGTGTATGTCCAAATTGTGAGTCCACAAGGGCAGATTGCCACCACTCACCCATATATCTCCACAGCACCCATAAATCTGTGTGGATGAGATGTTCTGTCAAACTGGAATGTTACTGTTAGCACCACCTCACCTTTTTTGTAGGGGTCATTTACTCAACAGCCTCTTCTGCTACAGCACCAAAGCTCACTCGGCTTACTGAAACACCAGTGTAGGTGGATCAGTGGCCCCTTACTCAGGAAAAGACAAATGCTTTTAAAATCCTAGTACAGGAACAACTGCAACAGCAACATATTGGACCCTCAACTAGTCCTTGGAACACCCCAGTTTTTGTAATAAAAAAGAGAAATAGAACCTGGAGAATGATACAAGACCTTCAAAAGATGAATGAAGTCATAGAAGATATGGGACCTTTACAACCAGGAATGCCTTTACCCACCATGATACCTAAGGGTTGGGAGATTATAGTGATAAAGGATTGTTTTTTCACTATTTTTCTTGATCCAGAGGATAGACACAAATGGGCTTTTTCTGTTCCTTCCATCAATCACTCAGAACCTTTAGTGAGATCCCAATGGAAAGTCTTGCCCCAGGTAATGAAATCCAGTCCAAGTATTGGTCAAAAATTTGTAGCTGAATCTCTCTGTGAAATAAGAAAATTGTTTCCAGATTGATTTTGCTTGCATTACATGGATGATATACTTGTCACATCTTCAGATAAAAATCAGTTACAACAAATAGCTATGCAAACACAAGAAGCTTTACAAAATAAGAGGGCTTAAAATTGCTTCAAAATTCAAACAATTCCTCCCTGGAAGTAACTAGGCTGGAAAATTCTAGATCAAACCACTGACCCACAGAATATTAAATTGACTGTAAAAAACTTGAATGATTTGCAGAAATTGCTAGGAACAATAAATTGGATACTTATACAGAGATTACTAATACTGAACTCACTCCGCTTTTTGATTTGTTGAAGGGTTACAATTCTTTGTTATCATCCCAGCAGTTAACTCCTGAAGCTGAGCAGGCTGTTTCCAATATTCAAAGAGCTTTGACACAAAGTTTGTATTTCTTACTTATTTTCAAAACATATTACTATTATTACTATTATTACTATTATTATTATATTCTAGTGTTGGCTCATAGTCAAACCACATGTGATGGAAAGGCATGTATGAGATTCATTGGATCCATAATTTTCTTTGCTTCTTTCTAAGTGGAGCAAAAGCCACCCATTGCTAATGCATTGATGACAGGAGGGGTGCTTCAACCTCCCCTGCACCAGTACTGGGTCACTCTGCTCCTTTGTGGGTTTCCAGAGAAGAGTTTGGAACTAGAGACCTTCTTCACTCATTTACATCAGGCCTTTACTTCCTTTGGATCCTGAACCAACCTACCACTGGTTTGGTTAATGGAGCTGAATCCATCAGACACAAGCCTCTGAGAAACAAAAAATAAAAATAAAAATAAAAATAAGCCCTGCAAGAAATTAGGAGAAAACAAGGGACAAACAAACAAACAAAAATTCTGAAGAAGTAAAAAAACACACTCAATAAAGTAATAATTTTTTTAAAAGTAACTTTTCTAAAATTAAATTCAAAATAAATAAAAATCCAAACCACCAAAGGAAACAGAGACTGAGAGGGAAGAAGGAAAGAGGCTGGGGAAAGCAGGCAGCAGCAGGCAAGAACGGGCAGGAGAGGACAGGAGCAACCACGGGCAGGAGTAGGCATACACACACAGACACACATACATACACACACAGAGCGGCAGGCGCCGCTGCGCGGCCCCACGCTGCAACTCTAGATGTAACGCACTGGGAGATGGCGTGTAAAGGCGCTGGGGCGCCATCGGACTGGTGCAGCACTGCGCTGCAGCTGCTGCCGGGCAAGGCGTTGCTAGGGCGTTGCTAGGGCGTTGCTAGGGCGTTGCTAGGGCGTTGCTAGGGCGTTGCTAGGGCGTTGCTGCCGGCAGCGCGCAGCGGCAGAGCCCCAGGAGCTGCTCCGCTCACGTGATTGCCCACGTGACCGGCCTCTGCGTTCCGGTGCTCACAAGATGGCGGCGGCGGCTGTGCGGGGACGGCGTTTTAAGTGGTCGCTGGAGCTGGCGGCGGCACCAGGAGGGCGGTGAGGCCGAGGGCGGGGGATTGGGGTTGCGGGAGATGAGGGGGGGGAACGATGTTGGGGCGGTCTGGTCTCCCTGGCCTCACCTGTCCTCCTTTCACTCCTCCCAGGCCCCGCGGAGCCGCCGAGGGCCGCGGGCCTCTGGGGTTCGCCGAGCGGCAGCTAGGGGAAGGCAGCGTCCACGAGAGCGACAAAATCCTGATGGAGAAGGTAGGCGAGGGGAGACCTAGGGCGGAAGAGGGAGGGGACGCCCCCGTGGCTCCCGGGTCCTCTCCTGGAAGGGACAGTCCCCGTTTCAGATGCCCAAGTCCCCTCCTAGGGCATCCCCCTTCCCCCCGCGTCATGTCGGCCACCTCGGTTCCCTCTTTCCACAGCGCTGCTGGGACGTGGCACTGGCACCGCTGAAGCAGATCCCCATGAACCTGTTCATCATGTACATGGCCGGCAACACCATATCCATCTTTCCTGCCATGATGGTCTGCATGATGGGCTGGCGTCCGCTCCAGGCACTCATGTCCCTCTCCGCCAGTGAGTATGACCCCACACAACCAGCCCCCCATGAATAACTGCTCCCAGCTGTCCCCCCACAGCCATGCCCAGCTGTGCAATGGTTTGCCTATGTACTTGTGGTTGTCCCCTGCTCTGCATCCCCCCCTGCAGCAGTTGTCCTCACATTTGCCCCACAGTTGTCCCTACAGCAGTGCCCACCATGTTTGCCCAGGGCAATACTTGCCCCCACACATCCTCCAGTAGCCTTCTCAGCAATATTCACTCCCCAGCTGGTTTCCCCACATGTCCTTGAACAGTTTCTCCTGTGTCATTTGTTCCTCTGTGTACACGAAGAATCACCCTGAAGTCACTCACTCACACACCCCCCCAGCACTTAGCCTATGACACTTGCCCCCATGTCAGTCAGTCCTATGTATGCCCCAACAGTCACCCCCATGCCATCCACCTCGTGCCTCCCCCATGTCCTTGCCTTACCCTCCCCACCCACTGTGACTGCTGGTCCCCTGCAATGCTGGGTGTGCAGGTGACAGCGACAGGTCCTCCCCACAGCACTGAAGGCACTGGAGAGCTCAAGCCGGCGGGCACTGCAGGGACTGGTTTTCCTGGTGGGCAATGGGCTGGGGCTGGCGCTGGCCCTCTACAAGTGCCAGGCCATGGGGCTGCTGCCTACCCGTCCCTCTGACTGGCTCGCCTTCGTCGCCCCCCCACAGGTGAGCCTGGACACCAGGGTCTCCCCTTGTGCCCCCCACAACCCCAAACACTGGGGTCCTCCTTGCCCAGGGGTCCCCCACTCACCACCTTACTCTCTCTCTTCCCTCACCAGCGGATGGAGTTTACTGGGGGGGGCCTGATCCTGTGACCCAATGCATCCACCCACCAATAAAGGCAATGGCAGGATGGTGATGTTATTTTTGAGGGGAATTGCAAGAGTTTAGGGGCTCAGCCCAGGGAGGCACCTGGGCATGGGGTGGAGCCAAAAACATTTATTGGAGGCATATGCTGGGACCATCAAAGCCTGTACTGGGAGTGCACTGGGGGAGCACTTGAAACCTGTGATAGGAGGCCTATACTGGGAGTGCATTGGAAGCCTTTGGGTTTGTACTAGGAGCCTTAGAGGCCACACTGGCACTACACTTGGAGTCTCAAGGCCATACTGAGAGCCTGGGGATGTATACCCCTGGGAACACTGGAAATGCACAGGGAACATTGGGGCCCATACTGGGTTTGTACTTGGATACCTGCAGCACTGGCTGGCACTGTGCTAGGAACACTGGGGCTCTTACTTTGATGTTAGTTTAGACCATGTAGGCATTGTACTGGAAGCACTGAGGTGCATACTGGGATCTGACTCACAGCTGTAGCTCAAGCTGTCATCATACTAATGGGGGCCCACACTGGGAGTATTGGGGACGTACTGGGATCATGCTTGAAGAGCTGTGACCCAGACTGGAATTGTACTGGGAGCTTTGCAGTTCATACTTAGTCTGCTGGGCTGATGCTGGGATCATGCTTGAAAACCTGTGTTTCATGATGGTATCATACTGGGAGTGCTGGGCCCATACTGGTGAGTAAGGCAGGTTAATGCATGTGCTCTGCTGGGATGTACTGGGGCCTGTTGTGAAAGGGTAAGGGCTGATGGTTTGAAACTAAAAGAGGGAGATGCAGACTGGAAAGAAGAAATGTTGGACAGTGAGGGTGGTGAGACCCTGTCCCAGGGTGCCCAGAGAGGTGGCAGGTCCTGCATGCTTGTAATCATTCCAGGTCAGGTTGGGGTTCTGAGCACCCTGCTGTAGTTGCAGGCTGCCCAGGGAAGGACCTTTCCAACCCAAAGCACTATGATATGTCTGTATGCATGAATCACAGCCATATGTTGGACCTACACCCTTTCCTCCCCAGAGCAGCAACAGCGACACAATGTGCCTATGCAGAGGAGCAGCAGCAACTGTATGGATGATTCTTACAGATGCTTCCAAGAATGGACACCTCCCCATGCTGCCTTAGGGGTTTGGCACCTGTGCTTTCTGCTCAGACAGGTTTGGGTTGGAATAGACCTTTCAAGCTCTAGTCCTAGCTGCCTGCAGCCAGCAGGGACATCTGCAATGAGAGCAGGTTGCTCAGAGCCCCCGACAGCCTGACTTGAATGGTTCTAGGCATGGGGCATCTGCCACCTCTCAGGGCACCCTAAGACAGGATCTTGCAACCTTCAGCATAAAAAAAATTAAATTATTCCTTCTGTCCCTCCTAAATCTCTCCTCTTCTGGTTTAAAGACATCAGCCCTTGTCCTGTTACAGCAGGTCCTGCTCAAGTGTCCCCAGCTTTCTGAGCAACTCCTGTAAGCACTTCAAGGCCACCAGAAGCTCATTGTGAAGCCTTTTCCAGGCCAAACAACCCCAACTCCCTTGTGGCCTTCTCTGGACCCACTCCAAATGGTGCAACTTGGAGTCTTCCCACGATGCTGCTACTCTTCCACACTCCATTCTGTTCAGGGGTTGTAGACGACTGAGTTTTCTTGGTGTGTCAGACAAGTTCAGCCTAGCTTTTCCTCAATACAAGTTACTGTAAAGCTGCAGGAGAGAGCAATCTTATGACAAGAGCCAGGGGTGTAGTACCAGAGGACCTCGTGTTTAGGTGATGATGATTAAAAATAAATTACTACCAGAGTTAAGTGACACAGCTGCTCTTCCATTTATTTCAAATCAAACTTGATTCATGAAAGGTTTTTTCTCACAGACAGGTTTGGTAAGATTGACAGCCATAGCATGTGGCAATTTAGAGGTAGCTGCACAACAAAACAACTTGCTAGCGTTTAACACTTTGTACAAAATGGAGATGGACTTTTTTAACAGTACAAGAAATGTTCCATCACAAGTCACTGCTTGATGACAGGAGGGAGTAATCAGAAATCACATCAACAGGGGACCTGGCATCTGCAGAGACAACAGACATCTTCCCTGTACTCCCACCCAGGTTATCATTCCAAGGTTGGGCACGCTTAAGTGACACACTTCAGAACCATTTAGTATTGGATGATGGCCTCTGGCACAATGTTTAACTAATAGGAAAGCAGCTACAGTCCATTTTATGTTCTTGTATACAGAGGCTTCTTAGGTGTTCATATACTGTCCAGCTTCTTCAGGATGAAAGGAGCTGAAAAGATAAAAGTAGCATGAATTTAACTCAGCCAAGGATGAGATGTCTGCAGCAAGTCTGTGCTGATGTACGTGGCATATAAAATACTCGGGTTCTGGGTGAGTTAACCACCCTCTCTGCCTTGCACATGGCCCATTCCCCTAAGGCAGCACGACCGTCGGGGGCTCAGGTCAGACGTGCCTGACTGCTGCATGGGTGGGCCTCGGGCTAGCTCCCGACACCACGTCAGGCCGTGGCCCATAATCACCCCAACTGGCTGACTTGGGTTTTTTTTTCCGCCGACCAGATGGGCATCCCGAATGGGATGCCCAAACACTCCGATGCCACGCATTAAAGCGTGGCCCTGCTTTTCCGCGCTACAGGGAAGCACGGCAGCACCGCCGGCCGCCGAAATCCGGGCTCAGCCGCCTCAGGCCCCGCTGCCGCTCCGAAAGCGCCGCAGCGACGGCAGGCCGCACCTACTCTCCCGCCATCGGCACACTCAGCCCTGGGGACAGAGAGGACTCTTCCCCCACCTCGCCCCATCCCCCTGTGAGCACAGAGGCTGCCACAGGCCAGCAGACCCCGGTGGGACGCGCTCGGCCTCGGCCGCCACCCTGCCGCGTCCTCCGTCGCGGCCAACTCACTGATCCGCAGTAGCGCGACGTAGATGAGGAAATTGCGGACAGAGGTGAGGACATCGCGGCGCATCTTTCGCTTCAGCTCCTCCGGGTCCATCTTGGGCCCCAGCCCCTCGATGCGGAACATGCCGACGGCTCGCTCCCCACACCGGCACCGCTACGGCTTCCGCGGAGGGACACACGCGGCCGCGGGAGGAGGCTGCCTCACGTGACCGGAGGGGGCTGCCTCACGTGACCGGAGGGGGCTGGCGCGCGGCGCTGGCGCAGGGAGGGCCGCGGGCGTGGTGTGCGCGGCGGCGTTCCCGGGTCTCGCCCGTGCGCGCAGGAGGGGAGGGCGCGGTGGGTGTCACGGAGGACCGCCCCTGCTGTGGCCCGCGAACCCGTGGCAGGCTGCCTGCTGTCCGGGCTGTGGCGGGGCGGCGCGGCACGGCACGGCACGGCACAGCCTCGCCTCCCAGGAGCGTGGACCGGGCGGACGGTGTCTGTGAACCCACACCACACAGCTTGGTGCCATCAGCAAACCTGCTGAGGGTGCACTCAGTGCCCCCACTGTCATGTCACCGACGAAGATGTTAAACAAGACTGGTCCCAGTATAGATCTTTGAGGGACTCGTCGTTGGCCTCCACTTGGGCATGGACCCATTGACAGCCACCCTTTGGGTGCAGCCCTCAAGCCAGAGACAAATTGCTGACCCGAAGTTTGTTACTGCTTCACCTAGAACCTGGCGTGCCTGTGCTGTGTTATTTAGCCTTCACCCCAACAAGAACACAACGTGGGAGGTCTTTTGTACAAAGGCAACCCCCATTCCCAAACCAGTTCCAGAAGACTTACCAGAGGCTGGTAGTAGTGAAAAGGTACAAAAAGTCTGAGAGGGCTGGGGAAAGGCCCCTTGCCAGCCACAAACCTTGTCTCTGTGAGCTGGGGGTTGTGCAAAGCTGGGCTGTGGATGAGTTTCAGTCAGGCCCTGCTTGACCTGCTGTTCTCAAATAGAGAAAGGCTGGTGGGAGATGTGATGGTAGGAGGCTGTCTAGGGTGCAGTGACCGTGAGATAGTAAAGTTTTCAATATGCAGGGAGATAGGGAGGAGCAGTAACAGAACCCTTACTTTGGACTTCTGGAGGGCAGACTTCAGCTTGTTTAAGCATCTAATTCCATTAGTACCCTGAGTAGCAGCCCTTAAAAACCAAGGGGTCCAGGAGGGTTGGACCTACTTCAAACAGGAGCTCTTGAAGGCACAGGAACTGGCAGTTCCCATGTGCCAAAAGATGAGCCGGTGGGGAAGGCTTTGGGCCTGGATGGGCAAGCAGCTCCTGAAGGAATTAAGGGGGAAAAAGAGGCTGTATCACCTTTGGAAAGAGGGGGGAGACAACTAATGATATGTTTAAGGATGTTGTTAGATTGTGTAGGAGAAAAATTAGAGAGGCAAAGGCCCAGCTGGAACTGAAGCTGGCCACCTCTGTGAAAGATCATAAAAAGCATTTTTATAAATACATTAATGCTAAAAAAAGGGGCAAGAAGAACCTCCACTCCTTACTGGACCAGGAGGGGAACACTGTGACTAAAGATGAGGAAAAGGATCATCAGGTTCTAAATACCTTCTTTGCTGGATGAGGCACTTTATTTAGAATAGAATAGAATAGAATAGAATAGAATAGAATAGAATAGAATAGAATAGAATAGAATAGAATAGAATAGACCAAACCAGGTTGGAAGAGACCTTCAAGATCATCGTGTCCAACCCATCAACCAATCCAACCCACCCAAACAGCTAACCCATGGCACTAAGCAACCCATCAAGTCTCCTCCTGAACACCTTCAATGACGGCGACTCCACCACCTCCCTGGCCAGCCCATTCCATAGCGCAATCACTCTTTCTGTATAGAACTTCTTCCTAACATCCAACCTGAACCTCCCCTGGCGCAGCTTGAGACTGTGTCCCCTTGTTCTGGTACTGGGTGCCTGCGAGAAGAGACCATCATCCACCTGTCTACAACCTCTCTTCAGGTAGTTGTAGAGAGTGATAAGGTCACCCCTGAGTCTCCTCTTCTCCAGGCTGAGCAACCCCAGCTCCCTCAGTCTTTCCTTATACGGCTTGTGTTCCAAACCCCTCACCAACTTTGTTGCTCTTTTCTGGACTCGTTCCAGCAAGTCAACATCCTTCCTAAACTGAGGGGCCCAGAACTGGACACAGTACTCGAGGTGCGGCCTAACCAGTGCAGTATACAGGGGCAGAATGACCTCCCTGCTCCTGCTGGCCACACTGTTCCTGATGCAGGCCAGGATGCCATTGGCCCTCTTGGCTGCCTGGACACACTGCAGGCTCATGTTCAGCCTACCATCCACCAGTACCCCCAAGTCCCTCTCTGCCTGGCCGCTCTCCAGCCGCTCTGACCCCAGCCTGTAGCACTGCATGGGGTTGTTGTGGCCAATGTGCAGAACCCGGCACTTGGATGTGTTCAATCTCATGCCGTTGAACTCTGCCCATCTGTCCAGCCTGTCGAGGTCCCTCTGCAGAGCCTCTCTACCCTCCAGCAGATCAACTCTTGCCCCCAGCTTGGTGTCGTCAGCAAATTTACTGATGATGGACTCAATGCCCTCATCCAGATCATCAATAAAGATGTTAAAGAGCACAGGGCCCAACACTGATCCTTGGGGCACACCACTAGTGACTGGCCGCCAGCTGGATGTGGCACCATTCACCACCACTCTCTGGGCTCGGCCATCCAGCCAGTTCCTAACCCATCACAGTGTGCTCCCGTCCAAGCCATGGGCTGACAGCTTGGCCAGGAGTTGGCTATGGGGTACAGTGTCAAAGGCCTTGCTGAGGTCCAGGTAGACTACATCCACAGGCCTCCCCACATCTACCAGGCGGGTCACCTGATCATAGAAGGAGATCAGGTTGGTCAGGCAGGACCTGCCCTTCCTAAATCCATGATGGCTAGGCCTGATCCCTTGGCCATCCTCTAAGTGCTGTGTTATTGCACTCAGGATGACCTGTTCCATGATCTTGCCTGGTACTGGGGTCAGGCTGACAGGCCTGTAATTCCCTGGCTCATCCAACCGGCCCTTCTTACGGATGGGCACCACGTTGGCTAGCTTCCAGTCCTCTGGGACCTCGCCAGTGAGCCAGGACTGCTGGAAAATTATGGAGAGTGGCTTGGCCAGCTCGTCTGCCAGCTCTCTCAGCACCCTAGGATGAATCTCATCTGGTCCCATGGACTTGTGGGGATCCAAGCTGCTAAGGAGAGTTCCAACCACCTCCTCATGGAACATAGGGAAACTGTGCAGCTCCCTGGCTCCTTCTGCCAGCTCTGCAGGCCAGCTGTCAGGAAGACGTTCTGTCCTTCTAGCAAAAATTGAGGCAAAGAAGGTGCTAAGTATCTCTGCCTTTTCCTCATCCTTTGTTACAATGTTCCCCTCCGTGTCCACCAAGGAGTGGAGGTTGTCCTTTCCCTTCCTCTTGCTATTAATGTATTTATAGAAGGACTTTTTGTTGTCCTTCACAGTAGAGGCCAGTTTAAGCTCCAAGTGTGCTTTTGCCTCCCTAATTTTCTTCCTACAAGACCTAGCAACATCCTTAAACATTCTGTGGGTTGCCTCCCTCTCTTCCATTGGTGATACACCCTCTTTTTTCCCTCAGTTCCATTAAAAGTTCATGAACCATCCAGGCTGGCCGTCTGCCCCAGCGGCTCATCTTCCGGCACATTGGCACAGCCTGTCCCTGAACCTTCAGCAATTCTTCATTGAAGTAGGTCCAGCTCTCCTGGACCCCTTTGTTTTTAAGGGCTTTATCCCAAGGAACACTCTGAATTAGTTCCTTGAGTAACCTGAAGTCTGCCCTCCGGAAGTCCAGAGTGGAGGTCTTCTTGCTACCCCTCTTAGCTTGACCAAAAACCGAGAATTCAATTATCTCGTGGTCACTGGACCCCAAACACCCTCCGACCACCACATTGCCCACCAGTCCTTCCCTGTTGGTGAAGAGGGGGTCAAGCATAGCTTTGCCCCTGGTAGGCTCTCACAGCACCTGGGATAAGAAGCTGTCCTCCATGCATTCTAAGAACCTTCTTGACTGTCTCCTCTCTGCTGTGTTGAGATCCCAGCAGATGTCAGGCAGGTTGAAGTCGCCCATGAGAACAAGGTCCGGAGATCTTGAGACAGCCTTAAGCTGCCTATAGAATGCTTCATCAACATCTTCCTCCTGGTTGGGTGGTTGTAATGGGTTAGGGCAGACCCCCCTCCCCACCACGCGCAGAAATAACAACTCAGACAAACGGATTGCAAAAGTGATGAAAAGTTTAAATAGAACAGTGAGTGCGTGCAAAGAACTAGAAACACAGTGACAAGAGAGAAACCCAAAACAGACCCAAAGAAATCCCATCCCCACCTGGGGGGACACCCAAAACCCCCAGGGCTCCTCCTTCCCCCACTGCTAGGCTAGTCTCAGCTGGCCAGATCTGAGACTGCCCATCCCCCCGTGGCCTTGGGCCTAACCAGGCCCATGGCCGGGAGATCTCTCCCCCAGTTACCGGGCGGCGAGGAGGAAGGAAAGAGGAAGTGCCAGACCCCACCGTGAAACTTATAGTGGTGCAAGGGATCATGGTAGGAAATAACCTAATTTCCTATGTCCACCCACTGGGCTGGACTTCTGGACACAGGAAACACCCCTGTAGCAGAGGACACCCAGCCCAAACTACGACAGGGTCCACCCCTTATTTCTTATCATGGTCCCTGCACCCAAACACATCATCAAATCAGAAAACTGATGACATGTCCGGCAATGTCCGTGTCTTCATCTGGGCGTCCACTCAGTCTCTCAGTCATGCTCAAGTGTCTGTCCATTCCAGTTCTTCCTCCTTCATCCAGTGGAACCTCCCGGCGATGCACAGCTCATTCTCCTGCGGTGCAAGTTCTCCATGGATCTGTTGGGCATCCTGGTCACCTGGAAAAGCCTCACAACTTCTCAGCCAAGCCTCTACTTTTCACTCGGCGGCATATTCTCCACCCCTGGGGCAGGCCAGTCGAAACAATCCAACCCACGACTGCCTTTTTCAATCCATCCAGGGTGCCGCAACCAACCGCTTCCAACTGCAGTCCAAAACTACACAGATGCCTGTCCGAGGTACTCCGCCCCCCCACTAGGCGTACCCGTACCAAAGCAAGACAGCATCCGGCTGCACACCCCCCCCTCTGAAAAGGGAGGGGCTGCACCACAGCTCACTGAGAAGAAGAGAGGTGGAGCCAGGTGCTCGGCGCCATTTTCGGAACTCGTCCGAAAAAGTCGGGGAAGAGACTAGGGCCGGCCCTGCCGCAGCCCAAGCGCACGGCCGGGTCCGCCGCCGCCACTCGGCACACAGCAGCGCTCCGCCCACCTCTGCCGCCGCGGCACAGAATCAAAGTCACCTCCACCCCTCGGACACTCAAACGGCTTCTCCAGCGAAAGCCATACGCGCGTTCTCAGAGCCCTTGAAAACGGCTTTCCAGCGGGAGTCCCCATCGGCCCCCCGGGGCTTCAGGAGCTGGCTCGCCCGCTCGCAGCGGCTGGCTCTATCCCCGCAGCGAGAACGGACCTGACTCTGATCTGCTCGCCGCTGCCCCTCCCCCACTTCGCTTCCCGCCGCGGAGGAGGGGCAGGTTCCGCGTTCTCAAGCGGTACCCCGATGCTGATGGTCGAGAACCACCCCTGCCTGAAATAGCAGAAGGTCCGTGCAACCAGCAGCGCACCAGTTATCCCCCCACAATCCACAAGAGCTTACACGGTCGCCCCGGCAACATCACTTGAGCCCCCAACTACCAAACCCAAACCGACGCCCAGAACTAAACTTAAACTCTCCGTCCTTTGCAATCGATCTGCAGAGTGGGCACAACAGCCAGCCCCACGTTGGGCGCCAAAATGTAATGGGTTAGGGCAGACACCCCCCCCCTCCACGCGCAGAAATAACAACTCAGACAAACGGATTGCAAAAGTGATGGAAAGTTTAAATAGAGCAGTGAGTGCGTGCAGAGAACTAGAAACACAGTGACAAGAGAGAAACCCAAAACAGACCCAAAGAAATCCCATCCCCACCTGGGGGGACACCCAAAACCCCCAGGGCTCCTCCTTCCCCCCCCCCCACTGCTAGGCTAGTCTCAGCTGGCCAGATCTGAGACTGCCCATCCCCCCGTGGCCTTGGGCCTAACCAGGCCCATGGCCGGGAGATCTCTCCCCCAGTTACCGGGCGGCGAGGAGGAAGGAAAGAGGAAGTGCCAGACCCCACCGTGAAACTTATAGTGGTGCAAGGGATCATGGTAGGAAATAACCTAATTTCCTATGTCCACCCACTGGGCTGGACTTCTGGACACAGGAAACACCCCTGTAGCAGAGGACACCCAGCCCAAACTACGACAGTGGTCTATAACAGACTCCAACCAGGGTGTCTGCCCTGCTGGTCTTCCCTCTAATTCTTATCCACAAACATTCAACCCAATCGTCCCTAATCTCCATCTCAATGGCATCTAGTGCCTTCCTGATGTACAGGGCCACCCCTCCACCCCTTCTTCCTTGCCTGTCTCTCCTGAAGAGCTTGTAACCGTCAATTGCAGCGCTCCAGTCATGTGAGTCATCCCACCACGTCTCTGTGATGGCAACTACGTCATAATTTTCCTGCTGCATCAAGGCTTCCAGCTCCTCCTGTTTGTTACCCATGCTTCGTGCATTAGTGTACATGCACTTCAGCTGGGCTACTGGTTTCACCTCCGACTCTAGCTTGTTGCCCCCAGACTCTTGTCTGAGAGGACTATTTTCAGCCCCTTCCCCCTTTGAAACTAGTTTAAAGCCCTGTCGATGAGACCCGCCAATTCCCTACCCAGGATCTTTATACCTTTGGGGGACAGGCTGTTCTCATATACAGTGATCTTTCCCCTTCTCTGGGACAGATGTACTCTATCTGTTGCCAGCTGGCCTGGTGCAGTAGAAAGTTTCCCAATATCAAAAAAACCAAAATTCTTTTGACTGCACCAGCCTCTAAGCCACTTGTTGACTTTAGCTGCTGACCTGTTCCTTATGGTATTCCCTCCTGCAGTTAAGGGTATTGATGAAAAATTATTTGTGCCCTGACCCCTCAACCAGGTCTCCCAGAGCCCTGAAGTCATCTTTGATAGCCCTGGGAGTTCTGGTTGCAACATCATCATTGCCTAACTGCATAACTAGTAAAGGGTAGTAGTCAGAGGGCTGCACCAGTTTAGGCAGCCTACTGGTAACATCATTAATTTGGGCTCCTGGCAGACAACAGAGTTCCCTATGAGATGGGTCAGGCCGACATATAGGGCCCTCCATTCACCTCAGAAGGGAATCACCAATAACAATTACCCTCCTCTTTTTTTTAAGGGAACAGGTCCTGATGCCAGCAGAAGGCTCTTTTACCTTCGTCTGCTTAGTGCCATGGTTTAGTTGATTAGATGGTGTTGGGTGGTAGGTTGGACTTGAAGATCTCGAAGGTCTTTTCCAACCTGGTTAATTCTGTATTCTGTATTCTATTCTGTAATTTTCAACAGTAAAGCAGGAAGACTTCAGGATAACTGGCCTCCTGAACCAGTAGATGGAGTCAGGGAGCAGTATAATTCCCCTGAAATCCAGGAGGAAGTGGTCAGGGACTTACAAAGCCACTTGGATACACAGAAGTCCATGGGACCAGATGGGATCCATTCTAAGGTGCTGAGAGAGCTGGCAGATGAGCTGGCCAAGCCGCTCTCCATCAGTTTCCACCAGTCCTGGCTCACTGGAGAGGTCCCAGATGACTGGAAACTGGCCAACACGGTCCCCATCCACAAGAAGGGCCAGATGGAGTAACCTGGAAACTCCAGGCCTGTCAGCCTGACCTCAGTGCCAGGAAAGATTAAGGAGCAAATAATCATGGAGGCAATCAGAGCACACATGCAGGATGGCCGAGGGATCAGGCCCAGCCAACATGGATTTAGGAAGGGCAGGTACTCCCTGACCAACCTGATCTCCTTCTATGATCAGGTCACTGCCTGATGGATGTGGAAAAGGCTGTGGATGTGGTCTACCTGGACTTCAGCAAGGCCTTTGACACTGTCCCCTACAGCAAACTCCTGGCCAAGCTTTCAGCCCATGGCTTGGACAGCAGCACTTTGTGCTGGCTTAGGAACTGGCTGGATGGCCAAGCCCAGAGAGTGGTGGTGAATGGTGCCACATCCAGCTGGCAGCCAGTCACTAGTGGTGTGCCCCAGGGATCAGTGCTGGGCCCAATCCTATTCAATATCTTTATTGATGATATAGATGAGAGGATTGAGTCCACCATTAGTAAGTTTGCAGACAACACCAAGTTGGGAGCAGGTGTTGATCTGTTAGAGGGTAGGAGAGCTCTGCAGAGGGACCTTGACAGGCTGGACAGATGGGCAGAGTCCAACAGGATGGCATTTAACAAGGCACTTTGGCCACAGCCCTATGCAGTGCCGGGGTTGGAGTGCCTGGAGAGCAGCCAAACAGAAAGGGACCTGGGGGTGCTCATTGACAGCCACCTAAACATGAGCCAGCAGTATGCCCAGGTGGCCAAGAAGGCAAATGGAATCCTGACCTGCATCAGGAATAGTGCGGCCAGCAGAATAGGGAAGTCATTCTGCCCCTGTGTAATGGGTTGGGGCAAACCCCCTCCCCACCACGGGCAGAAATAACAACTCAGACAAACGGATTGCAAAAGTGATGGAAAGTCTAAATAGGAAAACAATTTTTAAAAAAAAAAAAACAAACACCAATGAAAGCTTTACAGAGAACCACAAGCACCGTGACAAAGAGAGAGATCCCAGAAACATACCCAAGAACATCCCATCCCCACCTGGGGTACACCCAAACCCCCAGGGCTCTTTCCTCCCCCCCAACCCAGCCTTGGGCCTGGGCAGGCCCAAGGGAGGTGGCTCACACCATTTTACCTAGGCTGCAGCTGGGGACAAAAGAGAAAGTGGAGACCCCGCATGGGCATTTTATAGGGGAGCAGGGCATTATGGGATTGAATACCTGCCTGTGACCACCCCCTGGGCTGGGCCCACCCGTAGGCACCTCCCAGGTGTGTTCTGTGCAGTGGCAGCCGGGCCAGCACCCAGCCTAAACCACCACACCCTGTACTCAGCACTGGTTATGCCACACCTTGAGTACTGTGTCCAGTTCTGGGCCCCTCAGTTTAAGAAGGACATTGAGACACTTGAAGGTGTCCAGAAAAGAGCAATGAGGCTGGTGAGAAGTCTCGAGCACAAGCCCTATGAGAAAAGGCTGAGGGAGCTGGGGTTGCTTAGCCTGGAGAAGAGGAGGCTCAGGGGAGACCTTATTGCTGTCTACAACTACCTGAAGGGAGGTTGTAGCCAGGAGGGGGCTGGTATCATAGTATTGTAGTATCAGTCAGGGTTGGAAGGGACCACAAGGATCATCTAGTTCCAACCCCCCTGCCATGGGCAGGGACACCCCACACTAGATCAGGCTGGACAGAGCCTCATCCAGCCTGGCCTTAAACACCTCCAGGGACGGCACCCCAACCACCTCCCTGGACAACCCATTCCAGGGCTTCACCACTCTCATGGTGGAGAACTTCCTCCACACATCCAGCCTGAATCTCCCCACCTCCAGCTTCATGCCATTCCCCCTAGTCCTATCACTACCTGATATCCTGACAAGTCCTTCCCCAGCCTTCTTGTAGCCCCCTTCAGATACTGGAAGGCCACAATTAGGTCACCTGGGAGCCTTCTCTTCTGCAGACTGAACAGCCCCAACTCCTTCAGTCTGCCCTCATAGGAGAGGTGCTCCAGCCCTCTGATCATCCTTGTGGCCCTTCTCTGGACACCTTCCAGCACCTCCATATCCCTCTTGTAATAGGGGCTCCAGAACTGGTCTCTTCTCCCAGGCAACCAGCACCAGAACAAGAGGACATAGTCTCAAGCTGCACCAGGGGAAGTTTAGGCTTGAGGTGAGGAGAAAGTTCTTCACAGAGAGAGTTGTTAGCCATTGGAATGTGCTGCCCAGGGAGGTGGTGGAGCCACTGTCCCTGGATGTGTTCAAGAGGGGATTGAATGTGGCACTTGGTGCCATGGTTTAGTTGTCATGAGGTGTTGGGTGATAGGTTGGACTTGATGATCTCTGAGGTCTTTTCCAAACTTGTTGATCCTGTGATTTTCTGTGATTATCTGTGATGGGCAAGAGTGAGCTGACTTGAATTTGGCTTTGTTTTAGGGAGAGAAGCTGGTTCAGGCATGAGACAAAGCTTACCCAGGGAACTGAGTGCACAGCCTGCAGTCCTGACACCTGAGTTCTGTCTGCACTATACAGGCTTCAGAGAGCCAAACCCTACATCTTCTCCTGCCCATGGTAGGCAATGCTATCAGAAGCATTCCTCAAGTGCCAGGACTATTGTCCAAGTGCTAGTGGTGCCTGTAGAGGATCAAGCAAGCAGGCAGGTCTGGAGGCATTTTGCACCACCCCTACAAGATGTCTGGGTTCCAGTGGCCACCCTGCTCTGTCTGTGCTCCTTGGGATCAGGCAATGTGCTGTAGGCAGATAATTAAAAAAACCCAAACAGATTCCTCTCAGCTAAGCTGCCTATGACTTGAGGCAAAGCCAATTACAGAGTAGCTGCTTTCATCCTTCTAGTGATTAATGTGGCTAATGGCATATCACACTGGCTGGGAGAGCTTTCCTGCCTTTCTGTGCTAGGTCGAGGGTCCTCCCTCATGTTGCAAAGGATGGCCAAGACGGGGTGTTCCCGAATCACACTATTCCCAGCACATTTGGAGGACATTCACTCCCAGTCCCCAGTGCAAACACAGGGGCAAGCCTCTTGTATTTGCTGAAGTTGTAAGACTGCCCTCTTGAGACCTTCACAGCAAGATTATGGAGGAAAATACAAGAGAGCTTCCCAGATGTGCAGCTGGCACAAACTAGCCTTGTTTTGCTGGATTTCAGGAAATGTTGATTTACTCAAGCTTTCATTCTGAATGTCGAGTTTCTCTGGTCTTTGCTAGCAGGAGCACATTGGCAGGTCCCAAGACCATCTTGGCAGAAATAAAAACAAAAAATAACCTCATCCTATGTTTTAAGCCTGTTGGTTCTCTCAGCCTGGGACTGTATATGAAAAGCAGAAATGATGCTCTTTTGCCAAGCATTGCTCTGAGGAAGATAAAGGAACTTGGGCAAAGTTGGATCAGACATGACACTATTGAAAAGAGGATGGAGTAAAGAGAAGACATAAAAGTCCTGTTAAGGAGCAGCATAAGCTTTCCAAGATGCAAGTGCCCATTCTTCTTGCCATCGCTGTGAGTGAGAAGAAGCCCTCTGAAAACTGCAGGATCTGGGTATAAACAATCTCTATAGGCAAAGCAACAGTGAAGTGGTAGAGATGCATGGTGGGTAGGAATGGAGAGGAGAGGGGCTTGCTGGGCAGGGCTGCTCTGTGATCTGCATGTGGTCATGCCAGTGAGAACTCAGATTGCTTTTCACAGGGGTACTCTCCTTCCCACGAAGTGCTGGTGCTCAGGTAAGGCACAGGTAGTGCAGAGGGATGGCAAGAAGTAGTGCTCAGAAATTAAAACTCCCCTGATTGTCCTTTTCGATACCTCAGGCAGGTTTGGGGCAGGTGAGCGAAGGAAGCAATTCATCAAGATGTCTTGAACCTCCTCAGAGAAGGTATTTCCTGAAGTGGCCCTCCATACCCTGTTCTGAGGTGTTCAGGGCTGCTCCTACATCGTGGAGATGCCTCATCAACCAGATGAAAGGACAGCATGCCTTTTACTTAGGCAAGGCAGCATTAGTGTGTCCTGGCTCCTTGAGTATCTACCAGTAAGATGCAAGAAGTGCCAGGAAACTTCACTTCTGGATCTGGATCAAGATGTTTATCACTGATGCATACCAAAGGCATTTCAGAGACCCAGGGGAAGCCCTGCAGAGGCACTGTGGGGAGGCAGAGTAGATAGTGCTGGAGCCTTGGTGCTACCTGCCATGTTGACCCTTTCACCCCATCAAAATAATCAATATTGATACATAGTCTAATGGCAACATTTGCCTGCCTGCAAACAAAAAGACTTTCACCTTGTCTGGCCAGCCCATGGGCTGTTTTCTTTGGAGACAGTCATTAGTGAACAGCTTTCCTCTGTTTCCTGTGTCTTCCAGCCTGGATGTGCAGTGTCTGATGTGAAAGTCAGAAAAGAAGACAAAGGATGTTATACAGGATTCTGCTAGTTTCCAGCAAGTTTGTCTTCTCAAATGGTGTGATCCAAATACAGCTATTGTACATGGTGTCTGGGGCAGCTGTAAAGCAACATCAGTGCCTGTTGCCATCCAGAGCTATGGCAACAGACGCCCAGAGACAGCATACAATCTTCCATCCACTCATCCCCTCTGTTCTGAGGCAGCATCATCCCCAGCTCACTGGAGAGAGAAACTACACACAGTTCCACCTCTGACCTTACCAGATCTGAAGTCTTTTCCTTTCAACTAATTCCAGCCAGAAGCTCTGGCATGGGTTGCAAGTAATGGCAGCTACTTAGTGCCAGCAAAGTCAGCAGTGCTACCACACCTTTGCAGTAGGACTCATAGCGACTGCAAGGTGTAAGACTCTGGCAGAGATAATTTCATTGAATGACAACCCCATAATGGAAACTGCATCATCTCCTACCACTGTGCTACAACAGAGTTGTCAGCTGGATGGCTAATCTAAAGGGAGGCAAAATGTCAAGGAACTGAGGCAGAGAAAGATCTTGAAAAACCCATTGCACTGATCTGGGAATAGGGTAGGACAGTAGGTAGATTGTCATGCAGGGGGTACATTCAGCACAGTGCTGCTGGGGAGAGTGACATCCTTAGCTGACACAAGGGTGGTGGAAGAGATGTTATTTTTCTGCAGAGCAAGTAAAAAGAAATAAGTCATTGTTCAGGCCCACAGGGTATCCTGGTGGTTATGTAAACTGATGAGGGGCAAAACCACAGTAGAGCATGCCAGCAATGTAAACCCACATCATGCTGTTAAAACACAGCAGAGGAATGCCAGGGCAAGAAGGCTCATGCCCTCACTTTACCTCTGCATTGCTGTGGGCACAGTGAAAAGGCACAGTGGGGCTCAGAGAGATGCAGTGGGAAGAGATGGTGCCAACCATATGAACAGACAAGTCCTTCAGCACTTTGGGCTGGAAGTCTCCTACTTTATAGCCATGTCATGGCTCTACCCAGATCCCTAGTCACTTTGCTGTATGTAGTATCTTCCCAGCAGCCTCACTAGCTATGTGCTGCTTGTTAGGGACCTGGGGCAGGAGGACAGCCTGTGACGTGTAGCAGGAGAAGAAGCAGGAGGACAGAGCACTGGTCTGGCTCTGCCCTGAAACCTCGGCATGCATGCCACATGACACCTGGGGCTTAAGGGCTAACTTGTGATTGAAAAACCACAGGCTGTTTTTCTCTGATTTGATATCCTTCACCATCAGAGGTCATCATCCCACCATGCACCCCGCAGGCCAGCAACTTGCCAGCCTTGTCCCAGTAGGTGTAAGACAGTGTGGCTTTAGGCCATCCCTTTTCTCACTGCCTGCATTTGCAGACCAGTTAGGACTAAGGCCACAGAGCAGAACTTGCTTCTCCTGAAGGAAGCACACCTCCAACAAGGGATTCCTTGGCTATTCCTGTCACTTCCATGTGCAACACTCAGGCCACCTCTGGCTATGCCTGTGGTGGTTGCTCCCTAGAACTGCATGGGGACTGGCACAGCAGCCTCAAGCTGCAGCATGGAGAGGGCTAGTGACAATGCTCAAGTCTCCCCTGTCTCTTTCTGCCAGACTGGTGGAACTGGGTCGTCAGTGAAAAAACATCTTTGAGGCCAGATCCAGCAGCCCAGGAGAGGAAAGGCTACTGCACCCAGGCTCAGCCAAGTATTACCACACATACACACCCTCATAGGACACGGGTACACGTGTTCATGGCTGGCCACAGACACTCTGAGCACTAACTTGAATGCAGACAGCACAGGCAGCCTCCACCCACTGACTCTTCTGGCCTGAGACCACCATAAAAACATATGTACACTGCAGAGGCCCTCAGGAATACTGCTGCAAGGGGAGCTGAATCAGGCAGCAGGACAGACTGTGCTGACTGGTGCAGGCCACGGCCACACCGGCATCCTGACCAGAAAACCACTTACGTGCTGCTGGCACTGTATTCCCTTTTCCCTCTGTTTTCCCACGTCCTCCCTGAGCCATGCTGATGCCTGTGTTTCCCCACTTGTGGTTCCTCCCCTGTGCATCCTGTGATAAGCTGTGTGCAGTCCCAAAATGCCCTTCCCCTGCATCCTGCAGCACGTCCTGTGCCCCTGGCAGTGGCCTCTGTTTCTGTGAGATGCTCAAGGGAGGGTGGGTGTCCTCCAGCCCATGGGACTTAGCTCCCCTGGCACGGGGAGCAGCTAGGCAGGGACTCATTGGTGTCATTGGGTGTATCCTGCAGCTCAGGCCTCTTTTTCTGTGTGCGGATGAGCTTTTCATCATCAATGTTACCATTCCTGTACTGTGATCTTTCTTCTCTGAGAAAGACAATACTGAAAGCAGTGTTATTTGATCAATCGTGTTGGAATCTGCCTCAGCCAGCCTGTGTGAGGCCAGGTAGTTTGAAATAACCCATCATTTCTCAACTCATGCATCCCAGAGGTGTCCCCAGGGCTCCACCTTTTTACCACCTTTCAGGCACTCCTGTTGTTCTGCTGTGGTCTGGGACAGCAGCAAAAAGCAGCCTGCCACTCCTGGCACCCTAAGGTAAGATTTTTCTTCCTGCCTTTCGCCGTTAACCTTGGCAGGAGCAGAATGTAGCCCTGCCTCTCATGGCTCCTGCCTAACATCCTGTGCTGATTTGTATGCTTAGGTGATGAAAACATCCCTAAAAGCTTCAGTTGGAAGTGGGGGAGGAGGGGGGGGGAGGGAAATGGAAAAAATAAAAAAGAAGCACACAGGGGCAAGTGCTGTACAGGTGAGAATCAGAGAAATGTCCTGGCTCAAGCTACAGCCTGGCCTGCCAGTCAGGTCTTCTTACTGGGGAGAGAGAGCTGATGCACACAGAAAGGCTGGGACAGACACATGCTGTCATTACTCTGGATGGACTCCAGCACAACCACTTCTACAACACATCTTCCTCACCTCTTTTGTCTTCTGAGCTGCTGTATCTTCCTCTGGTCACACAGACCATGTTCTATTTTCAGAAGGTATCTGGGGCTGCATCCCAAGCAGAATGGGCAGCAGGGGCAGGGAGGGGATTCTGCCCCTCTGCTGTGCTCTGTGAAGACCCTTCTGTGGTACTGGGGCAGCTCTGGAGTGCTTAGCAGAGACAGGGACCTGCTGAATCAGGGCCAGAGGAGGCCACAGCAATTCTGGCAGGGCTGGAAGCCCTCTGCTGTGAGGCCAGGCTGGGAGGGTTGGGGTGTTCAGGCTTCCTGAAGGGGCTGATCAGAAAGCTGGGAACAGACTTCTGAGCAGGGCCTGTTGTGACAGGACAATGGATGATTCACAGTATCGCAGTACATTAGAGGTTGGATGGGACCTCCAGAGATCATCAGGTCCAACCCCCCTGCCAAAGCAGGATCACCCAGGGTAGTCTGCATAGGAATGCATCCAGACAGGTTTTGAAAGTCTCCAGAGAAGGAGATTCCACAGCCTCTCTGGGCAGCCTGCTCCAGGGCTCTGTCACCCTCACTGTAAAGAATCTTCTGATGTTGAGGTGAAACCACCTATGTTCAAGTTTGAACCCATTGTTCCTTGTCTTATTACTGTGCACCACTGAAAAGAGCTTGGCCCTCTCCACCTGCCCCCCAGCCCTCAGCTATTGATAGACGTTGATCAGATCCTTCCTCATCTGCCTTCTCTCCAGATTAAACAGTCCCAGGACTCTCAGTCTCTTTCCATAGGGAAAATGCTCAAATCCCCTTCATGGCTCTCCTTTGGATTCTCTCCAGCAGGTCTCTTGAACTGGGGAGCCCAACAGTGGACACAGTATTCCAGATGTGGTCTCACCAGGGCAGAGTAGAGGCTACATATAAGGAAATATTTTATATGCTGAGGGTGTGAGGCATTGGCCCAGTTTGCCCAGATAGGTGGGAGATGCCCCATTTCTGCAACCATTCCTGGTCAGGTTGGCTGGGGCTCTGAGCAACCTGCGCTACTTGTAGATGTCCCTGCTGATGGCAGGGGGTTTGGAGTGGATGAGCTTGAAAGGTCCCTTCCAACCCAACCCAGTCTGATTCTATGATTTTAGAGTAGTATGGGTCACACAAAATGCTCAGTGCGGCTTGATAGGCTGGGCCACAGCAGCAGAATGGCATGGCTGGCCACAGAGGGAAGAGCTTAAGAATACTGGTGTCCCTTGTTTGCAGCTTTATCCTTCAGAAGGGCAGACAGTTTGTCAGGGAATTTGATCTGTTCCTGCACAGATGATGGAACCTAAAACCTGCAGCACACAGACACTCAAATGTAGCAGGGATGTCCCTCCACTTCTAGACTAAATTCTTGAGAAGGGGCTGACTAAGTTCAGTTTTTCAGATATGTGTGATGGTAAGATTTTTCTCCATTTTTCTTCAGTAGATGCAGCTTTCTGGGTCCTTAAGCCCAGTAATTCCAGAGCAATTACCTGACTCATGGCACATGCTCAGCTCAAGGCTACGATTAGCTCCCAGAGGTTTGATACTGTCATGTTATTCATAGAAAGAGATTGGCAGGCAAGCAGCAATGAGTTGGAAGCGTCCAAATAGTCTTGCAATGTTTCCTGAGACACCTGTGACATGATGAAAACCTGAGCAGAAAAGAAGGCTATTTACAGACAGAATAACTTTCTGGAGAACTGTTCCCCAAGCTCTGGAAACTTAGAGTAATCAGAGAGAAGGAAACCACATGCTCCATTCCTCCACACAGAGATACAAATATAATATGTTTGGTAGTTTGAGCAAGAAATCAGCTTGCTGTGATTTCTCTTGTTAGTGGACACCACTTTTCATCCCCAGGGAAGAGAATCACAGTATCACAGTATCACCAAGATTGGAAGAGACCTCAAAGATCATCAAGTCCAACCTGTCACCAAAGACCTCATGACTAAACCATGGCACCAAGTGCCACATCCAGTCCCCTCTTGAACACCACCAGGGATGGTGACTCCACCATCTCCATGGGCAGCACATTCCAATGGCTAACAACTCATTCTGTGAAGAACTTTCTCCTCACCTCCAGCCTAAACTTCCCCTGGTGCAGCTTGAGACTGTGTCCTCTTGTTCTGGTGCTGGTTGCCTGGGAGAAGAGACCAACCTCTGCCTGTCTACAACCCCCCTTCAGGTAGTTGTGGAGAGCAATGAGGTCTCCCCTGAGCCTCCTCTTCTCCAGGCTAAACAATCCCAACTCCCTCAGCCTCTCCTCATAGGGCTTGTGCTCAAGGCCTCTCCCCCCAGCATTGTTGCCCTTCTCTGGACATGTTCAAGTGTCTCAATGTCCTTCTTAAACTGAGGGGCCCAGAACTGGACACAGTACTCAAGGTGTGGGCTAACCAGTGCAGAGCACAGGGGCACAATGACTTCCCTGCTCCTGCTGGCCACACTATTCCTAATGCAGGCCAGGATGCCGTTGGCTTTCTTGGCCACCTGGGCACACTGCTGGTTCATGTTTAGGCAGCTGTCAACCAGTACCCCCAGGTCCCTCTCTGTTTGGGAGCTCTCCAGCCACTCCGACCCCAGCCTGTATCTCTGCATGGGGTTGCTGTGGCCAAAGTGCAGCACCCAGCACTTGGACTTGTTGAATGCCATCCTGTTGGACTCTACCCATCTGTCCAGTCAGTCGAGGTCCCTCTGCAGAGCCCTTCTGCCCTCTAACAAATCAACATCTGCTCCCAACTTGGTGTTGTCTGCAAATTTGCTGATGACTGACTCAACCCCTCATCCAAATCATCAATGAAGATGTTAAAGAGGATGGGGCCCAGCACTGATCCCTGGGGGACGCCACTGGTGACTGGCCACCAGCTGGATGTGGCACCATTCACCACCACTCTCTGGGTTCGGCCATCCAGCCAGTTCCTAACCCAGCTCAGTGTGTTGCTGTCCAAGCCATGGGCTGATAGCTTGGCCAGTAGTTTGCTGTAGGGGACGGTGTCAAAGGCCTTGCTGAAGTCCAGGTAGACCACATCCACAGCCTGCTCCACATCCACCCGGTGGGGAAAACTATGGCTTCGTTTCTTTTTTGTAATTAGATTTCTGATTCCTATGTGGATTGCTTTGAAAACACTACTGAGGGGCACTGTTAGGAAGGATTAGTGATACAGATTGCCCAGGAAAGCTGCATGAATCAGCAGCTGATGCAAACCCTTTTCCTGGGCCTTGTTTAATATTATATTAATTATATCTGTTGCGTCCCAACCTAATTTTTTGTTAAGATCAGTGACCACAACGTGGTAATAATTAGGAAAAGTGCCAGACAGCTCATCTCTTAAAGAAGCAGACAAGAAAAATAACCATTGTTTCTGTGAGCAAGTTGATGTGGGAGCAGAGCAGTTCCTAAAAAAGGAGCACAGGAGAGCAGAAAAGGTAAAAGTAGAAGGACTTGCAATGTAGAAATTTTCTGGCTAGTTAGGGAGTATGAAGGAGCAAAACCAGTGGGGCACAAAACAGGAACAATCAATACCCTTCAGTAGGTGAGTCGTCGTTTCCTCAGCAGCCCTGGGCTAAATAAAGAGCTGCAGTCACAGAGGAGTTTAAACAGAGCAAGGCATTTTCAAAGCAAAGGCTGGTGTCAGAGAAGGAAAAAAAAAGAGCTGACACAGTGGATGTGGGTTTCTGTGTCCTCAGTTGTGCAGCACCTGATGAAAGCCACACAGAGCCAAGCAATGTCCAAGCAGTTTTGCACCCACATTCTTTGTCCTTTGTGCTTTCATGCCTGGAGTACAACAAGCATGAGTGCTGCACAGTGTTAATGATCAAAGCATCTCTGGACACTGATAGAATTAGAATAGAATAGAATAGAATAGAATAGAATAGAATAGAATAGAATAGAGCAGGTTGGAAGAGACCTTCAAGATCATTGTGTCCAACCTATTATCCAACTCACCTAATCAACTAAACCATGCAACCAAGCACCCCATCAAGCCTCCTCCTAAACACCTCCAATGATGGTGACTCCACAGAGAGGCAACAGCAGGATGGTAAAACCCAAATCATGCCCTGCTCTGCCTAGTCCCAGGCCCATACTGGAGTCATCACCCATCAGAGGCCCACTACAAAGGCACAGAGCAGAAGAGAGACAAAAAATCAGCCGAGACTACAAATTAGGATCTCAGCCAAAGCAAAATCCTGTCCAGGGCTCTCCAGGAGCTGCTCTGAGAAAGGCTCAGCCCCACAGTTCAGTCATGAAAACTGTCAAAAGGAGTCAACATCTGAATAACCTTGGGACCACGGGAGGTCCTTGCCATTAACACTGGACATGCCACAGGGTGCAGGGGAAGTGCATTTCAGGGCTGCACAAGGCTTATCAAAGGATGCACAGGGGAGGAACCAAATGTGGGGAAACACAGGTGTCAATGTGGGTTGGGGACAACAAACATGAGAAACAGAGGGAAAAGAGGATGAAAAGGGTTTACAACACATAAAGTGTTTCTCTGGTTAGGATGTCTGTCTGGCCATGGCCTGTCCCAGTCAGCACAGTCTGGCCTGCTGCCTGATTCAACTCCTCTTGCAGGGATTTCCCTGAGTGAGGGGCATTCTGTCTGCTGTGTGCATGTGTTAGAGCAGCCCATGTGCCAACAGGGCAGCACCTGGAACAGCGTGGGTATGCAAGTGAGTGGGTGAGTGCTAGTGACAATCCAGGTGGACAAGCTGTGAGGAGGTAATGAGGCCACAGAGTTGAGGGGCAAAGAACTCTAGGGTAAGACCACCAGAGGGGCTGGCTACTGGAAGGATTAGGGCAGTCCAGAGCAGCTCTGTATGTCTGTGCTAGTGTGTGCAAGAGCATCTGATCCAGCAGCTACAATGGGTCTCCAGCCTCAGAAGTTTGGATGTGTTTGTAGGTGACAACTGGATAGAGTGGGAGCCAGAAGCAGCCACCAGGTTCACAGTGTCTGTGCCTGGCTGCTGGATCTACCCATGCTGTACACACACACACTGAGTATTTCCTACTAATAGACCTTCATGCTGATCAGCCAGAGAGAAGACCAAGCTGAGGGTGCTGGTGCTATTCCTGTTTGTGTGATTGCTGACTGTATGCCATTGTTGCTACACATGGACAGCCGTGTTTGCATGTGCTTTAGATGTGCGTTTTCATGTGTGCCTTTGGGGTATATATTCTCATTCTTGCTGCTGTTTGGACCTGGGGGTAAAGAACTGCAGCAGCTTTGCAACTTCACCTCTATCAGGCTGCCACGTTTAGCTTCTCCAAAACATTACAGAGGATGGGGAAGGCTTGGAACTTCCTTGGAAATGTTATGCAATGTCACAAAAGTGAGTGTAGGTGAGTGGCAGGCCAGGCCAGTGGCAGCTATGGGCATGGGTAGCATTGCTGAGCTGTCTGATTTCTACCTACTACCTCTCTGAGCAATCTGTGCTAGTATTTCACCACTCAGGGTAAAGCATTTCTTAGAATCATAGGCTGGTTTTTTATTGGAAGGGTCCTTAAAGATTATCTAGTTCCGGCCCTCCTACTATGGGCAGGGACACCTTCCACTAGATCACGTTGATCAAAGCTCTATCCAACCTTGCCTTGAACACTTCAGGGATGGGATATCGACATGTTTCTGGAGAACCTGTTCCAGTGCTTCACCACCCTTACAGTGGAGAACTTCTTCCTTGTATCTAATTTAAATGTACGGTGCCTGTGCTTCGCACTGGTGTTGAGGCCATGCTTTGAATCCTGGGTTCTGTTTTGGGCCCCTCACTCCCAGAATTACATTGAGGGGCTGGGGCAGGTCTAGAGAAGGACAACAAAGCTGAGGAAGGGTCTGGAGAACAGGGCTGGACAAGAGCACCTGACCGACCAGTTTAGTCTGGAGATGATGAGGCTGAGGGGAGACCTCATTGCTCTCTACAACTCCCTGAAAGGAGGTTGCACTGAGGTGGGGGTTGGTATCTTCTCCCTAGTCTCAAGTGATAGAAGGAGAGGAAATGGCCTGAAATTGTGCTGGGCATAGTTTAGGTTGGACATAAGGAACAATTTCCTTGCTGCAAGAGTGGGTGGGCATTGGAACAGGCTGCCCAGAGAGGTGGTGGAGCCACCATCTGTCGAGGTGTTCAAGAAATATGTGGCCATGGTGCTCTAGTACATGAGTCATGGTGGTGTTACACTGACAGTTGGACTCAATGCTCCTTCCACCAAAACAACTATGTGATTCCATGACAAATGTGTCTTTTCTGTGCAAACAACACTGCTCAAATTGTCTTTATTGTTGGCCTTATGGTAGGTCTAAACATAGGTTCTTTGTGGGGCCCTGAAGATGACCAGAGAGCTGGAACCCCTCTGCTGTGAGGATAGGCTGAGAGACTTGGGGTTGTTCAGTCTGAGGAAGAGAAGGCTCCTGGGAGACCTTGTTGTGGTCTTTCAGTACTAAAGAGGGGCTGATCAGAAAGCTGGGGACAGACTTTTGAGAAGGGCCTGTTCTGACAGGGGCTGTAAACAAAAAAATGATCGCTTTAGGATAGATGTAAGGAAAATATTTTTTTGCTGAGGGTGGTGAGAGCCTGGCCCAGGTTGTCCAAAGGGGTGGGAGATGCCCCACGCCTAGCACCACTGCAGGTGAGGTTGTTGTGGCTCTGAGCAGCCTGCTCTGGTTGGGGGCGGACTGCCCTAGTTGGGGGCAGCCTGCTTTAGTTGGGGGCAGCCTGCTTTATTTATGGGCAGCCTGCTTTAGTTATGAGCAGCCTGCTGTAGTTGGGGATGTCCCTGCGGGCTGCAGGGGGTTGGACTGTGTGAGCTTGAAAGGTGCCTTCTCACCCAACCCATTGGATGGAACAGAATGGAATTGGAATGGAATCCTCTCCTGCGCATCAAAATCGATACCGCTCCTGCGGGCCCAGGCCAAGGGCCGGGCGCCTTCAGGTGGGGCGGGGGCGAGGCGGGGCGGGGCTCAGGCGGGTGGGGTTGGGCGGGGCCAGCTGGCGGGCTGCGCCTGTCGGGACAGATGCTGGTGCGGGTTCGCCGCTGCCGTCGGGTCCACGCTCAGCCCCCAGCAGCAGGTAACGGAGAGCTTTTTTCTCGGCTGCGTAAGGGGATGGGCCGTGGGTTTCCTCCTGTCCTGGGGGTATCAGGCTGCGGGATCCTCCGGATCCAGCGGCCCCGGGAGCCGCTGACAGCTTCGGGGCCCGGTGTCCCTCACCGGGCTGGCTGCTCTGCCCACCGCCGGTGTGCTTCTGGTCCCAGCTTCCTCCGGGCCCCGCGTCCCGCAGCTGCCACTCGGGGCTCCCCGGGTGGGGCTTCCCTGGGCAGACCCCTCTGAGGAGTGGCAGTGGTGCGCGGCGCCATGGGGCGCTCGGAGCGGGCAGATGTGATGGTCTGGGGCTGGACGTGTCGCGGTCGTGCTGGCGGTTCGGCTCCGCAGCGTCCGTTTCTCGAAAGCTTCGTGGAAAAGTGACTCTGCTGCTGCAATTCGTGGCCAGCTCTGGGGATGTCTGCCATAAAAACTCGCTGCCATTAAACCACGCGTGTCGGCACGCCGGCGGTGGCCAGGCTGGGCAATGAGGAGGTTGTGCCGCACCAAACCGGAGGTCTAGCTGGTGTCTCTGAGCTCTGTCTGTGGTCCTGCTGTTTTGTCCAGAAATACCTGCCTTGCGGGGTGGCAGCTGCTTCTACTGTGTGTGTGAATGAAATGTCAATAACCTTGAGTTTTGTTTGCTCCTCTCTTCATTTAGGTGACTTAGTTTAAGTGGCTTCTACCCTGATTTTGCATCAAATGATGTGACCTAATTTTCTTTTTCATGGAAGGTAAACAATAAAGCAAACAGATCAAAACCCTCTCACTCAATTGGTTTGATTTTGAAACCACAATGGGAAAATGCTGTGAGAGAAGTTTCAGCTGTGCTTACAGGAGCAGAAGTGAGAGTTGCCTGATAATGCAAGGATCTGTTCAGAGCTCTGTGGAAGCTCCATGGTCAAGGCAGGGGTCTCACTGGACAAAGCAAGTTATTTGCAGGGCAGATGGAGCACAAAAATTATAATACTGTGAAGGACAGAGGGTTGGGTCTGGGTGGCAGTGTGTTTGTCAGGCAGGTGCTGCTGCTCAGTGACTGGATCTGCCCCACTCATATGTGCTTGTGGTGGCTACCCACAGCAAACACACCTGCCCGCTTCTCCCAGGGTAACAGGGGTGCATACTCATCTGCACCTTCTGAGGATCCCACATGCTTGCTAACATTCACTAACAGCTTGTCTATGGCTCCCTTTGTTGAAGAACAGGTTTGTTATAGTAGCAGGAAGCTATCTAAAGTTTCTCCTTCCTGGCATATTTGGCTAAGACTTAACCCCCCAGTGATGTGTGTGAGATGAAGCTGAATGGTGTAAAGGGCTTAAGGTCTAAGACAAGAAATGTTAGGAAGTCCATTAGTCGTGTGGGTTGTGTTCTGGAGGAGCAGTCCTTCTGGCCTGGAAGAATCTGCAGAATTGGAGATGGATGGTAGATAGGAAGCCTTCAGTGAACCATTCCATCCACTTTATCTCCCTCTTTGGTGCTGTGCCCACTCCCATTCTCTGTGGCAAGGCAAAGAGAAATATTCAGAGGGCTGTCCTACAACCTGATTAAAAAAAAAAAAAAAAAAAAAAAAAAAAACCAAGCTGGAAAAGGGAAAAAAAATCTGTAAGTCTTCAAGGCAGCATTTCATTTTCCCTGCATGAATTCCAGCTGACATCCTTTCTTGGCATATGCCAAAGGGATGTGCAGAAGTTGTTTCCCTGCATGCATGCTCAATGAAGCCTAAAGCACACACAAAGACCACCTGTACTAATGGGTATGGAGGAGCCTATTGCATGGCTTACCCTGAACCTGTATATACTGTACTGAGTTTTCTTTTCTGTAAACAATCCCAGGAAGACACTGGAAAGAGTCAGGAGTGCCAGAATTTACAGGCTGGTTCCAGGTCTGCACCAGGATGTAGAATCATAGAATGGTCTGGGTTGGAAGGGACCTCTGAAGGTCATCTAGTCCAACTGCTGTGGAGATCAGTGCCAATATGTGGAGTTCTGCACAGGATCTTTTGTGTTGTGTTTTTTTTTTCCCCTGTTGTGCAAGTTTCAAGTGGCATGAAAATATTGCTAATGGGGTGAGCTGCTTTATTTCATGGCATTGTCCATAGAGGGGCTGGGAAGGAGAGTCTGGCTGCATACTTGGAGACAGTTCTTTTGATCACCCTGAAAAGCAGTGACTCTTGGAAACTAAGTCAGGGAATTAAAGAGGAACATTTATACTGTGCTGGCAGTCTTGTCCAGAGAGATAGAGCTGAAGGGATGAAAGTCTTCACACACTTCCACACAAGTCTATTTTTAGAAGAGAAAACTGTTCAGGAGGGAAGTATTGATTTTTCTGCTTTCCACCTTGAACATTCTGTTATCATTTTCCTCAGTTTGCATGTAATGGACCATACACAAAGATATTCTTAGTTCTCCTCTAAATATATGAGCCAGACAGGGATGTAGGGCCTTGGCTGTAATGATTTTTGTTTGGTGCCTGAAGTCTTTGCTTACTATGTCTGGAATCTTGTATTTTAAAACTAATTCAGATGTGAAGTTTCTTATGTCTGCAGGAAGCCAGAGCACAGCAAGGGTGTAATGGTTAGGCCAGACCTGCAAATTACTGCAGAAAGAAAACTAACAACTGTCAGTGTCCTGCCAATGGGCTGGAGAGCAGCAGTGCATGGCTAACTTGTGATCATTGTCATTAAGGTCTTTTGGCTACTGGTGGTCTCTCTGGTCAAGCTAAAAGAGACAGAGAGACCATCTTCACTAGTATCTGTCAGTGCTGATCACACTTCTCCACTTAGTGTCTGCCTATGACAAAAGAGAAGCACTCCTAGCTCCCTGGGTTTTGCCACGTCTCACTTGGCTTTAAATTAGTACATGGCAGAGTCCTCTGGGCCTGCTGGCAGGTAGAATAAAATAGAATTAACCAGGTTGGAAAAGACCTTTGAGCTCATCAAGTCCAACCTATCATCCAACACCATCTAATCAACTAAACCATGGCACCAAGTGCCCCATCCAGTCAGGTGCATAGGTTTTGAGCATACATCAAAAGAGAGATTTGCTTTTGCTGAAAAACAGGCACCAGCACTAAGCTCTTGTGTTTACAGCTTGGACCATGACCCTCACTGCAGCAGAATCTCACTGCCTGTATTTTCACACTGCAAGCTTTGGCTGTGGACCCTAAGGCTCTATACAAGGAATATTTTCCTTCCACCTTGGAGGTTGCTGCTGGCTTGTTAAGAGTGGCCAAAAGTGGAGTTGGTGTCTTCCATCATCATTGTTATACACAGTGAGGCTTCCTAGAGGCTGTAGATGGCTGCTTTCCTGATTCTCTCCACTGTAAGAATTACTGCAGGGTGGCCTTGAAGGTGGGAAGCGGAAGAAGCCTTAAAGGCCCCTGAACCCCTAGTGAATTTATGTGAGGCTGAGTACTATGCTTAGCATTCCTTAAACCTCACAGAGAGCAAGTTACTGTAATTGGGTACCTGCTGCCAAAGCTTGCTTCATCTTCTGCTGGCATCATCATCAGGGCTGGCAGCAACAGTGGTAAGGCAAATGGTAGAAAAGTGTATTTTGTGAAGAGGAAACCACAATTGTTCTAATATGAATTCATGTATACTCACAGTTTCACAGCTGCTGATTTATTTAAAACAGATCAGGCCCCAAACTTCAGCAAATTTGAAACAAAATAAATGGAATACTTCTCCATTTGCTTCATGCAGATGCACCTGGGATCAAGTATCAAGGGCGATCATGGCTGTTTTTGTTGCCACCGTAAAGGTCAGATTCTTCACTCTCCTGTTGAAAATCAAACAGAATCAGAAAGTTGCATCCATCAGCACAGCTCTCAGCTCTCTGGGTGTGGGTGGCTGGGCTGTGAGGAATTGTCAGTGCCGATGTGAAGATGGAGTGTTGCAGAAAGCTCTCTTATGTGCACCCTCTATTGCCCACAACTGGGAGTACTGCTCTGCCCAGTCTAGTGAATCATTGATGTTTACAGAAGGTTTTAAAGCTTTGTAGATGCAAGGGAGCCCTTCAAAAGAGGAATAAGGCTGATCTGGCTTGACCACCTCTTGCACAGGCCATGGGAGAAGGCAGAAGGCTAGTGTTTAAGATTACAAAAACCTTTCTTGCTGTGTGCTGGCTCTCACAGCTCAGCAGAGAGAGACAAAGGTCATTTAACCTGGGTTATCCTTCTTCTCTCTGCTGGTTGCTCTGAGAAAGCACCATGCCAAAATTCAGACCTTCTCAGCAATGTGTGCTCTTGAAAGGCACCAGTTGGGAAAAAAATTACAGCAGCACAGCAAGTATTGCATTCTTACAAGTCATGATATTCTCTTAGCCTTGCTGGGATGCTTGTATGTGCACTGCGGTCCATACGTTGCAGGCTTGCTGCATGGGCAGTGAGCAAGGGTATCACTAGCACAAGACCTCTGTTCATCCAAATGAGTATTGAATGTCAGCTTTTTCAGTGCCCATTCTGCGAGCTTTGGGGACTGCAGGAGGTCAGGGTGCATTGATAGGACAAGAGGAAAAGGTCTCAAGTTGCACCAGGAGAGGCTTAAGTTAGACATTAGGAAAGATTTTTTTACCTAAGGGTTGTCAAGTCCTGGAACAGGCAGTCTGGGGCAGTGGTGGATTCACCATCCCTGAAGGGGTTTCAAAGATATCTAGATGTGGTGCTGAGGAACATGTTTAGTGGTGACCTGGCAATGCTGGATTAACAGCTGGACTGTATGACCTTACAGTTTTCTTCCAAACCAAACAATGTTATGGTCCTATAATACGCTCTTTGAATTTTGTTTTAGCCTCGGTTGACACTGCACCCTACTGGTTGGCATCCTTTACAAGAAGTACTAGGAAAGATGCTTTCAGAAGCCAAAATGAGTGAAAGTATAGGTGGAGCACATACAGAGCTGGTTTGTGACAGTTAAGTGCAACTAATTTTGTTCATGAAGTTCTCTGCTGTCAATGAGTGGTGACCTGTTGATTCTGACTACTGCTCCTGCTACTCTGTTTTTATTGTGGTGATCAGTTTAAAAGAAAGATGTAATTTCAAAACCACCAGAAAATAGTTTCAGTTTGATGAATTAAAACTTCCCATGTAATATGAGACAGATTGAACTGCTGTCCTTGGAGGTTGTTTTGTTTGTGGTTTTGACCTGAGAGTCAAATCTGGGCTAACTCACTCCACTGTGTGCCTTCTGCCTGATGGCACAGTCAGCACTCATTGCTTCACAGCTCCAACTCTTTGCATATCAGGCTGCCACCAGCTTTCTGCTTCAGTTTGAATGGACAAGAGCTGAATAATCATAGAATCATAGAATGGTCTGTGTTGGAAGGGACCTACAATGGTCACCTCGTTCAATTCCTTCTGCAGTAAGCAGAGGCAGGCTCAACTAGATCAGGTTGCCCAAAGCCCTGCCAAACCTGGGCATTCTGCAGCAGGGGTGGAATATATGAACCTGCTGTGCTGCTGCGTTGGCTGACAGGGAGGCTGTCAGAAAGGAGAGTGATGGGGAAACATTCTCACTGCAGGGCAGAGGTGCATGACATGCAGACAGTGAAGGCCAGCAGTTCTCCTTCTGTCCTTTATTCCTGTTTGCACGTGACAGTGCACTTCCCAACATGTTTGTCTGTTGTACTACCCTGTGGCCCTGTGCTCTGAAGTTTACAAAGGTCCTAATCTTCTAGTTGGGGTTGTTGCTGAAGAGCCAGAATCACCCCCCTAGGTTTCCTCTGAGACACCAAGCAGTGGCTGGCTGGCTGGGTCAGTTAGCCATGCCGATACTTGGCAAGGTTTAGTTTCCTATGACAGAGTTCAATGCTCTTCAAGTATTAGACTTCTTAAGCTGCTTAGTGATGTGCTGAAGGCTTTGGCTCAAAAATAGTTGCAAAAGGGCAAGAGAGAGAATGACTCTAGTCAGAGCTGTCATAGGACATCTTTGGAATGAGGAGGAGGTTCCAGCTGCACATGCACTGGGTGTGTACAAAAGGCTGGTTAGTTCTGTGTCATGCAGCACATGTGCAGGTGCCTGGTGTGCCCTGGGGGTACCATGAGAAGGAAGGCTGCTGCCTTGTGTTTTACGCTGCTCTAGGGCAGTATCTGCCAACGGTGCCTCTTCTGAAATGCCTGTTTCTTGGCTCAGACATTCTGGTTTAGAGGAAGGACCACTAGTGGATTTTTTCCTCCTTTAGTGTTTCATCTGACATTTGTTCTTCAAGCTTTCCCTCTTTGTCCTGCATGTTGAGAGACCCTCCAGAATTTCTATTTTGTGAAACTCAGCAGAAGTGTAGAGGTGAGGGCTGTGCTTTCTGCAAGGAAGATACAGAGCAGTGGTGGAGGCTGGAGCAGCACAGGGAGTCAATGCTCATCTCATTTCATTAGTAGCAGAAGCAGGTGACTTCTGAGCATCCAAACAGCCTCTTAGGAGGAAGGGCCAGCTGCAAGCAGGACTTTTCCTGTGGCTCTGAGGGAAATATTAGAGCATTTGAAGGGATGTAGCAAAGCCAGAGCACTTCATAGTGCAGAGAGGAGAGGTGGCGTCCAAGACACAAGATAGTTGCAGCCTCATGTTGTATGAGGGTTACAGTGTCTGTGGAGCTGACTGTCACAATCATTGAAATACTGAACCTGAAAGGGAACATATGAAGGATAGATGATGACTGCTCAGGCCTGGGTTTGACATTTCCTGTATCTGCCAAGCTGCAGAAGTGCTGTGCTTCTGCTTGCTCTGGTTATTTCCCAGTCAGCGCCTGAAAAGGGAGCAGATTTCTCATCCAGAGATGACACTTAGAGGCAGATACAGAAGTGTGGCTGAAGGGGCTGTTTTGAATTGTGTTGCATAAGAAAGAGCAGCCAAGAGAATACTCTGAGACAGAACAACTGAAGGGCTTTTCTGCCCTTTTCTGTCTGTTGCCGTGTAGGCAGGTGGGGTGGCAGAAGCATCCTGAGGAGAAGAGGTCCTGTTTGTGTTCAGACAAAATGTTTTGTGACTGATTTTTGTCAACTTCCAACCTCCTCTTTTATATCTTGCTATTCTGAAGTTAAGTTACTGATATGTCTGCCGCAGCAGAGCTCCTGCTATGGGCCAGCAGCCCACGGTCCTGTGCACTGTTCCAGCAACAGACAATGTCCCCCATGTGCAGAACTTCTAAGCAGAAGACACGAGAGAGGCTCTCAGGACATATGAAGCTTGCCAGCTTACCAGAAGACACAGTGTGAAAGGTGAATATAACATTTGTATATCCCACAGTTCTTCAGCAGGACTAAAGTCATCCTATCAGCAGCAGAAGGTACCTGCACAAGGAGCAGGTTGGGTGAGTTACCATTTTTCTATTACTGATCTAGAGATTTGAAATGGGAGATCCAGGATGAGCCCCTTGCTTTACTGATCTCTGGAACCATGTATGTTCACAGAGCTCCAGGACTAGCAGATGTCAGTTTTATTAAATTTAAGTTTGACCTTGTGTCCTTGGTTTAGAGACTGCTTCTGTGACTGCAAACAGCAAAAGCAAAGAGTGTGCAGCAGCTTGCGCTGGCCACAGAGTTTGTTCCTTCATTACTGCTCTCTGTAGAGTGTTGGTGGTTCAGTTAATCGAAAAAGAATTCTGTAACAGGGAGGGAATGCATCATCTCTCTACCTCCCCAGGGCAGCCAGGAACTGGCTGTCATGCTCTGAAGTGTTTGGCCTACTGAGGATGAAGGCTGCGCACTTGCCCTTGATAAGACGGTCAGTGGAAGAGCATCTCCAGTTTGCGTCAGTGTGCAGGTGGTGTTACCAAAAAGGCCATGAAGAGATCCCAGACTAAAATAGAGAATGGCTTTCAGTCACTAGATGCAGCAGCTAGATTGGGGAGACAGAGGGGAATCAGAATGAGGTTATCACAGTAAATGAGGAAGTAGTCAGTGGCCTGCTTAGGCACACACCAGTGTATGGGCCAGATGGGCTAGACCCAAGGGTACTGAGGGAGTTGGTATATGTGTTTGCCAAGCCACTTTCCATTATTTACCTGAAATCCTGTCTAACTGGGGAGGTCCCAATGGACTGGAGGGTAGCAATGTAACACCCATCTACAAGAAAGGAAGAAAGCGGGATCCAAGGAACTGTCAGTCTGGCCTCAGTACCAGGGAAGGCTATGGAGCAGATCATCTTAAGTGCTATTACACACTATATAGAGAACAACCAGGGAATCAGACCCAGTCAGCATGTGTTTATGAAGGGCAGGTCCTGCCTGACCAACCTGACAGGATGACTCAACTATTGGATGAGGGAAAGGCTGTGGATATTGTCTCTACCTAAACTTCCAAAAAGCCTTTGACACTTTCCCACAGGATTCTTGTGGACAAACTGTCTGCTTGTGGCTTGGATGAGCACACACACTGCTGGATAAAGCCCTGGCTGGATGGGCCCCAAGAGTGATGCTCAGTGGGGTTAAATCCAGCTGGTGACCAGTCACAAGTTGTGTTCCTCAGGGCTCAGTGTTGGGACCACTTCTGTTTAACATCTTTATTGATGACCTTGATGAAGGCATAGAGTGTGTCATCAGTAAGTTTGCAGATGACACCAAGTTGGGCAGGAGCATTGATCTGCACCAGGGTAGGGAAGCTCTACAGAGGGACTTGGATAGGTTGTATCAAAGGGCCAGTGTTAATGGGATGAGCTTCAACAAGGCCGAATGCCAAGTCCTGCACTTGGGTCACAACAACCACAAGCAGTGCTACAGGTTTGGGGCAGTGTGGCTGGAGAGCTGTCTGGCAGGAAGGGATCTAGGGCTGCTAATCAACAATCAACTGAATATGAGTCAGCAGTGTGCCCAGGTGGCTAAGTGTGGTGGGTTGGAAGGCGGATCCTCCCTTGCCTCCCACCAGGGCAGAAGAATGAGACTCAGCAAATGGATTACAGAAGTGATGGAAAGTTTAAATGGAAAAGCAGCGAGTGTTTTACAGAAGCTACAAGCACAGTGACAAAGGAGATCCCAAAGCACACCCAGAAGCCTCCCAGCATTTCCCTTCTCCCTACCTGAGGGTACACCCAAAACCCTCAGGGCTCTTTCTTCCCCCCCTCCACTGTTAGGCTAATCTCAGCTGGCCAGATCTGAGATTGCCCTTCCCCCTTCTCCTCTTGGCATTAGGCCTAGCCAGGCCTAAGAGGTCTTGAGATAACTCCCCTTCCATTACCAGATAGGAAGCATCTCCCACGGGAGCAGCGAGGGAAGAAAGAGGAAGTGTGAGACCCTGCAGATGGATTTATAGGGAGCAGGACATTATGGGGATGAAACACGCAGCTTCCTGTGTCCACCCACTGGTCTGGACACCCAGGGCACCAGAGGTGTATCTTGTGTGGTAGCAGCACAAGGCACCCAGCCTAAACAAGGCACCCAGCCTAAACTGCCACACTAAGAAAGCCAAAGGCATCCTGGCTTTGTATCAAAAATGCTGTGTCCAGCAGGAGTAGGGAGGTGATTGTCCCCTTGTACTCAGCTCTGGTGAGGCCACACCTGGAGTATTGTGTCCAGTTTTGGGCACCTCAACACAGGAGAGATGTGGAGGTGCTGGAGCCAGTGCAGAGGAGGGCAACGAAGCTGGTGAAGAGCCTGGAGAATAAGTCTTATATAGAGCAGCTGAAGATGCTGGGAATGGTTAGTTTGAAAAAGAGAAGGCTGAGGGTAGACCTCATAGCTCTCTCCAACTACCTGAAAGGACGTTGTGGAGAGGCTGGTGCTGATCTCTTCTCACAGGTAATTAGTGATAGAGCAAGAGGGAATGGCCTCAAGCTACGACAAGGTAGCTTTAGACTAGAGTTTAGGAAAAAAGTTTTCATAGAAAGAGTGGTCAGGCATTGGAATGTGCTGCCCAGGAGGTGGCTGAGTCACCAATCCTGGATGTGTTTAAAGGTCATTTAGAATAGAATAGAATAGAATAGAATAGAATAGAATAGAATAGAATAGAATAGAATAGAATAGAATAGAATAGAATAGAATAGAAAGAATAGAATAGAATAGAATAGAATAGAATAGAATAGAATAGAATAGAATAGAATAGAATAGACCAGGTTGGAAGAGACCTTCAAGATCATCGCATCCAACCTATCACCCAACACCACCCAATCAACTAACCCATGTAACCAAGCACCTTGTCAAGTCTCCTCCTGAACACCTCCAGTGACGGCGACTCCACCACCTCCCTGGGCAGTCCATTCCAATGGGCAATCACTCTCTCTGTGTAAAACTTCCTCCTGACCTCCAGCCTGAACTTCCCCTGGCGCAGCCTGAGACTGTGTCCTCTTGTTCTGGTGCTGGCTGCTTGACATGGTGCTTGGGAATATGGTTTAGGGGTGAACTTTGTAGAGTAAGGTTATTGGTTGGACTTGGTGATCCTGAGGGTCCTTTCCAACCTGAATCTTTCTGTAATTCTGTGACTAACCCCAAAAAAGCCCAGCCATGGGAGACTAGATGGGCAGGAAGATTCACAATAAGCCTTAGAGGTGTTATCCAACCTCTGTCAAAGCCTGTGGTCTTTCCAGGGTGCCAGCAGATCTCAAAAGAGTTGTGAGTTGATGTTGGTAACTATGAACAGCATATGGGATGTTTCCCTTTATCTTTTATCATTCTGTTTTCCTATGACTTCTGAAACTTTCAGGTAAATGGAAGATTTGGAGGCTAACTTAATCCAGACACGCAAAGCATGCAGAATAGAGCAAATGGTGGCAAAATGGCTCCATCGCTCTCGGGACGGTGCCTCCAGGTAAACATGGTCTTGGTGAAAGGGGTACCTGAAGATCAGAGACGGCACAACCTGGACCCCAGCAAGCAGGGGTGGTCACAGGTTGCAGATCTTGCTTGTTGTTTCATTTGTTCTTGGGAAATATGCATGCAGTAATCCCCAGAAAAAAAGCCCTGTATTTTTAAGCATCCCTCTTGGTTTCCAGGGACTGATGTGCCTGCTTTCACTCCTGGTTTTGTGAGTTATCTGTTCACATGCAATACTGCTCAGTGCAGAATATGCGTTTCTTGAAGATGAGGTGTGCTTCCCTTTGAGTCTTGCCACTGGCCCATTGGCAAGATGGGATCCTGGCCCACATCTGCTTTGCTTTCCTGAAGTCTGTGAATCAAAGTTAAGCTGTTCTGGACCCTGGCAGAGAGTTGTAAATTGTCTCACTGCCTTTCTGGGTGAAGGTGTTGCTGTGATTTGTGGAGGTCAGGGCTTGAAATGGGACATACCTGGACTTTTCCTCCTTGTGACCACTGAGCTGAGGTGGCTAAAAGTTGTGGTCACAAACAACTGGTGTCACTGGTGTGATGTCTTCATCTTTCTGTGGAACCTGGGGAATGACTGCTGGTGTGCACCATGCAGAGCTACCCATGGGTACCAGAGGAGTGCTGTTCTTCCTGTGTAGTGGTGCAGCCCACTGAAAGTGTATGTGCAAATATATGCCTGTTAAAGTATCTTCTGATTGTATCTTAATTCATCACTGGCTTCTCGTCTCACAGGGGCAGAGTGTCTATGACAGACAGCACCAGTGATGGCAGTGGCCAGCCTGCCAGCCGTGTCAAACTTACTGTTACAGTGTACAAAGATTTGGTCCTTGGTCACTATGGCTTTGAGATTTGTCCAAGCCTTCCTCTTACAATTGCATCTGTTGCGGCAGGTAAGCACCATCACAGGTGCAAGAGGCCTGAACTCTCAGGACACCTGCCAGGTATTTGAGTTTGTCAGGTTCCTCTCTGGTTGGCATCTGATCTTTGAATACTGAGGGCAAAAGCCTGTGTGCCTGTGGCATGCAGAAAGCTTGGACATCTTTGTGGTTCTGATGGCATGGAAGAAATCTAAACCGGTGGCAGCTTCAGCACTAATCCTTTGCCTGTGCTTGGACACAGCTTACCTTCAGGGACCCAAAAAGCCACTTCAAAGCAAAGTTCTTTCTGATGTTCTATGTGAAGTGAAAAGGAAGAATTTGATCCAATCTTAGAATTCTTACTCTGCAGTGGACCCAGTGATTTGTCACTGAAAATATTCTCTAGGCTTACAGCCCTGTAACATGGGGAGAGTCACTGCTGTTTACAGGCAGCCCTGGTGAAATTCTGCCCAACTCAGGTAGATCAACTCTTCCAGTTATAAAAGGAGTGGATATAACTCTGCTTTTAAGGTGGCTCAGAGATTTTTAATCAAAACCAGAATCTGTCTTTTATTTACCCCACCCCTGCCTGGGGAATGGCCATCCAGCTGCCTGGGCCTGAAAGATGTTTAGTATGAAGGCACTACAGTACAGCCTCTCTCCTTTCACAGTGCTTTTGAGTGAAATTTTCTCTTGATATCTCTTCCCAGGTGAAATGTGGATAAATTAGTTGAGAATCTTGGGGTCTAAAAAGTGGGAAAGGAGGTTTTCTTTTATGCTTTTCTTTATTCCAAATCAGAAGTGGTCAATGTTTTATTGAAATTAAGGCACGAGGAAGCCTGTCCTTTTAAGTCCTGCCTATTACTGTGGGAGCCCATGGCTAAAAGCCCTGTGATTAATTACAAATTATTGTCTCTGTGTTTTGCCTTTTCTCTATGGTGCCTGATGCCAGGGTTGCCCTAAGAGCACCTGGCAGGTGCTGGATGGGTGTGTGGCCAAATCTGTCTGGCAGAGGAGTTCAGCAGCATGCCTTGGCCAGCAGACTAGCCTGGTGGTTCTGGGAGCTGCATAAACACTCATCCTTCCCAGACCATAGGTCCACCTGTTCCTTAGTCGCTTGGATTCTGCAGCTGCCACCCTCCTGGAAAGCTCAGAAACCATTTTTTCACTTGTTTTGGGGCCTGCTAGTGGACATCACGGTTAAGAAGACCTCTATGCTCTGACCATTTGCAGAGGGCAGTCCAGCCTGCACTAGGACTGTGGCAGCATCTTGAGCTGGATGCTGGTGTACTGGGAGTGCTGAATCCTGGCCTACTTGACTAGCTGCTGGGATTTCACCCACAGGGTCAGGTCTGGGTGCAGACCCCACATGGAGGGAGTGCAGTGCTGTGGCAGATGCCCATGGCAGCCGCCCATGGCAGCCTCTGCAGGCCAGGGATTGCAGGCAGCTAAAGGGCAATCCCAGAGAGCCTGTGAGCCCTCCTGCTGTCACGGGGTAGGTGGTGTCTGAGGACCATGGGTGGGCTGTGGCAAGAGATAGATGTGCAAGAGTGATCTTCTGTGGGACAGGGATGGCTGTGGCAAGAGATAGATGTGCAAGAGTGATCTTCTGTGGGACAGGGATGGCTTGTGGGGGCCAGAGGACAGCCCTGGGAGGCAGCATGGACACAGGAGGTGTTTGTGCCACCAGCTGGCATCAGGGCCCAAACATCCTTTGGCCCCATTTTGTTTTGCTAGACAGAGGTAGTTGCTGAGGCAAGTGGGTGCAGGTGGGAGGAGGAGCTCCCAGAGAGTGTCCCTGTTGGGACACTGCTGTGACTGATGGTGTGCTGATGGTCACCCACAGGGAGTACTGCTGAAGGGAAGCTGCAGCCTGGCGACCAGCTCCTCCTGATAAACTCCACAGCGGTGGACGATGTGTCTGTGGAACGAGCGGCTGACATCATCAGGTGTGGTGTTCATGGCCTGCTGCGGGGACAAGGTGGCAGAGGGGTGAGAGGAGAGGTGTGGGGACCAGACTGCAAAGATGCATGGCTTTGTGGGGACCTCACTGCCTCTCAGGTCTTGTGCTGGGTGGATCCTGCTCCGCAGGGACAAGACTGTCCTGCAGCTAAGTGGGGGCCTAGCGGGGGGGGCTGGGGGAAGGGCACTGCTTTCCTTTGCTATGTTGGTGCTATGTCACTGTTGGCTGAGACCCTTGAAGGGGGTGTGAAGGGGCCAAAAGCTTTGATGATACCATCTGCTATGACACTGGGAAGGAGGGTGCAGGCAGTTGATGGCCTTGGCTGACTGCATGTCTCTGTTACAGGGAGGCTGGTGACGAGCTCCTCCTAACCATCCTTCGCTGCACATTGGTAAATGGCCTTTCTTCAGCACTCTTGGTAGCACTGCCCCAGATGGGAGGCCAGGGATGGTGAGGTGGCTGGGCTGGCATGCATGACACAAGGGCCCAGTCAAAGCCACAAGGGAGCTGCGAGGGTCTTCTGCTTTCACAGGTGCCCTGTGTGGAGATTTTGGGGAGAATCAGTGGTAACTCCTCACAGCTCCCTGGGTGCAGAGCCAGGGAGACTGGCAGAGCCTGTCTGACAGAAAGGCTCCCTCGCTGGCTGGAGCCCAGGTGGGCTCTACAGGGGCCAGGAGATCACAACATTTGGGATGCAGGTACAACTCCTCAGGAAGTTGTGGCCACCAAGAACAGCCTGGAGTGTTCCTCGTGCTGGGGCTGTTTGGGCTGTGGGGATCCTCCTGAACAGTAAAAGCAAGTGCCAAGGCTGCAGGCCCCAACATCCATCCTCAGTGTTCCTTGGAAGCCCTTCAGGTTTTTCTTTCTGAGTGCTGGAAAAGTTGGTCCTCTTTAATGCAGATTGTCTGGTTAAGGGCTGGGACCTCAGTGTGTATCCTACTTTGAGAAAAGAAGCAAATTTTTAGTATGGTGCTGATTGCTCATTCCTGTAGCATGAAATTCCCCAGAAGGCACATGTTTATCCACATGGATTTCAATGTGTGTGAAAGCTGAGCTGCAAAGCAAGGACAAAATTGGGTCTGTGTGCTTTTTCGCTTTTTACAATGTATGAAAGTGGCCTGAGGGGAATTTTCCCTCTGCAACCCCAGAAAGCATTTTGGGAGTGTTTTTTAGTTTGCTTGAAGGCTTTTTATTTTTACTCATGAGCAAGGATGATTCAGAAATCTCACTGGAGCTCTCAGACTTAAAGGGCATGAGATTTTTTGACTATTCAATGAGCATGTACATTAAAGGCAAAATTAAATATATTTTTCCAGTTCATGGTTTCCCAGGTGCTGGCATTCAAAAGATGTGCACAAAGCCAAAGTAACCAGAAAAGCTCTAAGCAAACCCACTGAACAGTGGTTTCCATCTTCTGTGAATCTGATCTCCTTTGCACAGTGCAGTAGCTGTCAGTCTTGCCAGTGCTTCATCTGGCTCTGGAGATCAAGGATAAAATTAAGAGTTAGTTATGCAAGATCTGAATGCCTGCCAAAGGGGAGGAAATGCAATGGTTTTGCAGAGAAAAGGATTTGGAAAACCCTTCATGGGATTTGAAACACTTCACAGGCCTTCATGCATTGGTGAGAAGCAGGTGGGACACAAACCCATTTTTGTTTTTTCTTTGCAGGTCATTTTAAGGACACCTCCAAATACAGCCAAGGCTGATCTTGGGTTTGGGGATGGCTCTTGCCCCACTCTGAAGGCAGCTGTGCTTAGAGCTGAGAGGTAACACCTCCCGTCATGGACACCAGACCCTCTGCTGGGGCAGCTCTGGCTGCACTAGAAGGGATGTGCAAGGCCTTGGCCCTCCTGGGAGCAGCTGTGAGGCATAATTAGGATAGAACAGAATAGAATAAGAATAGAATAGAATAGAATAGAATAGAATAGAATAGAATAGAATAGAATAGAATAGAATAGAATAGAATAGAATAGAATAGAATAGAATAGAAGAATAGAATAGAATAGAATAGAATAGAATAGAATAGAATAGAATAGAATAGAATAGAATAGAATAGAATAGAATACCAGGTTGGAAAAGACCATCGAGATCATTAAGTCCAACCTATCACCCCACACCATCTAATCAACTAAACCAGGGCACCAAGTGCCTCATCCAGCCCTGACAGGCACTGGTAGGGCAGTGCTGTCTGTGCACAGAGACCCTTGCCTTCATCCCTTCTTCCATCCTTGTCTTGGGGCAGGATGAGGCTGAGGCAGGATGGGAGGCACCTGTGCCTCTGGCAAGAGTGTAAGAACTGCTCTACCTTGAAGCTGTCTGAGACACTGAGGGTTACTGCCTCTGTTCCTCTTAGGGAATATTGTGCTTTACAAGGTCAGGACATCTGAGCACAGGGACTTGGGGGTCCCTAAGCTTATGTGGTGTCTTGTGAGTTTGTTGGGACCCTGTAACAGTGAAAGCTTGGTTATGTGACAGCCATTTATGGCCAATTCTTACATACTTACAGTATGAAAGTATGCTCCAGAAGCCCTAGCTGAGCTGGGAGGTACTAGACGCATGGCTGTGTTCTTGTGGTGCACTGATGGTAATTTCACCTGTCTTTGCCTGACACTCTACACCTGTGGGTCCATGATACTGTATAGCCCCACTGCAGGTCAGCTGTAAGTACATCAGCAGTCATTCTGCAGGACCCTGTCATCATTGCAGGAGTTGGGGAGATGCCTAAACACAGAAGCTGGTTAAAGTGTTGTGAAATTAGGAGTGTGTAGAGTTCATACATGTCCAGTTGCTGGTTTGGGTTCAGCAGGCAGCAACCACCCATACAGGTCAGAAAGGCCTGAAGCAAGCCCAGAAGCTGAGGGACTGACAGCTCCAGTTGCCCTCAGTGCAGTATGGTGTGAGCAGCTTCAGCACCGGCTGCCTTGCACCCCAGCCTGTGCTGCAGATCTCTGCCTCTCATCTGGAGGTGTGACAGACTGAGCTGCTGACCCAGACTGTTGTTTTCTCAGGGTGGGCCCAAGTCATCGTTTCTTACTGCAGAGAAGAGGGCCAGGCTGAAAACAAACCCCGTGAAAGTGCGTTTTGCAGAGGAAGTGCTGGTGAACGGACACACGCAGGTCAGTGCACACAGCTGCAGCTGGGCACCCTGGGCCCTGCACACTGGGCTGCTCCCAGGAGAGATGCTGAGCTGGTTTAACATGGGCAGGACCTACAGAGGGGCTGCACCCTCACCCTGACAGTCTGCCCTGCATATGCATCCAGGCACCTGGTCCTAACCTGCTTCATGTGCTCACTGGTGGTCTGAGGGAAGAGCTAGCACCTCCAGAGAGTTTTGTCTTTGATTTGCTTACTTAATAAGTGGAGAATACCTGCATGTACCCCTTTTGTTATTTTACCATCAGGTAAACTTTAAACCAGCATCACACAGCTGTGGCATGGAACAGACATCTCTTGAAGTGCTAATCTCCCCAGAGCAAACCTAAGCTGAAGCTTGGGCACACCAAATCCTAACCCTAAAGATGGGAGGTGAATCCTACTGTCATGCCAGATTTATTTGCTTCTAAAGCATCAGGGATGTCAGTCCCTGGCCTTCAGCCATGTTCAGGTAGCCTTATGTTCAGAGAATTCAGTGATGGTGACTTTGTTTTGCTGTTGAACATGATGTGTTCTCTAGGTGATGGGGTGACAGCTTGCTGTGTTTCATATCATTGCAAAGGGTTTCCACAGAGAATTCAGAGATGCTGCCATGACAGACAGACAGCTGAGCCAGTCTGTTCTTATGCAAATCAAGATCACTGGATGAGCCCTGCAGATCTTTCACAGGGTTTCTAGCACTGATGAACTGTGTATGTATGGGTCTGCCTGCAGCAGAATAGGATAAGCAGTGAGGATGCTTGTAGCTTCCCTGAAGTATGAACAGCTCTTAGATGTTTCCATGGTGACTTATCAAGCTCAGTGTGGTTATGATGGACTGGAATCAGCTGGGAGCCTTTAACTCTGATTTTCCCTTTTTCTCTTTGCAAAGAAAAATTTCAGTTCCCAAAATCCCTCCCTCACTTCTCATAAGTGCAGACCAAATTTTGCTTCTGTGCATCTTGTAGTGATGGTGAACCAACCACCAGGCCCTTTTCTTCTTCACTTCTAGACTGTATCTTTGTTTCCTGTCTTTGGTGGTAGTAGGCTTTCCTGACCCAACTCAGGCAGAGCCTTCCCTGTAGCAGCCGTTCCCTGTTCTCCCCCTGCACCAGGGCAGAGATGCAGTCAGAGATGCCATGGATTTCACCAGCCAGGTAGACAGGCACAGTATGCATGCTTTGGCACCTGTGTCAAACTCCAGGCATTCGGGTACTGCTTCTTCTCTGGCCTGGTCTACAGAGCAGGAGAGGATGAAGTGTGACTCTTGACACATCTTCCAGTGAATCTCTACAGGCTCTGGGGTCCTTTCCTTCCTGCCAAGTATTTGCTAGATGTGCTGAAGCTGCTGCAGGGTTCAGCTCTGCTATTCAAAGTGCTGTTCACATCCCTCTGATCTTAAAAGGCAGATCTGTCTGGGATCCTGCCAGGGCGTTATGGCAGCTGGGTCACACCCTTCCTGTCACACAGAAACCAGTACTAGGCCCCTCATATGGCTGCGAGATGTGACACACAGGCTGCAGAGCTCATAAGGCAGGGAACTGGGAAGACAAGGATGTGCACTGGAAGTGGTATCAGGCAGAGACAACCTTGGGCAGAGAGGCCTTGGACAAGGCTGGTGGTGGGGTACAGCCAGACCTTAAAAAGCCAACAGTCTCTGCTTGTTCCTATAGTTGGAGGTTCATACTAGTGCCTGCTTGGGAGCTCCTATGGAGCTGTTTCTGCCAGACACTGAGTACTGGTGTTGCAACACATGAAGGTCTCATGTCTGTGCCATTCACTGACCCAATTGCAAGGTAGGTCTTGAGAGATCCAAAGGTGGAACTTCTGGAGGGCACACTTGTACTCTGTGCTTGCTGCAAAGCCTCATCAATAGTCTGCTGAGCTAAGCTAGTCGTGGCTCTGCAAGTGTAGAGGAGTGACATAATCTGTGTAATTCGCATTAATTTAATGAGAACATGAAGGTAAAATCATGTATTTGGGTGTTGGAGTCCCACTTGTGTTAGCTTCCCTTTTCGCCAGCTGGATATGAGCTCTGTTTTGAGTAGTAAAATATTAGCACAAAGGAAGAGTAGATGCATCTTTTGCACATTTATGACTTCTTTCTGGAAAACCACTCTTCCCCACAGACAGCAGCTACTCTGCTTGAGTGTTTTAGAACTGCTCTGCTTTCAGTGGACTGACAAAAAAAATGGGCATTAAGGTCCTGAAAAACTGCAAAGCCTCCTGTTTCAGTAAATGTGCTGCTCTTGTCATCTTAATGGAGCATTGCTGGGTGATCTTTGCGGCAGCTGGAAGGAGCCCAGAGGCTGCCTTCCGCAGCTGAAACCTGAAACTCCAGTTTGGGAACATAAATTGTTAATGAGCCTCGGTGCTATTCAGCCTCCATTTTCTGTTGCAAACTGATGATGTATTTCCATGTAATGGAGCAATATGCAACAGACAAGTCCCTGAGGACCCTCGGGTCAGCATCAGGCTGTGTATTATTAGAAGCTGTGGGGCTAGCTGCAACATGGAGTAAATCACCCTTGCACCAGACAAAGCAGGAAGGGTACAGCTGCTTAAGCCACAGCAGAAGCTTTCAGAATTAATTCTCATCAGACTTTTGGAGTCTGCACAAAAGGAGAGAAATCTCATCTGGGTGTTCTGGCCAACTAACTGGATCTGACCAGGAGAGCTGTGGTACTTAATTTGTATATGAATTTCTGTATGGATTTCAAGTTCTGCTGGGTGCTGGCTGTACAAGGCCTTGTTCATTTGATAACTGACATGTGTGTGAGCTGCCAGAGTGAATGTGCAGCTGGTGCAAACCAGCATTGCTTTTCTGAAAGGGATGGCAGACACAGAGTCTGCCAAAGACGTGATGTACTCATGATGCTTAGCATAAAGGAGTTAGAGCTTGGTCTGAGGAGCAGCAGCAGTGTGCACTATTGTTTTCTTAGTGATGAATGTAGGCTTGAACACCACAAAACAAGGAGGGGGGACCCAAGAAGCAAGATTCAGAAGTGCTTGGTTTGATACATCTAGGTATATGCACTCTCTATCAGGAGGGACCAGGCTGTGAGATTTATAAGATGTTGCACAGCACATGAAATATAGGGCAAATTATCTTACAAATGCCATTCTTAACCTTGAGATTGTCATGGCAAGATCAGTTCTGTAAGACTGGGGGAACATCCTGGTCCAAGAACACAGGAAAGATCTGCTTAATGGGAAGTCCAAGTCTGGAGAAGTAAACCTGCTCAGCACTGAACAAGAAGAAGGATGAAAACATGAAGGTGCAGATGAGCTGTGCTACGGGAATAAGGTGGAAGGCTGGAAGGTGTGGCTCTAAACAGCTGCAGAAAGACAGAGGCCAATTCCCAGGGCATCCAGTGAAGGTGCTGTGGGAGTCACTGCCTTGCCTCATGCATTTGAGACCTGGTGACATCATATCCTGTCTTGTAAACCCCAGGGTCACTAATGTTTGGGGAATGTGCAGTAAGTGCACTACACCATGTTTAGCTGAGTCCTACAAGCTGGTCTGCAAGCTCTGTTTGTGCTGGCATGGAGGGGTTTGGTAGCTCTTAAGCTGAAGTCATGGCTGCTGCCAATGAGAAAGTGTCAGTGTGGGGGCTACTGCTGCCTGGTGCCCAGTATTGGGAAGTTTTGGGCAAACAAAAAGTCATCTTTTCTGGTAACAAGCAGAGAAGATGGGTCTCAGCTTTCAATATCTGCCAGATCCTCCTATGACAGGTGAGAAGTAGGCAGAGGGCTCATGCAGGACATGTGCAACTGCTGCCCTGGCTGCAGTTTGATGGCAAAGGCATTCATGAATGCTCCTTCCCTTGTTCCGTGCCAGAAGCATACTCAGGAAATAAAGCTTGGTGTCACAGCAGAGGAGTGCAAAAGCAGAGAGATTTTCATTTATACCAGGATGTGCTGTGTCAGGCAGAACAGCCTGGAGGCTTAATGTCCAAGGATTAATGCTGTTGCTTTTGTTCTGCAGGGAAATTCTCTTCTTTGCATGCCCAATGTTCTCAAGGTATACTTGGAAAATGGACAGACAAAGGCTTTCAGGTTTGAGACGAGCACTACTGTGAAGGTAATGATGCTTGATTGTCTGTCTTTGTTTCCACTACCTGAATTCACTCCAGTAGCAACAGTGCAAGCAGTGGAACTTGCAGCCTTCTGGTTGTGTTGGCCTGCTCATGGGAACTGGATTGCTAGCTGATGCTGAGCATGCTGGATTGTTCGTTCTCTGGCAGAGGAGGCATTGCTTTGGCTCACCTGTTTCCTTCTCAGGAACTAATGTTCACAGAACTGGCAGGAACTTGCCTATGAGACCACAACAGCTTTGTGAAGTGTGATTGAAGTTGGACAAGAGGACAGGTTGGTGGGAGACTGGCAAATCATCAGCTGTCTGCACAAATGTTAGGATAGGATAGGATAGGATAGGATAGGACAGGGTAGGACAGGATAGAATAGAATAAACCAGGTTGGAAGAGACCTTGAAGATCATTGCATCCAACCTATCATCCAACACCACCTAATCAACTAAACCATGGCACCAAGCACCCCATCAAGTCTCCTGAACACCTCCAGTGATGGTGACTCCACCACCTCCTCAGGCAGCCCATTCCAAGGGGCAATCACTCTCTCTGTGTAGAACTTCCTCCTAACCTCCAGCCTAAACCTCCGCTGGCACAGCCTGAGACTGTGTCCTCTTGTTCTAGTGCTAGTTGCTTGGGAGAAGAGACCAACCTCTGCCTGTCTACACCCTCCCTTAATGTAGTTGTAGAGAGCAATAAGGTCACCCCTGAGTCTCCTCCTCTCCAGGCTAAGCAACCCCATCTCCCTCAGTCTCTCCTCACAGGGCTTGTGTTCCAAGCCCCTCACCAACTTTGTTGCCCTTTGATTTCCTTGGAAATCACATGGCAGAATACAGAAGAGATTGTTTAATACATCAGTGACAATGTGCACCCCTGAGAGGGAGGACAAGTCTCATGGCTTGGGACCTAGAGAGTGGAGTCCAAGTTCGGAGATCATGTGAAACCATGAACCCAAAAAGTGCAGTTGTGCCAGATGTTACTTAATATGTCTGTCTGTATTCCAGCCTTGTTTCTGCACTAGTGAAAGCATTTTCCTGCCAAGACATGAAAACTGAGGGACCCCTTCCAATGGATCCCTAGGATCACTGTGCTTGGTGGTGTTATGGACAATTTACCATCATCCTGGAACAGGCTGCCCAGAGAGGTTGTGAAGTCTCCCTCTCTGGAGACTTTCAAGCATTCCTGTGCAGCCTGGTACCTGCATTAGCAGGGCATTGGACTCAGTGATCTCCAGAGCTGCCTTCCAACCCCTGCAGTTCTGTGACTCTCAAAATACAAGGTGCTACTCCCCAGAGCCATTTATCATCATAGAACCATAAAATGCACTGGGTGGGAAGGGACCTCTAAAGGTCATCTTGTTTAAACTGCATGCAGTTGGGGACATCCCCAACCAGGTCAGATCAAGCTGGAGCTGGAATACCTCCATTACCCCTTGTCCTGTTACTACAAGCCCTTGTAAAGACTCCCTCCCCCACCCCTCAGCTACTGGAAGGCTGCTGTAAGATCTCCATGGAACTGTCTCTTCTCCAGGCTGAACAGCCCCAACTCTGCCAGCCTGTCTTTGTAGGAGAGGTTCTCCAGCCCTCTGATCATCTTCATGGCCTTCTCTGGACCCTCTCCAGCTGATCCGTGTTCTTCATGTGTTGAGGGTGCCACAGCTGGACAAAGGAGGTCTCCCCAGAGCAGAGCAGAGGGGCAGGATCCCCTCTCTCCAGCTCTGGCCACACTGCTTTGGATGCAGCCCAGGCTGCCCTTGGCCTTCTGTGCTGCCAGTGCCCATTGCTGGCTCCTCTCCAGCTTCTGCCCCCCAGCACCCCAAGTCCTTCTCTGGAGGGCTACTCTCAGTCTCATCACCCCCAGCCTTGGATTGGTACCAAGGACTGTCCCAGCCCAGGCTCAGGACCTTGCTCATGGCCTTATTGAACCTCATGAGGTGCTCCTGGGCCCACTTCTCCAGGCTGTCCAGGTCCTTCTGAATGACGTCCTGTCCCTCAAGCATATTGATCACACCACTCAACTTGGTGTCATCAGCAAACTTGCTAAGGGTGCCTCAGTCTCCGTCTGTATCATTGATGAAGATATTGAACAGCACTGGTGCCAATATGCACCCCTGAGGGACACCACTTATCACCCATCTCCATCTGGACATCAAGCCATTGACCTCCACTCTCTGGATGTGACCATCCAGCCAATTCTTTATCCACATCTCTCCAGCTTAGAGAGAAGGATGCTGTGGGGGACTGTGTCAGCCTTCAGGGAAGTCCAGTTAGATGACATCTGTTGGTCTTCTCTTGCCTGCAGATGCAGTCGCTGCATTATAGAAATCCACTGCCTTGATCAGGCAGGACTTGCCCTTGCTGAAGCCATGCTTCCCACCCACCTCCCTGTCCTTCATGTGCCCCATCAGAGCTTTCAGAAGGATCTGTTTGAATGATCTTCCCAAGCACAGAGGTGAGGTTGACAGGCCAGTGATTTCCAGGCTGAAAGAAAAATTGAGAAAAGCAAGGAGATTTTGTCTATAGAACGGAAGAATGTCCTCAAAAAGGAGGAGTTTATTCTCTAAACTTCACAAAGCTGTTGTAGTCCCCACACAGGTAAGTCTCTGCAGGTCTTGTCACATGCAGGGCGTGAGGAAAGGGAAGATAAGTGGAAAAGAGAGATTTGAATGCCCACCTGCAAGGGTTGAGTTTCTGAAAGATGGATTAGCTCTTCAAGTTTGACCTGATTTGCTCACCTCTGATCTGGAACAACTTTTTCTGTTTTGGAGTTATGTGCAGCTCTCTCCAGCCTCCTACAGAAACACTCAAATGGGCAAAGTGCTTCCTGAGTTAGGTGTTTTCAAAAGTTCCTCTGCTGTTTGAGAAATCCTTGCTTAAAACTGAGTTGTGACAAACACTTTACTTACCTCAGGAGGCTTGAATGAGTCAAAGAAGTTCTCTTTCAGTCTGTATTCAGCCAAGCCTTGTGTACTGCTTTCTGTTTGACAAAAATAAACCTGGTTATTTCCATTACAGTGTCCTGATAGAATTCTACATACCACTGAAACGCCAGTTTCAGTCAGATTTGAGGAGGTTTTGCCATTATGCTCTCAGATTCTTTTTTACTGATAGGGACAAGTGTTTTTCACCAGTTCTTGGCAGTTTCTTCAAAAGCTGTTGTCAAGTTCAAGAAATCTAGAATGGTTAACAGCAAACGTTTGGATTAGGGGTGACAGAAAGTGCTTGACATCAGCAGGCTGAAAATGGCACAGCCAAGGCTTTCAGAGTGAAGCAGCCCAGGAATTACAAGCCTGGGAAATGTATCCTTGGCATCTTACTGTGCTCTTCACACAGCAAGCAGCAGATCCCTACCTTGTCCTCCCCCTTGCCCTATCTTTGTGCTTCCCCTGCAGTACACCCAACTCCATTCCCTACCAGCTGGCTGGCATCAGTGCACATCGGTGAGTCTGACCACAGTCCTCTGACTGCCTGGCTGGCACATTCTCTTACTGATCCAGCTAGGGTAGCTCAGCAGCTAACTGCCATGCTTGTGCTTGGTGTCCCAAAGAGGCTGCCATCTCCCATACCTCCACTTCTGATGAACTTGCAATCTTTCCTTTAACCTTGAGGCCTGTGTGGTTTCTCTAGGTCAGTGTACTCAGAATCCGTCAGTGAAGAGGGAAAGCAGAACATCATCAGGGCACTGGTTTCCTGTGATACAGCACTAAGAGTTTCACTGTTGCAGCATCAGCATGTTCTTGGCTGCAGAGTTTTTTGTCTATGCACTGCCCATGCACTGCTGCCCACATGGCTGCCAGCAGCCAGAATCACCTCCATTCACGTGGTGAGCCTGCAGTGCTCAAGAGCTGTGTCTAAGTTCTGTCTGACAGTCTGTGTGCTTCCCTGCCTAGGACATTGTTCTCACTCTGAAGGAGAAGCTGTCCCTCTGCAGCATTGCACACTTTGCACTCACTCTGGAGGAGCAGTACAACGTGGCCAAGATCCACCTGCTGCATGAGGAGGAGCTCATCGAGCAGGTGAGGAGAGAACTCAAAACCATGGCTGGTGGGACCAGCATCAGCACTGGATTGTGGCCAGCAGGGCGCAGAGGGACCTCAGCTCTGCAGATGTCAAAAGGAGTGAGCCTGACCCCATGTCCAGAGGTGGTGGTCTCTTCTCTCTGCCTTTCACGTATGCCTCTGCATTAACCAGAGCCCCTGGAGAAATGGTGCTTTTAGGAGTATCTCACTCCACATAGAGAACCCACAGAGCAATACCTACAGGCTGGTATTGCTGGGACCATGAAGAGTGTGCTTTGTGCCACCAGTCAGGTAAGGCCTATCTGCAGATGACTGAGTAAGCCTTCAAATAGCTGTGTACCCTGGGTGATCAGAGTTAACCAGCCAGGTGCCACTTTGATCAACTTCTCTGTCATATGTTTGTGTCCAGTGAGCAAGAGGTTTGCTCTGTCAGTAGTTCTGCTGCTCTGTTGGTACCCCTGGGGTAACCTCATCTGTGAGATATGCCCACTTGGGCATCTCATCTCTCTGCTGGGATCTGTCTTAGCTGGTGATCCACTGTGACAGAAAGTGGTCCAAACACTGAGCATCATTGGAATGTGCTGCCCAGGGAGTTGGTGGAGTCACCATCATTGGTGGTGTTTAGGAGGGGACTTGATAGGGTGCTTGGTTGCATGGTTTAGTTGATTAGGTGGTGTTGAATGATAGGTTGGATGCAATGATCTTATAGTTTCATAGTTTCATAGTTTCATTCAGGGTTGGAAAGGACCACAAAGATCATCTAGTTCCAACCCCCCTGCCATGGGCAGGGACACCCCACACTAGATCAGGCTGGACAGAGCCTCATCCAGCCTGCTCTTAAACACCCCCAGGGACGGGGCCTCGACCACCTCCCTGGACAACCCATTCCAGGGTCTCACCACTCTCATGGTGAAGAACCTCCTCCTCACATCCAGCCTGAATCTCCCCACCTCCAGCTTCATTCCATTCCCCCTAGTCCTATCACTACCTGACATCCTGAGAAGTCCTTCCCCAGCCTTCCTGTAGGCCCCCTTCAGATACTGGAAGGCCACAATTAGGTCACCTGGGAGCCTTCTCTTCTGCAGACTGAACAGCCCCAACTCCTTCAGTCTGTCCTCCTAGGAGAGGTGCTCCAGCCCTCTGAGCATCCTCGTGGCCCTTCTCTGGACACGTTCCAGCACCTCCACATCCCTCTTGTAATAGGGGCTCCAGAACTGTACACAGTACTCCAGGTGAGGTCTCACCAGGGCTGAGTAGAGGGGGAGGATCACCTCCCTCGACCTGCTGGCCACACTTCTCCTGATGCAGCCCAGGATCTGATTGGCTTTGCAGGCTGCAAGTGCACACTGAGAGCTCATGTTGAGCTTTTTGTCCACCAGCACCCCCAAGTCTCCCTCCTCAGGGCTACTTTCCAGCCAGTCACTGCCCAGCCTGGATTTGTGCCTGGGATTGCCTCGACCCAGATGCAGGACCCTGCACTTGCTCTTCTTGAACTTCATGAGGTTGGCTTGTGCCCACCTCTCCAGCCTGTCAAGATCCCTCTGGATGGCCTCCCTTCCCTCCAGCGTGTCTGCTGCACCACACAGCTTGGTGTCATCAGCAAACTTGCTGAGGGTGCACTCAATGCCACTGTCCATGGCACCCACAAAGATGTTGAACAAGACAGGTCCCAGGACTGATCCCTGAGGGACTCCGCTTGTCACTGGCCTCCACTGGGACATGGAGCCATTGACAGCCACTCTTTGGGTGCGGCCATCAAGCCAGTTCCTTATCCATCTAGTGGTCCACCCATCAAACCCATGTGTCACCAGTTTGGAGACCAGGATGTGGTGGGGACAGTGTCGAAGGCTTTGCTCAGGTCCAGGTAAATGACATCAGTTGCTCGCCCCTCATCTATTAATTTTGTCACCTGCTCATAGAAGGCCACCAGGTTGGTCAGGCAGGATTTGCCCTTGGCAAAGCCATGCTGACTGTTCCAAATCACCTCTTCACTATTCTTTTGAGCAAGTAGTGACTCCAGGAGGATCTGCTCCATGATCTTTCCAGGCACAGAGGGGAGACTGACTGGCCTGTAGTTCCCTGGTTCCTCCTTCTTACCCTTTTTGAAGATGGGGGCAATGTTTCCCCTTTCCCAGTCTGTGGGGACTTCACCAGATTGCCATGACTTTTGAAATCTAATAGAGAGGGGTTTAGCAACCTCATCTGCCAGTTCTCTCAGTACCCGTGGGTGTATCCCATCGGGTCCCATGGACTTGAACACTTTCAGGTTCTTCAGATGATCATGAACCTGATCTGCACTTACAATGGGCAGTTCTTTCTCCCCGTCCCTGGCTTTGACTTCCATAACATCAGGAGTGTGGCTAGAGGCCCTTGCAGTGAAGACTGAGGTAAAGAAGTTATTAAGTACCTCAGCCTTTTCCTCATCACTTGTGACCATGTCACCATTTTCCTTTCTGAGGGGGCCCACACCTTCCCTAGTCGTCTTCTTCCCATTAATATACCTGTAGAAGTTCTTAGTGTTCCCTTTAATCTCCCTGGCTAGATTCAATTCAAACTCTGCTTTGGTCTCTTCCAACCTGTTCTGTTCTGTTCTTTTCTATTCTATTCTGTTCTAGCCTCAGAATTTCTGCTCTTTTTTTTTTTTTCAGTTAGTGACCCTGTAAGGGATCTGCCCAGAATAAAATATGAGAACACAGAACCTAGGGATCTTCACATTTTATCGACATTAGGATGATGATCCAAGTGTCTGCTTAGGGCTACTGTATTTCACAGCCAAACATAAAGCAGAGAAGCTTGCCCCTTCATCTGTCCTGATCATGCTGCAAGTATGTGAGATCAAAGGATATTTAATGAAATTTTGCTGTCAAAGGAATTCCAAGCTGCTACAGGGGGAAGAGAAATTAGAAGTAGAGCCAGAGACAAAATCTCAAACACCCACAATGTCTCCTTGCACTCACAAAGGACAGTGGCTGGGCTGCAGCCATCAGCTTGCCAGTAACTTTAAGTGATTCCTCTGCATTCCAATAAGCCACAGCCTTACTCTGCATCTATGGAGGGAGGGGCCACAGCAGTAGCTGTTGCATGGTGCTGTTCTTCATTGCAGGTGGTCCAGAAAAGAGAAGCTCATGACTGTCGATGCCTCTTCAGAGTTTGCTTTGTCCCAAAGGATCCCTTAGACCTCCTTCAGGAAGACCCAGTTGCCTTTGACTATCTCTACCTGCAGGTGAAACTGAATCATTCCGTGGTTCAGAAATTACAGATCTCATTTCTCTTTTAAACCAAAGCATGCTTTGGGCCAGCTCAGTTACATGAATGTGAAATGCAGAGCACTTAAGAACGGATCATTTGGGCTGGGTTCAATTTGCCTTAAATTCTTATATCAACCTGACTCTTTAAGAGAATGAGATTGAAATGAGTGGCTCCCTGTGTTTGATGTGTGGTTGTCATGTCAGAGGCCTTATCCTGAGTTTTTGAGCTCCCATCACCAGGCTGACTCAGCACTGTTTGTTGCAGAGCTGCAGTGATGTGCTTCAGGAGCGATTTGCTGTGGAGATGAAGTGCAGCGTGGCATTACGTCTGGCTGCTCTGCACATACAGGAGAGGATCTGTGCTTGTGCTCAGCCTCAGAAAGTGTCCTTGAAATACATTGAGTAAGTTCCTGAATTTCTGCCTTGCTGTGACTAACCCTGACAAACAAAGGAGCCAGCTGGAAGTGGCATCAGCTCTATGCTTGCCTCTGAACCAAAGAGACCTAAACTTTAGGGCAAGGTGGCTTCAAGACTATCCCTGGTTTCAACCTGCTGAGCTGCTTGAATCATATGGACAGTGTAAGACTTGGGCATGTCCCTAAACAGAGGGAGGTTCTGATCTATAGTTAAAGCAGGGACATAAAAAGTTAGTTGAGACTGATGGTCTTCTGGAGGATGATAGGAAGGCTCTTCAGAGGGATCTGGATTGATGAGCCGAGGCAAAGTGTGTGGGCTTCAACAAGGCCAAGTGCCAAATCCTGCACTTAGGCCACACCAACCCCTGTCAGTGTTACAGGCTTGGCGGGAGTGGCTGGAAAGCTGCTCAGCAGAGAGGGACCCAGGGGTGCTGCTTCACATCCAACTGAACATGACAGCAGTGTGCCCAGGTGGCCAAGAAGCATCCTGGCCTGGATCAGCAATGGTGTGGCCAGCAGAAGCAGGACAGTGATTGTGCCTCTCTACCAGGCAGAGGTGAGGCCAAACCTGGAATCCTGGGTTCAGTTTTGGGCCTTTCACTCCAAGACAGACATTGAGGTGCTGGAGCAGGTCCAGAGAAGGACAAGGAAGATGGGGTCTGCAGAATAGGGCTGATAAGGAGCAACTGAGGGGCCTGGAGTTGTTCATACTGAAGAAGGGGAGGCTGAGGGGAGACCTCATTGCTCTCTACAGCTCCCTGAGAGGAGGCTGCAGCCAGGTGGGGATTGTTCTCTGTGCCAGTTTGAATTCTTTCACAAGTCACAACTGATAAGAGGAAATGGGATCAGGTTTCACCAAGGGAGGCTCAGGCTGGCCATAATGAAAAACTTCTATGCCAAAAGAGTTATCAAAGACTGGAATGGGGTGCCCAAGGAATTGGTTGAGTCACCATCCCTGGATGTATTTAAAAGCCTAGTCACAGATGCACCTAGAAGTAAATTGGAATGAGGTAGTCATGTTGTGTGAGCTGTCTGGAGGTGTTACAGCACCCTGGGGCTTGGTGTGGTGCCTCTGGCCTTCTCTGCCTATTCTGCACATTCCTGCGTTCCTGTGGGACATCATGGTTGGACTCAATGATCTTAGAAGTTTTTTCCAACTGAAATGATTCTGTGACTCCATGTTGCACAGCTGGGACCCCCTTTGCTCCCTCTCATCTTTTGACAGGAGGGACTGGGGAATTGAAAACTTCATCTCACCAACTTTGCTTCGAAACATGAGAGGCAAGGACATAAAGAAAGCCATCAGCTACCACATGAAGCGGAACCAGGTGCTGCTGGACCCTCGGCAGAAGGTAGTGCACGTCCTGTGGCTTCCAGGTGCCCCCTAGGATGGCAGCAGCATCTGTAAGGGTCAAAGAGGGATTTTCTTTCCTTTGTAGGTCTCCTCTCTTTAAGCTTTTCTTGTATCTTTTTCTCCTGTAACTTCCTCTACTGTCCATGCACCCCAATTTCCCTGCTTTTTCCCTATTTAGATAGAGTTTGCTTGAGGGGTTGCCAGATGGCAAATGTGGTTATGTGGGATGGTCATCTACTATTGCCTATCCAGACCAAGCTACATGTGTTGGTTAGATGCTAAGTCCTGTAAGAAAGGAACATTATCTAACCTGCAAACCTTCATCTGCTAACCAGTGTGTCTTGAAATCACAGCACATGCTGATGGCAGTCCAGGTGCGCCTCAGCTACCTGCAAATACTGGGAGACCTGAAGATGTATAATGGGAGGATCTTCAATGCCACCTTGATGGTAGGAGTGCTGTTTTGTTTTGTCATGGGGTTTTGGCTTACTGTCTTACTGCCTGACTTGGTGCATCTCTTGTGGCAGTGTACTTTGACAGTAACTAAAAGGCAGGACAGAGAGGCAGTTTTAACCCTTTTTCTTCACCAGTGGGTGAGATCATGTCTTAACCAAAGCAAGCTCTGTCTAAAGCAAGAATGTTCAAATACTTTGCTGAATTGATTTTTGATGTGAGACTAGCCACAGTGAGTCTTCCCTTTCTCTGTGTTGATGCTTGTAGAAAATATAACAGTAGCTCCGATGATGGTGTTTCAGCCAGCTCCAGTCACAACAGTTTTTCCTGTCCTGAGCTATCACAACTAAAATTAATACAGAATTCTGCTAGGGTCACTCAGCACAGTTCTACTGGAGTGACCAGCACAGCACCCCTCACAGTAATGATGTGTGTTTTGTCTATATGAAAGTTGTGACTCTGGCTCTCCACGTGAGTTCTGTCTGTGTTTGTTGCACATAAAAGCTCCATTTCAAAAGCTCTTCCTGGCCACACATCAGCCTTGCAGCACAGGAGAGCACTGCTCTTTCCACAAGAGGGTTCTCAGATGGTTTTTTCCTATCCCAGCTTGGATCTGCGTTGAACTGTGGACCACAAGCTGTTCTGTACAGAGAACTGAGCAGTGTATGTAGGTCTGTACCAGAGGAGGACCTTACTGATGGGTTGCAGTAATGTAATTCACATTTGTGTGGGAATTGAGAATATTTCTGCCAAATTATATAGGCATTAATTCCTGTTTTTAATTGTCTGATCCTAACAGAAAATGTTGACATATCTTCCAAAAATACCTTTCTGAATTTTTAGCCAGCTCCAGCAGGTATCTCTAGGTCCATCTGGCCCAGCTTGCCAGGTGACACTGCTGACAAGCAGCCTGCTGCTGACCACAGCTTTGAATCTGCTAGATACCTGTTGCACCTCTGGGGCCACCTGCCTTGGGGGACAAGGGCAACTGGCTGTCCCCAAGCCATAGAACAGAATGGCCAGGAGCAGGTGACCTTAAAGCCTGTAAGTGGCAAGGGGCTCCCTTTGCAGCTGGTGCAGCACAGTTGTCAGGAGAGTCCCTTGTTGAAAGACACCATGAAAGACTGGGTGGCTGAGGAGTCTCTGCCCTGCACTGGTGAACAGGCTTCTGCTCAGATTTTGGTTACAGTTTTCACCTCTCCCTTTGCAGCTACAGGACAGAGAATCGTATGTTGCCTTGCTGGTGGGTGCCAAGTATGGGGTGAGCCAGATTGTCAACAACAAGCTCAACATTGTGAGGAGTCTGGCTGAGTTTGCAAACATCAGCAGGCTGGAGCTCACTGAGGAGTCTGAGAAAGTGAGCATGGTGAAAATCTACCTGCAGGACCTGAAGGTGAGCTGTGCTGTCCTGATGGCCAGCATGTAGCTGTATCAGAGACAGAGATTGTGGGGGGACTCATTCACACCATCTATACTTCTCACAGTCTGACACTTAGCTGACAATGTCATCAGTATAGAAGGTTTAGATCACACTGAGTAAGGAAAGCTTGTAGAAAGAATACAAAATGATTGAAGAAAAGTGTGGGGTTTTTTCTGCTGTCCTCCCATTGGTGAGACATGACACAGAAAAACAGAGAAAAGTAGTTTCTGTTCTTCATCTTTTCTTCTTGAAAACTGGAGTGCTCTGCAGTGATAGTGGTGTAGGAGATGGGAAATGTCTTTTCAGTGTGGAGCAAACAATATTTGCTGTTTTCACTCCCTGCCTCTCCTCCCACTCTCCCCTCCCCCTGGCCCTGCATAAGGTGCTGACGCTGCTGCTGGAATCAAGCAGTGCAAAAGATCTTGTCTGCCTCATCACTGGCTATTACAGACTCTTTGTGGATGCAAATGTCTCCATATTTACCTGGGCAGAGAAGAGACAGCAACTGCACCGTGTGTCAGCTGAAGAAGGTTTGAAAAAAAGACATTTTGTTCTTTGACAGAAGTTGGGAAGGAAGTGGTTGGATCTTTCACCATGAAGGTTGTCATTCCCTTCTGGGAATAGCGTCATGCTAGGGCAGTAGGCCAGGGGTGTGCAGTGGCACTGGAGATTGCTGTCTGCCTGCCTAGGTGAGACAGCACCAGGTTTCTGTGCACCCCAGAGGTGTGGGGCTAAGCAGAGCAGCAGAAACTGCCAGCCAAGGCCAGGTGCCTGCCACGTCAGTGCCAAACTGCCCCTGAATGTTCCTGCTTTTTTACCTACCTCCTGAACAGCCTCCCTCTGCTGGCACCCCTCAGCCAGGAGGGAGAGTACCTGTTTGCTTGGCATCCTGTCCCTTCTCAGGAGAGCTCCAGTCTCACAGGGGTTGCCAGCTGAGGCTTTACTGTTGCTGCTCTGCATCTCCGTCTGCAGCAGAGCCAGGCAAAGCAAGCAGGAGGTACCAGGCCTCCACTGATGGGTTGTGGTCCTGCAGATCAGGCTGCATAGTCTTGTTCCCTGATGAGCAAGGGAGGGCATAGCTCTCTGGGCTTTGAGTCTCTGGTGTGCAGACAAGTCCATAACCTTTGTATGGCTGTTCCCCCTTGCCACAACAAAGGACAGGCTGATAGATGTCTTTAAATCCTAGGGTACGAATCTCGAACTGGCAGTGACTCTGAAGACTCCTGGGAGCTTGATTCCTCCTCAGAGCACGGCTTGGACATTGCTACAGCATACTGCAGCATCCATCCAGTGTGCCATGAGGAGGAGCTGGGAGAGCTCCATAGCCTGCACGAGGACAGCACAACACCCCAAGCTGGAGGAAGTGATCAGTGTGATGGGGGAGAAAACACAGCAGACAGCACATCTGAGGCTTCTGACTCAGCAAACACAGAGAGCAGGGGATTTAAGACAAGTGGCTCCAGTGACTCTATGGATGCACTAGAGGAAGATGAGTTGGAAGCTTACTTCTCCTCCAGACCAGAGATCTTCCACTTCTACGCACCAACAGTGCAGGAGATGAGCAGCTCAGACAAGACCTTCTCCCCCATTCATTCTGCAGGAAACTCCAGCAAGGCAGAATCCAGAGACTACTTCTGTTTCTTGCAGGTACCACATGTGGAGGAGCCTGGGTGTGAAGGCAGATCCTCTGAGCAGAGAGGGGAGGACACTGGTGTGTCTGTGCTGGAAACTGAACTGCCTGAGAGAAACACCATGGGCTACTACAGCCTGTGCTACAGCACATCCCCTGCAGGTAGTGTGGAGAGGAGCAGCACCAGTCACAGCCCTCAAAGAAACCCATGGAAAGATGTGTCTGCCCAGGAAGAGGCACCATGTGGGGCAGAGCCGGCAGCAGAGGCCAGTGATTTCATACAGGAGCCACCTCCAGGCTTTGGTGACACCAGCTCTGAGGAGGAGTTCTATGATGCTGCAGACAGGCTCAGCCCCCTAGATGCCCTGGCAGGTAAACCCACACACCACAGGTCACCTTCCTTACACCCCTGGGCTGAGGTGTTGCCTCTTTCCCCTCTCAGTCTTCCTGAAGGGATTATCTTTCAGCTCTTCATAGTTTTCCCAAGACTTTTGAAGGACCTTTGAACACCTATTCTTTGTAAGCCACTTTTCAGCAGAAACACAGTGGATGTACACACAGGTGTCAGAACTGCAGTTTGCAAGGAGGTTTGTCATCACCTCCAAGCATTGTATCCCAGAAAAGAAAATATAATTGGTTTTTAAGTTTGGCATTATGGGAAGTTCCCTTGTTCCTGGAGGAATTTGAGAATAGTGATTCATGGTTCTGCCTGATCCTGGAGCCAGTATGCTGCAGGAGTTACATTCTCTGAATCCTTCTGTGCAGGCTGATTCTTCAGTGAGTAAATAGTGACAAGCCCCAGAAACAGAACTGGGGGAAGATGCCTGTCCTGGAACTGACAGGGAGCTGCATGTCAAATATTCCCACTGCCATGCAGTGCCTCCTCTCTGCTGTCTTCCTTGAAGCTGAGGAGAGCTGAAAGCCCTCAAACATTGTTGTTCCATGCACCCCTAAGGTCAAAAATAGTTTTCGGGTCAGGGGCATGTTACTTAGGGGCCAGAGTCCCGTGGCTGAGCAGTTCCCTGATGGATTTATTTTCTCAGAAAGGAGAGGATTCTTGTTTCTGAGGCAGTCAGCTCTCTTAACAGCAACTGAACTTTTTAAGAATTTGTTTTGTATTTGTCTCAGTCTGGAGAGGGAGAGAGATTCAGTTCTCTTAAATATTCCTGTGTTGTGAAATTAAGAGGCACAGACGAGGCCAAAATAGCAACAGCCCTTGAGACTATCTATGAACAGAATAAAGTGGATGGATCAGAAGGGGAGAGAGAGAAAATAGAGAGGGAGAGAGAAGAGGAAAGGAATTGTCTTACCACACCCCTCACCCCCCAAGACAGTTTGAGTCTGTGGAGGAAAGGTGGTGTAGCTTTGGGTGTGTTGTCCTCTGAGCAGCCTCTTCAGCTCCAGGAGTTGCAGCAGGCAGAACTTAAGACATGGAGAGAGGGTTCCTCTTGGTCTCCTTCTCCCAAGCTACATGGTGATGTCTCTGTTCTGGTATTCTCTCCGTTTTTCCTTCTTGGCAGCATTGCCCAGGTCTTTTCCTCCTGTGTTTTCCTTCTCCTGTGTTTTTCTTCTTCTGAGCCAGTAGTTGCTCAAGTTCTTTTATACAGTTTTTCAGTCCTTAGGTATGTGTCCAAGTACAGTTCCCCAGGAAATTGTCCTTAGGTAAGTGTCCAGGTATTGTTCCCCAGGAAATCTTCCTGTGTATTCCTTTGTGTTTGGACAGGGGTCTGAAGGAACGGGGCAGGGGGGAGGGGGAGGGAGGGAGGGGACGGGTTGTCCACCTCCTCCTTCTCCATTTACCTGCCCACACACCCAATACACTTCAGGGGCCAGGTGGTGAATCCATTGTCTCACCATCCTCCCTTTGCAGGGCACCTGATGGGTGGAGATGGTCTTGTCTTACGCATATTCCCAAAGGTATAACAGTGGCCTTGGTCCATTGTTGTCAGGGCAGCTGTGGTCCAGGGAGCAATCTTTATCCTTGCACCTTCCAGTGGCTCTGCCCAATACACATCAGCTATTGTCTGAGCAAGCAGCAAAGGTGATTTTTATCTTTGTTGAGTCACATCAGAAGACACAAGATTTTAGACTCTCACAGCATTCATGCGTAGTAACAACACAGTGATCAAGCACAAATCAGTAACCTCTTTAATTTTTATCATTATCAAATTTTATCATTAAATTTTATCATTATCAAATTCCCAGGCTGGGAATTTCTGATCGTGTTTCTATTTGCTGTTAATAAATCTCCAGCTGCAGGCAGTGCTCTCTGTAGCTGCTGCTATTATCAGCACATTTAAGGTGAGAATTACACTTGTACCTGTAGTCAGATCAAGTGACTGCAGCAAACTACAGGTCCTGGACTGCAGTCTTGGTAGCCACAGGCTCAGACCCTGCTTTTCATGACACAGTTGATGATAACATGGAAGAGTTTCCTTGCAGGACCTGTGTTAAGAGCTTTTTAGCCCACTGCAGAGATGCAGATATTCTGCTGCCCCAGACTATTTCCTGATTGTCATGGTTTGTTTTTTCTTGCCAGCAGGCTTCAATGTGACATCCTGGCAGGGTAGAGACAACTGCTCATGCATCCCAAAGAAACCAAGGTGCTACAGCTCAGAAGAAAATGTGATGGCAAAGCAGACTGCAAGGGAGAAGGAGCTGGTATATGCCAAGAGCCTGAGGAAGAGGAGATCTTTCCTGCAGACTCATTACACCTCGCAGGTCACTTTCCCCTTGGCTTTGCCAGGCTCTCTGCAGAGCTGCTGCTCTTGGCCACCAACTGTCCCACTCCTTGCTCAGCCACTGGCTTCCCCTGCCTCAGAGATCACCAAGAAGGATGCAGACCTGGGATGTCCTGCTGCCACCTGGGCCCAAAGAGACAGTGCTAGCACAAATGCCTCCCCTGACCCAGTGGAAATGGAGCCTGACACCACGGAAACAAAGTCAGTGACTGACTTGGCGATCTCTTCCCTTTCAGCTGTTGAGCTGCAGGGTGGCCAGCACACAGAGCAGAGTGCAGGGGTGGCCACACATGTGGGCAGTGGCCTCCAGCCTGCACATGCTGTACATCCAACTTTCCTGTCCGTGGAGGAAACTGTGCTCCTTCCTGAAGGACAAAGCAGAACTGCCCAGGAAAGTTCCACTATGAAGACAAATGCAGTGAGTGAGGAGAGCTGCAAGGCCACTGGAGGCTCAGTGGCCCAAGTGGCACTGGAGGAAGTGGGTGAGGTGATGACAGCCCTAGTGGCTGGTAGTGCACCTCCACTGCTGGGCCAAGAGGTGACCTACCCTGCTAATGGACACACATTGCCACCCTCAGCTCATGGCCCCAGCATGGCCTCTCTCCATGAGGTGGCCCAGGACAGTACTGCTGGGAGGCAAGCAGTGTCCAAGGGGCTTGTGCCAACTCCCTGTGAAGAGAGAAAAGTCCATGGCAATATCTGTGCTGGACACAATAGTGACAGTCCCTTGTCAAAAAGCAGACAAGTGGTGAAGAAGGAAGCCTTCTGGAAGGTGCACAACAAAAGCCATGTGGGCTTTCCAGAGGCAAGCCAGCTCTTGGCAGATTGCAGCAGCACTTCAGGGGTTCTAACTCGCCTGTCCTGGCTCTCATTTGGGGTGAGGACAGACCTCACATCACCCAGCCCATCTCAGGAAAGGGTAGATAACCCACAAGAGCTTTTGGTCTCTCAGAAGACCAGTGGTTGTCTGGAGGCAGATGCTGTCAGAAGGGAGATACCATCATCTCCAGCTGGACCATCCTCTGAGAAAGCAGTGGTAAGCAGGGAGGGGCTGGATGGAGAGCCTGAAAAAGATACAGGAAATGTGGCTCACAAACAACTGTGGCCTGTTCAGCCTCCTCTTCATGAAGAACAGACTACTGAGGTAGAGAAAGACTCTCTTCTGACTCCATCTTCTCCTGGGTTTTCCTCAGGCACAATTCACCTGGGCTCACTGGGGAAAAGCGCCGGAGACCATGGGGCTTCAAAACACTCCTTCCTCTGCTTTAACCACAAGATGAATGAGCAGACACCTCCTGACCCCATCACCATCAGCACAGAGAGGAAGACATCTCCACAGCTTGGGACAGACAAGTGCAACTGTCACCTGTCCTACATCAGCTGCTTCCACAGGCCTGATAAGGGGGAACATGAGATCACTGTCCCCATGTGTAGCACATTTCTGGGGCCCCTCACCACCCCACCACCCAGCAGCTGTAGTCTTCCTGGGATCCCTGTGAGCTGTTACCCCATCTCCGTTGCTAGGGCTGTGGCAGGGCAGGATCCTCACATCCAAGCCCTCAGCCAGCTGAAGGACCAAGCACAGATGAGCCCTGCAGATTTCTCCTGCATCCTAGCTTACACCACAGAGCTTCAGGAAGTTGTGGAGAAGCTCTCTGGGAACCAAAGAACCCACCTGCAAGATCAATGTGCAGAGCAGGGTGCGGAGAGCAAGGGTGCCCTTGGCTTAGCCTCCCAGGACCTGCTGTCCAGCTGCCAGGAGCTCCTGAAAACAGAGCAGCCCCTCAAGAAGCTGCAGGAGGTGCTGAGGGTGACATTTGACCACCTGCTTCAACTGGCAGTGGCCTGCTTCCAGGTGACACACTGCCAGCTGTGCAGGCAAAGGCAGCCAGAGCTTGGGGCTGCACTGGTGGATGTGGTGGGCACCTACCACCAGCTTGTGCAGGCTGTTCACCAGCAGCTTCACAGGCAAAGCTGCCCGGATCTGGGCGCCAAGCTCCTTGCCCGCCAACACACAGCCCTCACTGCTGCCATGTTTTGTCTCCTGCAGCAGTTCGGGGCACAACCATTGTTGTGATGGGGCTGTTAGGTGGCACACAAGTGCACAGGGTGGGGAAGAGCCCAGCCATGTTCCCTCAGTCCAATCTCAGTCTCTTCCCTGTGGGATGTTTCACCCCACAGGACATGCCTATGCTTAGTGCCACCAAGAGCTGCCCGTCCTGCTCGGGGGGGGGCAGCCATGGGGATATGCTTGCTGCCCTCCAGCCTAGCTTTATGCAATTCCATGATCTCTTTTATATGCAAACTTCAGTGGCTTAAGTATCGTGCCTGGGGCTTGTCCCTCATCTCCCAAAGACTTTGAAGGCTGCCACTCTCCAGGGGTTGTTCCAGCCACCCTCTGTCACCTGTGGAGAAAGACAGGATCTTTCTGGCTTGCCCTTCCTCCTGCTCTTTACTCTCCAGGCAGACTCTGAAGTGGAGTGATATCAAATCTTTCCCCCCACCCCAAATGGATCAACTTAGGCTGCTTTGTCTGCCTTCCATGGTGAGGATGTGCCAGGACTTGGAAACCTCACTGGGAACTAAGCCATCCTGCATTTAACTGCTTTTCCTTCAAGGATGGCAGAGGGCTGTGCCAAGTGAGGGAGGCAGCACCACAGCCTCCTCTGACATGGTTTCTGCATCAGGCAGCTCTATTTGTCTGCTAACACTTGAGGAAGTCCCCAGTTACCCCCATCCATAGATCCATGTCTTCCAGAAGGAAGAAGTGAGCCCTGAAGTGCAGATTTCACCTCTCATCTATGGAATGACCCCCCTAGCTGGCTGCCCGAGGAGAAGGCGAGTTCCCAGCCTTCTTGGTGGCTCCTCCCTGGCCCCGGTGCATCCTGGTGCATGCCGGTTCTGGGTGGCAGCAGTCTGCACCCAAAGCCATCCATCTGTGGGCCCCCAGCAAGCCAGCCCTGCCCTGGCAGCATCACCTCTGGCGAGGAGGGCAGAGGCAGGTCCCTGGTGGCTGCTGTTTGGGAGTTGCCCACGCCCATGCTATGGTGACAAGCTGTTACTGCAGCTGAGCATGCTCAGCCTAGTCTGCAGCAGCCAGTGGCAGAGCTGGGTGGGACACAGTTCTGCCCATCCACATGTACCCCCTGCATGCGGGCAAGGACCTGCCTAGGGCTCTGGGACATGTGAGGGAGGCCACCTCCACTTTTTGCTCAGCCTCTAATGCTTCCAGATGGAGAGGGGCAAGTTCTTGCAGCTGTACATTGGTGTGAAAGAGAATGGCAGCAGGGCAGAAGAAAGTGCTCCAGCACCCCTGAGACATGGCTAGAGTCAGCCAGGCTGACTCTAGCTGCCAGAAGAGTGAACACACACGAGTCCAGCAGCCCACAGCAAATCCTCCCAGCAAGTGCTCCCAGAGGTGCTTACAGGCAGCCAGCTACCAGGGCATGCTGCTTCCCTGTCCATATAGGGACAGGGTGGCCAAAGCACCCTCTGCTGGGTGTCTGGGTTCGTGCATGCTGCTGTGCAGGGGGGCTGCCACTGTTGCAGTGACTTACAGTGAAGCCTGAGTGCAGCCCTGTAACTGCACAGCAGCAGCTGAGGAGCAGGGGAATGCAAAGCGTAAGAACTGGAGCATGCAGGGACACTGAAGAGTCCACATGGCACAGCGAGGCTGCAGGCTCCTGCACACACAAATTCAGCCAATGCTGGGAGCAGCTGCTGCTGCTGCAGGCTCTGCTGGCAGGGTCACGAGTGGTGGAAGAGGCTCTTGATGGGAAGGAAAAAAGAAAGCACGTGAGCAAATGGGATTGTAATTTGCCTGAAGGAGCCTTCAAGTCTCTCTGTGGGTGGTCACACAGTCACTCACCACAAGGGTTGGGTTTTTAGCAACAGTGGCTGAGGTTAGCACACTGCATCAAAAACTCACTCTGCTGCAGCCATGAAATGCATCATAGCTCCCAGTGCAAAGTGCAGCCAAATCTCAGACACCTCTGCAGGAGGTGAGCTTCTCCCCTCGCTTTTTGAGGATACAGCAGGTAGCAGTGACTGCAAGGGCACCACGGAGGTTTGAACAGTTCATTTCAGATCTTTAGGTTATCTGCACAGGACACCAAGTCCTTGGGACCTCTGGTTTAAAGTTCTTGGGACATGGTGTACCTGTGAACAGGCTCTCTGCTGGGGACTCACTTCCCACCTTGTGGCCCCCAGCTGGAACAGCCCTGACTATTTCCTCACCACTGAGCTTTGCAATACTGTCTTCACCTTACTTAAGAGTTTAATGAAGATCGAAGAAATACCTTAAAGCTCTCCTTCCCCTCCCAGATCAAGTGTAGATGCCAGAGTCAGATATGCTCTAACAAGCATCTGCAGAGAATCCATATCAAATTCCTGTCTTTCCTTGGCCATTGGCCTCCAATGGCTTTTGTTCCCTTTTCAAAGGGAAGAGTCACTTCCAGGGGTGTGCTGATGATGTGGAACGTGTCACTCTCAGCAGGGTCCTTACTCTGAGGTGTTTATGCACAGTCATTCTGGTGCCTCTGCTTGGAGTCTGCAGTTTGCCTCTCTTGTCTGCACAGCTCCTTGCATCACAAAATGCAGCAGGGTCATGCTGAGGTGCTTCCCCTTATTTCGCTGCATCCGGCAGCACGTAGCCTTTTCCAGCGGCAACTCCAGCATTCAGGGCTGCTGGCCAGCTTCGGGTCGTGTAGTAAGTGGACAGAACATCAAAGACTGTTGGGACAGAGAGAGGTGCCACGCTGTGACAGCAGTGCCAGCAGCCAGCACAGTGACATACACCCAACTGGCTGCAAAACACCTGCAAGCTACAGCAGCCGATGGGGTCTGCACTGCCTCCAATCAAATGATTGACGAGCAAGTGCCTGAGGCAGCTCTTGCAGGAGCAGATGACTCTTCTAAAGATGACTGCAGAGACCTCTGGCTGGGAAAAGCAGAGGCTGTGTCACCTGATTCTATGATTCTAAGAATGTATTAGAGCCAGCCTAGGACATGACCCTGGCACAAAGGCAATTACAAAGTCATGGACTGCCAGCAGAGGTGGAGGGGCATGGGCACATCCGCTGACATGACCACCTGGTCCAGCCTGTGGTTGTAACATGGAGCTATCAGAGTGGTACAGCACACAGACCACCCTGGTGGTGGGAGCCTTTACTGAGCCAAACAGGCCTCCCCTGCCTGGCTTTGTCTGACTTGCAGCAGCCACCTCCTAAGACCTCCCAAAACCACTCACTGATCTCTGCAGAGTGGTTGCTGTGAGTCCTGCTCCCCCATCAAAAGCCTGATGCAGAGCAGCACAAAACACCTTTAAAACAGAGGCAGCTGGGATAAAATGTTCCAGGAGAAACTCCTGCTCCCAGTGTTCCTCCTGTGAGGCATCACTGGACCTCCCTCCATTTGGCAAGCACTGCTGCTCCAGTGCTCAATAGCCTGCCCCTACTGCGCCCAGAGGCACAGCAGGGCTCCTCTCACCTTGGTTGATTGCCAGCGTCTCCGAGTGGTAGTTCCTGGTGCTGCTGGATTTCACCATGTACTCGCGGATGGGCAGCCGGGCTGTCTGCAGGGCCTGCTCCTGTGCCCTCTGCAGGGTCAGCTTCTGCAAGGGCAACAAGGACAAGGTGCACACACGGAGCGTGCACATCACCGGGGACGAGCAGCTACAGAGCTGAAAGCTGTCCTGGCATTGCTTCACACACAGACTGCTGCAGTCTCCCTCAGTCTGATGCTGAACCAGGCAGAACCTCGAGGGAAAACCGCTGCTGGCTCAACAGTGGTGCCTCAAATGGAGGCAGCAGCAACCCTGTCTCTGCTCTCAGGAGCGAGCGGGGCAGACAGCATGTTCACCTTCCAACAGGCTACTACTCACCTTGTGAATACTCTCATCCACCAGGCCTCCAAGGACATACACTTTATCTGCATCAATATCTTCAAGGACTGGAAACAGAATAAGCATTTGCTCACCACCATACAACAGTAAAATCCTGCTCCACCCCATTCTCCAAGGAAGAATCTATTCCTGTGAGAATGTCATAGCTAAGTTCACCTTTTACCCTGGAGCCACAGACCATGCATGAGTCTGAGGGTTCTGAGGCAGAATCAGCTGCCAAAGCCCAGCCATGGGCTTGGGGATATGGTTAGGGGGTGAACTTTGTAGAGTAGGGTTACTGGCTGGACTTGGTCTTTTCCAACCTGAACATTTCTGTGATTCTGTGAAATGCGGAGATCAGGCACAGGCTGAAAGCAGAGGGTGGCCAGAGGTCTCCTACACTGCTCCATGTAACTCATGTCGTGCTGTGGCTGAGCTGCTTAGTTTGGTCCCAACCAGCCTCACAGGGATCTCTGCCCACTGTCAAGGTTTCCTCCTCAAATTTTCCCCATCTTGTGTGCCACACTCTTTATCAGAGTGAGGCACCTGGGTAAAAAAGACAGGGACCTGCTGTCCCAGGAACATGTGGCCAATTAAAAATGGAGGAAGAAAAGAAAATAAACACAACAGTAAAGTAAGCAACAGAGAGATTATAGCTGCTGCGTTATTTCAGAGAAAGATGTCATCCAGGTTGTATCCAGAACTGCCACAGCATCTCTACTTTGTGGTACTACAAACTACAGCGGAGTCTACAGATAAGTTTGGAGTTAAGTCTGCTGCAGATCTCACACAGCACTCAGTTGAAACTTCGCTCTGTGTCAAAACAGACTGAGATAGTAAGAGCCTGAGCAACAGAACCACGTGCACAGTACAGTTTGTGCAATTGGAGACAAATGCCTGGAAGTCAATCACCTGAAGCATGCCATAGTCTCAGAAATAAAAACCTCAAAATAAACCCCAACCTTTTGCCCCAGTTCCCTTGTGCCTGAAGTGTGTTAAATACTTACTGTTGTCTGAGTCAGGAGTGAGATAAACAATTGCATCTAAAGGGAACAGGTCCAGATAGCTTTCTTGAGTCGTATCCATCTCAAAAATTAAGACAGGGAGAGAGGGAACCCATCAGCCCAAAGTCCATCTGCCAGAGCAAAACCCACTCCCACAGAGAGAAATGTTCTGGATCTCACACTACTGGGGTGGATTTCTCCCCTCACTGTTATCATGCTGTAGAACACACATGCAGGTCTCACACTAAGCTCCATACAGAAACTCAGGACAGGAATGAGTGACCTGTGACCAAGCTAGTGTGCCTGCCTGTCCCCAGTGCAAAAGGTCTCTCTGCAGAAGCAGCATATGGAGAAGTAATTCTGCTGGCAGGATGAAAATGTGTTCCAATCTGAAGGCCTCACACACCACCCCGTTACCTGTCAGCTCGTCTACTGTCTGTGGGCCGGAAGGTGTGCTCTTAACCACCACCACTGAACTGTGTTCTCACACCACTCACAGCTCTCAACCCAGCCCACCTCAGCTTGTCTTGGGCCAGTACTGTGGCTGCAGGGCACCAGGAGCCTAGAGAGGGCTGTGGTCAGGGAGCCTTACCAAGTAACTGGAGAAGCCGTCATTCATGCGCAAGCACTCCCTGTAGATCAGCGAGCCCTCCGTGAACTCCGTCAGGCAGAGCCAGAAGGGCTTCTCTGCTCGCCTGTTTGCCCCATAGAGTCTCCTGATCTGGGAGGCCAGGCGGCTCGTCTCCTTCAACAGACAGCAAGCAGGTGACCCTCAGACCCAGGGCACACAGCTCCACCCAGAGCCTGCAGGCTCCCCTGACAGCTGTGTCCCCCAGCGTCTGCTGAGGCTCTGTTCTGGGAAGCACAGCACAGCGCCTATGGGCCTCAAGGAGAAGCCCGCAACCACCAGAGGCTCAATTTCAGAGAGCTACTGTGCACAGCCTCAGATGTCCCAGCTCTAGCTGGGCTGGAAATTTTCTCAGTCTCCCAACACAGATAGAATAAACCAGCAACTTGCCTCAGCCACCCCCTCTCTCTTGTACACTGCAGATCAGGGGCAGAGGGACACACAGATGAGATGGTTGGATGAGATGACCTTTAAAAGGTCCTGTCCAACTCAAAGCATTCATGATGCTACGATCAGGGCAGTTGCCAGGTTGTGTCACGACTACAATGGGGCATGTCCACTGGATCTCTGAGAGGTTCCCGGACCCAGGAGAAGGACTGTGCTGGCAGGCTGCACCCATGCAAAAGCCTCCATACCTTCTCTGTCATACGGGCAGCCACGCCGAGGTCTATGCAGAGCCGCGGTCCCGAGGCCCGGGCCTCCAAAAGCCGTTCCTTGGCGAGGGAGGCCAGGGCCCTGCCACCATTCCGGCTGGCAGCCCCTGCTGAAAGTGAGAACAGGGAGGGGACACGGCAGGGCAAGGTGAGGGCAGCCCAGGCCCCGTGGGGCCTCGCCAACCCGCAGCCAGACCCCTCTCGGCGGGGCCGCGCCGCCCCCTACCTGGGTTCTCGGCCCGCCGGGCCCTGCTCCTCTCTCGCTCCTGCGCCCTCTTCCTCCTCCTCGCCGCCAGCACCCGCTCCCAGCGCCTCCGCTTCCGCAGCACGTTCCGCTGTGGGGGCAGCGGAGCCTCAGGCCTGCGGGCTCCTGCCGCCAGCGGCCCGGCCGACCCTGCCCCGCGGCACCTACCGAGCACGACGCCGCGCCGCCCGCCTGCCCTGCGCCGGGACTAACGGCCGAGGGCTCGATCCGCAGCAAGCGGAGGGCCTCGCAAGATAGCGCTGCCTCCCCATCGAGCTCCGCCGGCGCAGCGCCACCAGCTCCGCCGCTTCCCTCCATCGCCGGCGCGCCTCGCTCCGGGGCGGGGCTGCAGCCGGAGGGGCGGGGCTGCAGCCGGAGGGGCGGGGCTGCAGCCGGAGGGGCGGGGCTGCAGCCGGAGGGGCGGGGCTGCAGCCGGAGGGGCGGGGCTGCAGCCGGAGGGGCGGGGCTGCAGCCGGAGGGGCGGGGCTGCAGCCGGAGGGGCGGGGCTGCAGCCGGAGGGGCGGGGCTGCAGCCGGAGGGGCGGGGCTGCAGCCGGAGGGGCGGGGCTGCAGCCGGAGGGGCGGGGCTGCAGCCGGAGGGGCGGGGCTGCAGCCGGAGGGGCGGGGCTGCAGCCGGAGGGGCGGGGCTGCAGCCGGAGGGGGGCGGGGCTGCAGCCGGAGGGGCGGGGCTGCAGCCGGAGGGGCGGGGCTGCAGCCGGAGGGGCGGGGCTGCAGCCGGAGGGGCGGGGCTGCAGCCGGAGGGGCGGGGCTGCAGCCGGCCCGCAGCCCCGGACGGACGCTGCCAGCAGCGCTACGAGTGCCCGGGAGCGCGCGGGCGGGCTGGAGAGAGAAGGGGGCGGAGGGGCCTGCCGCGGAGGGCGGGCTGGGCTGGGCTGGGCTGGGCCGGGCCCCGTCTTTCTCGGCCAGCGGCGGGAGGACGGGGGCCATGAGCGGCGTCGCGCTGCGCGCTCTGTGCGCTCTGTGCCGCGCCCGCGCGCCCGTGAGTAGGGGCTCGGCCCGCGGCCGCGGGGAGCGCGTGGGTCTGACCGCAGGGTCCAAGCAGCGGGAGGCGCCCGGGCCCCGGCACCTCTGGGGCGGTGGGGGTGGCTCCTGGCCAAACGCGGGCTGGGAGCCGGGTCTGGTCTCGGTGTCCTCGGGGGCCCGACCGTCGCATCCCGGGAGAGGCGGTGGAACAGAACAGCGGCCGAAGCCGCCGCCTTCTGCCCCTGGACGGTTCCCCGTTCGTCCTAGGGATGTCACACACCGTCGCAAACGGAGGATGAATTCCCGCCGAGAAGCTGCCGCCCCGTGGCACGCACCCTGCGCCCTACCGGGCTTGTCCTCCCGTAACAGAGTGGGAAACCCCCTAGAGCCTTGCCCCGACGTGTGCGGGCGTGCTCCGGCCCGCAACTGGGGTACCGCTGACCCCCGTGTGGGGGCAGCCCTTGCTTCCGGGCGCCTGAAGCATCTGCTTGATGCACCTCGGTGCCGTTTTTCACTTGTCCTCAGAAATTAAATTTCTGAGATGGCTTTCCTGTTTACACTTGCTTTAGTGCTCTCCCCATCATTGTCAGTCCTGCATGCGTTCTAGCACAGCTCTTCCAGTGTCTTCCTTCTTTGTAGCAGCAAGTGGAGGTGTGTCTGATGCATTTGTCCTTGTTACTTCAGTATTCAGTATCACTAAGGTTGGAAGAGACCTCAAAGATCATCGAGTCCAACCTGTCACCACAGACCTCATGACTAGAGTAGGGAGGACACTACTGCCCACTGCAGGCTTGAACTCACGAGCTTCCCATTAAGGGTCTTATGCGCTGGTTTATGCTGCAGTGGTGTGTTGGTATTTCAGGCCAGAACTGAAGTATATGCCAAGAAAAAAAACACTCGAAGAATGTATGATCCAGCAGGTTGTTTTCACCCCAAAATTGAGGAGACCATTATGCGTTGGAGTGATCAGGTATCCTTGTGGTGTTCCTGGGAAGGTCCTGCACCCCTATGGTGTGTGGAGAGCCAGGAAGGCACTCAAGGTGTGTGCTTTGGAGCCCAGCTCCAAGCTGGGCTCAGGATCCCTGGGCTCTGCTCCTCCACCCACTTTCACTGCCCACCACTGAGTCCCTCTACTCCCCTGCCCAGTGTGATCATAAAGATGCAGCTGCTGTTGTAAAGCCACTTGCCACACAGCTGACAGCAGTGCAATATTGTGAAGGGTGACATGGTCCTGTCAGTACCAAACACTGCCCAACGCTCTCTGCTCTAGGCCTCCAGAAGGCCTGATTCTGCTGCTGCTGCTTCTGGAGAAGGGAAGGTGGCTTTGCCTGGAAGGCTCATTGGCAGAAAAATAAAAGGCCCTGAATTTATTCCTGAATTTATTGTTGGGGGAGATCTGTTAGGGCTACTACTGGGTGTCCATGTGATGTTGCTGTGTGGCAGGAAACAGCATTGTTGGTGGCAGACACTTGAGCTGGGGAGAGGCCACAGGTTCAGCAGTGGTGTAGGTGGCCTGGTCTATGGCTGCTGAGGGCTGCAAGGAGAGGCAGCTGTGGTGGTGGTGGTGGTTAAGAGAGAAGCAAGGGGAGGTGGTGCTTGCCAGATGCCCACAGAGCAGCTTTGGGCTATGGTCAGGAGTGAGACTTGGGTGTTTTTTTCCCAGGGCCCCCACTGCCCTCCTGATGGAGCAACAAGTAGCTTGCAGTGGCAGAGGTGACCCCAAGTTGTGTCATAGCAGGATCAGGTGAAGAAAAGTCCTGCCACAGGCTGCTGAGGAGATACGTCTCTTTCCAAATAACAAACTGCCCTGTCCCCTTTCTCCCCAGCTGGTGCCTCTCCTGGCCTCAGGGGCACTCTGGAGGCAGTCCTGGCTGGCATACAGCACCAAGGAGGAGAGGCCTGTTGGGCGGTACCCAGTACCCAACAAGAAGGACATGCCATATGACATTGTGGAGCTCATGGAGGAAGTAGAGAAGAAGGTAAAGGAGTTCTGTTGCAAGATTGTGTCATTGGAAAGGGTCCAAAAGCTAGCAGTAAGAGAGCAGTTCTGGTCCAGCAGGGGCTAACACAAAGCTGACAGGAGACTAGGCTGGCCAGCACTTCATACAAAGCCCCTTCCAGTCCACAGGATAGGGATTTTGCTGGAAATCGTGCAGTGTGTCCACAGGATTTTGAATGTGGCTGGTTCCATGAGAGCACTGGGTTGTTTCAGATGGTATCTTGTGCACAGGGTGAGCTGGAGCATTTGTTTTTCTGGGAGAGCAGGAGCTGGACAAACTATTAGAGGTAATCCTGACACTATCAATGGAGAAAGAGCAAGGAAGTAGCTGTTTTGATGACACTATTGAAAGGCTCAGGGTATTTCTGCATTTGAACTTGGACATGTTTTCTCCCAAGCCCAAAAGGCTGCATGGTGGTAGAACAGTAAGCCTGCTGCAAGCTGTAAGTGAGAAAGAAGGAACTGGACAAGAGTTTCCTTCTCTGCTGAAGAGAGGAGTCCACATGGTTCTTCCTGGTGGCTGAAGCACTCCACCAACCACAGCTTCATGGAGACTTGGGGCAGTGCCTGTCCATTCCTGTGCTTGCAGCAGCACTAGTGAAGCTTGCATAACAAAGAAGTCAGCAGTCTTGAGGGTAAATATGTACAGAGGAAGAGCCAGCTCTAGAGTCACATGTTGTGACGTGAGCCCCTGTGTGTTTGTGTACTGCAGGGATCAGCAGTGACCTGTGTGCAGGATCCAGTGAACCCAGAAGGCTTGGCTATCTAAATAGTGCTGCCAGCCTCTGTTGCCAGAAGTTCTGAAGTAAACTGGTGGCTTGTGGGTGATGAGGGAAGAGCTTCCCTTTGGTTACCTAGCAGCAAGCAGAGGGCCAGATAAGAGGAAAGCACAGGCAGTTGGAGGACAGTGGAGGGAAGTGAAGAGGTTGCTCTCCTTTTCAATGACAGCCTGAAGAGCCTGTGGGCACTTTCACAGTGACAGCAAACCCAGCCTGTTCAGAAATGCAGTGGGCAGCCAGGCACCAGGGCTGATAAACCCCAGCTGACTGCTGGGACCCAGGCAGCTCATCCTGCATGTGGAGACATCAAACAGTACTGGGAGAGGTGAAGAAAGAGCCTGGGCATCAGCAGTTACTGTGGGCAAATGATGGGTGAAACAGGGCAGCATCCTTGTGTCAGCATGCAGAGCAGTTGCGTGCCAAGGGCTCTGGCTGGCCTGGCCCTACCTCATGTCATGTAAGCCTGAAGGGACCAGAAGAGTTGTGAGAGGGTTGGGATGGTCAAATGTGAGAGCACGTGGAGATAGCCTCTCAGGAGAGCAGCTCATCAGTGTAATGCTGTGGCTGGACACAGGCACAGACACAGGACACAGCCACAGGATAACACTGCAGCAGCACCTGATTTCATGTTCAGCCATATGTGTAAGTGGGCTCAAGGGGCCAGAGAATCAGTCTCCAGAGATTCCCCAGCCTGCTGTACTAACAAATTGTGCTCCAAGCCTCATGTGTTGAAGTTGCTCTCTGTGCTAAGTGACAGTTCTTGTTTTTCTTTCCCTGTTGAACAGACTGGATTCCTGCCCAATATCTTCAAAGTTATGTCTCACAGACCTGCTGAATTCAGAGCTTTTTTTGCTTACTACAATGCTATTATGAACAAAGATACAGGTAAACCATACCACCACCCCAAGTGCTCTTCCCTTTCTAGATGTGAAAAGTTGCTAGAAGGACCGCTTCTGACACCCTCAGATGTATTCCATCACTTTGTCTACTCCCAGCCGTAACAGCTGCCAGAGTCTAGAAGTGCATGTCTGCTTCTGGCTTTGCTCCTCTTGCACACAGCTTCACACTCTTTAGCTTGTGGTTCAAAGGCAGATCTCAGGCTGAGCTCTGCTGCCTCGCTGCACTGTGCTTTGTATCACGACAGAGAAAGGAGGGGATGCTGCCTGAGGGAAAGTGAGCCAGGAGCTGGGTGTGCTGGCCCAGAACAGGCACAGGTGATGGTTTCTTGGGTAAGGCTGCACCCTCATGCTGCCAGAACAAGGTGAGCAGGGCAGGTCTGATAGCTGTAACTGGTTCAAGTCTGTGGGGATTAAGAATACCAAGCCAGAATGTCAGCCTGGGGCTCAGTCAGGTTCCACACAGGGCTGGCAGTGCAGTGTGCCTCAGGTGGGGTCCCAGTCATGGGCCCAGTAAAAATCAGCTACTGAAGGAGGGGCAGGTCCCTGCCAAGTCTGCTCATCTCTTCCTTCACAAGAGTTTTTGGCCATGACCTACCCAAGAACAGCATGCAGTCTGTGAGGGAGGCTGTGCCCTCTGGTTCCTAATGTGCTGTGCCAGTGTCTTTGAACCCAGGGTGTCCATACCCTGCAGCGGCAGGGAGAGGATTGGGCTGCTTGCTCTGTGCTACGGTAACTGAGCAGTGAGCATGGCGATGAGGGAATGCTGGCAGCAGCCCTGCTGCTGGGAGCACTGCACAGCTCTCCAGCAGGTCAAGAGCTGCCTGTTCCTCTCCTGCTTCTGTGGTATCAGGCACTCAGGGCCTGTCTCATGGCTTTTGCTGTGAACTAAACCCCAGATTTTGTGAAGTAACTTGATGTGTGTAGTCTGCTCCTCCTGCTGATGTGAGAGGAGGCCTCAGGAGGAGTGTCTTGGCAAGTTCTGGGGTCAGCAAGGAGCGCAGCCTTACACCTTTCCCACATGGTACATGCTGTCTCTGAAGCTCTCTATTCTCCTGTGCTGTGGCATGAAGCCATGCACCTGGCTGTACGAGAGCTCCTTTCCCCCATTGTGTTTCCATGCTTCCTTTTTGTCTCACCTGAAGAGTAAGGCTATTTTGGATCCCATCCTCCTCAGTGTCTTTCCTGCAGAACCATGATGTTGCCACCGGAGCAAGCAGACCTATTCTGACTCCTCTTTACCCTGTTGTGGTATGTTACTCTGGTGGTCACTGGAAGTTCTCAAAGCACCATACCTAGGGTACCTCATCATCTCTTGTGGTTTTCTTTCTGCCTTCAAAAGCTGCCAGTAATGTTTGCTTGCTGACAGCTGCTCAACAAGTTTCAGAGCACTGCACCTTTCTGTAAAACCAGTCATAAAGCATCACAGGAAGGACAGACAATATCCTCCCCAGTTGTTTGCTTCTGAGATGTATGCAGAGAAGCACCAGCCGAGCTTCCTACTCAGTCAACAAGCAATTCTGCTTTGCTGAGTTGTTCTGTCATCTAGAATTGTTTCCCTGTTGACCAAACCTCATGTCCTTCATCATAATTAGGTGCCCCACAAGCATCTATCCAGGTAATTGGGTCACATGGATGATCATAGAATCACAGAAGGGTTTGGATTGGAAGGTACCTTACGGTACATTTAAAGACGATACAGTTCCAGCCCTACTGCCATGGGCAGGGAGACATCCTACTATACCAGGTTACTCAAAGTCCCATCTAGCCTGACCTTGAAGACTCCACTTGTCACTCTGGACAACTCATTCCAGTGCCTCACCACCTTTACTGGAAAACATTTTATGTCCAGTGTAAGCCTGTGAACTTTCAGGTTGAAACTGTTGCCCCTTGTCCTGTCACCCCGGAGCATTGGTTGCAGGCAGCTTGTGCCCTGAGTCTTCCCCTCCTCAGTGGTACTTACTGTGGTGGACATTTTTAATAGCAAACTCTGCCAAATCTGCTGTCCCTGTAGGGCAGCTCAGCAAGGCAGACAAAGAACTCATCATTGTGGCTACAAGTGTTGTGAACAGATGTCCCTACTGTGTGATTGCACATGGAGCACTGCATCGGATCTACTCCAAGCAGCCAGCACTGGCTGACCAGGTCAGTGACATTACAGCAATGCATGCCCCACCTCCTTCTCATGGTCCTTTGGGTGGTGAGAATGGCCCTCTCATGTCTGCCTTGTCACCTGAAGATTTGATCTATAAGTCTTCAGCAGTTCCCAGAAATCTTTACGTCTGAGGCCTTAACTCAATACCTGACTGAGTAGACTCCTGATGAGCAGTGGGGGTAGGACCTCAGGATAAGTTTTGTGTATCCTACTCTGTATTCAAGCAAGATGCAGGGAGGGACTGTTGACCTGCAGAGCATTCACCTTTCTGCAGTGTTCTCTGCTGGTTTAATCTGTCTGCTACTAATGGGGAGCTGCAGCATTGGGTCCCATTTCAAGAGGTCCTCCACAGCCTGCTCAGCAAAACTGCCATAGTCCATGAGAGGAGAAGGGTAGTAAAAGAGAGGTATCCTTTGCTGATGGCAGCCAGGACATCTGGGTCAAGTGCTGAGTCAGAGCCTGTGTGCTGCCATCTCTTTGTTTTGCAGAACAAAAAAGGTGGTTCGCCCAGTTAGGCTGCCTCTGCTTTCTGCCCTCTCACAGGTGACTGTGAACTGGAAGCTGGCTGACCTGAGTGACCGGGAGCTGGCGATGCTGGAGTTTGCTCTCGCCGTCTGTCGTGCTGACAACATCACTGAAGAGCATTTCCAGAAGCTGGAGAGGCATGGGTTTAGCCGTGAAGATGCCTGGGACATAGGCATGATTTCTGCTTTCTTCGCCATGTCTAATCGTATAGCTCACTTCATTGACCTGCGCCCAAACAGGGAGTTCTACACTATGGGCAGGATGCCACATGGGGAGAAGGAGGATGAAGCTTAGTGTGCCTGATACGGCTCTCTGATGCCTCTGTATGTGAGTGACCAATCGAGCTCTAAAATCTCAAGCTAGTGTGCCTTATTTCTGAATGTGTGGAAGGATCAAAAGGTAATGCCAGGCTGTAGGCATGAGGGATGCTGGAACTCCCTTGTCCTCAGTATCCAGAAGTCATAGAATCACAGAATGATTTTGGTTGGAAGGAAACTTTAAAGGTCATCCAGTCCAGCCCTCCTGCAGTGAGCAGAGACATCTTTGACTGCCCCATTCAACATGACCTGGAATGCTCCCAGGGATGGTGTGTATATACTACCTCTGGGCAGCCCATGCCCGTTTTTTCCCCACCCTCATAGTAAACCATTACTCCTTTCTATGTAGTCTAGATTCCCCCCCCCACCCCCCCCTTTTTAGTTTATCACCCCTCGTGCTGTTGCGACATGCCATGCTGGGAAGTCTGGCGAGACCTCTTGGGCATGTGCTAGCTCCAGTACTCACGGCAGGGCCAGGGGGACAGCTCTGGTCTCTGCGCTCACTGTGCAGGCAATCAGCTTACTGGGGCACGGCGTGACTGAGCATGGGCTGTTCCGTGCCCTTCTGCCAGCCTAGCGGTTGGAGATGTAACACATCCCGTAACAGAGCGCCCGGCTCCTGTCTATGCTCGGGGACACGGGCTGCTGGGCATGGGGGAACGGCGCTGCCTGCCCTCGGCACCCGATGCTGCTAACGAGGCCGTGTCCCGGCGGGAGACAGTCGGAAGCAACGTGAACTCGAGGCCCTTGGAGGGCAGCCTACGAACTGCGGGGTGGAGTACGCTTGGGGTCCACGAGGCAGCCCGCGGCCTACAGAGGGTGGAGGCGGTTAGAGCGCGCGCCACTCCCGCCGCCCGCCGCGGCCTCCCCGCGCGGTGCCGGCGGGGGCGGACCGGGGCGGGGCTGCGCAGGCGCGGGGCCGCCGGCGGAGGGTGAAAGGAGGCGCGGCCAGGCGATGTCCGCGCCATGAGTGCGAAGGAGGAGGAGGACCCCCGGGCGGGGACCGGCGCCGGCTCGGCGGTCCCGGGGCCCGGCTCGCCCGCCGGCATGAAGCTGGCGCTGCAGCCCGCCTCCCCGCGGGTGGTGCCGGCGGGGGGCGGCCTGTTCGGCTGGCTGCGCGGGCGCTGCCTGGGCCGCAGCGCCGCCGTGGACCCGGCGCGGGACACCTTCGGCGCCATGACCGGGCTGTACGCCTCCATCCAGCCCGCCGACTCCGTGTACCTCAGCACCCGCACCCATGGCGCCGTCTTCAACCTGGAGTACTCGCCCGACGGGTAGGGCTCCCCGCTCCCCTGGTACCCCCGGTTCCCCGCCGCTGCTCCAGCCCTGCCGCTGCCCGCCTGCCTAGGGTGCGGGAGGGCGTGAGGTGCCCCGGTGCGCAGGAGCCGCGCAGGAGCCGCGCCGGCCGCGGCCGTACCCCTCCCGGGTTCCTCATCCCGCCCCTCCGTGCCTTGACGGCTGTCCTGTGACGACTTGGAGTGCCGAGGGCACCGTGAGGGCTGAGCCGTCTCGTCCGAGGAGAACCGGGGAGACGCGCCCGGCTGACCGGGCCCCGGCGCTGGCTCCTGTCTGCCAGCAGCTGCCCGGATGCCGTACCGGGATTCGTCCCATTGTGAGGCGTCTGGCCGGTGTCTCGCACCGTGTGGCAGCCGCGGTGCGGGCACCGGACGACGTGGGTGGAGCTGGGCAGCGGTGACCGAGGGTACCCTGCGACTAGGTGCGACCCCGCGACCAGGCGAGGCTCCTCGTTCCCGTGGGTCCTTCTTGCGGCAGGCGGGGGAACGGTAAACTGAGGCTCAGGATTGAGGACAAGGTGGTGGAACCGTGTCTGCAACCAGCACAGCACTCGTGGCAGATGTCCTCGGGCAGCTGAGCGCCGACCCCGAGCCTCGCCGGTTCCGTGGGAGCGCTTTGGAGTTTGCGGTCGGCGCTGGCAGGTGTGTGCAGGGGGGTCCTGCGGTACAGCTGTGTGACAGGGTAGGCAAAGCAGGCGACAGCTGCGCTGGTTTGGAGTGGAAGCGCTGGCAGCCGGCACAGCAGGCTCTGGGTGGTGTTGGGCGTAGGCCAGGCCTGTGGCACCGCCGAGTTCGGTTCGGAGGTACCTGCATATTTGTGTGTTGCAGCGGGTTGTGGGGGAGGTCTTCTTGGCAGAGGCCTTGGATAGGGGCAGCCTCGGGTTGGGGCAGCTGTGTTTTTGGTTTGCACAGAGCTGCAGTCCGTGTGACTCTTGATGACTAGTCAGCTTTCTGTTTCCAGTGAGTTGTCCTGAGAGCAGAGGTCTGGTTCCATGAGCACATGAAATTATGACAGTTTTGCTGTGATTGTGTTGTAGAACTGAACGTCTGCTCCTTGTTTCCTCTTCTGTATTGCGAGGAGGTCAAAGTTACTCTCCAGAAATTAGCCAAACCATTTTCAGGTCACCGTTGCTGGAAAGCAGCTACCTATGGATCCCCAGCCTGGAGGTCCTGAGGGAGGTGCAGAGTCTGGTCTGCTGTGTGTGGTAGTGGCATTGCTCCACTAGAGTAGCCGAAGTGCCTGGGCTGGAAGAGCTATCGCGTGTGGATGTGCTGTGCAAATGTAGAAGCTGTCAGCTGCAGGAGCAGCACACCTGGGCTGTGGTTTTAAGACTATTTGTGGAAGTTTCTGGCAAACAGTAGTTCCTCATGCCTGGTGCTTGTGAGGCTGCTTAGTGAGCTGGACCTGGGACCTTCCTCTTCCTAAAAGAGACCTAGCAGAAAGGTTCTGGTGTTAAAGGGGATGTGTCCATGGACCTGGCTGCAGTGCTTGGCTCAGCAGACAATGCGTGGTGTTGAATGTAAGTTAGGACCTCAGCTGCCTTAACACCAAGTAAAAGGAGTCTAGGCCTGGCTTGCGTCTGTGCTTGGCTGATTTGATGCTGGTTAGGCTCAGCTTGGAGCAGTCACAGATCTGCCTTAACCTGTGGATATGTCTAGTCTCTCTGCAGCCTCTCCTAGAAGAAGCCCAACTAATGTTAGTTATGCTGCCTCTCTGCTTCTTGCCTCTCTTGGCTCTCACTCCTTAAGGCACTGCCCTGAGGTGTTGCTGGTTGGGTCTGTCCCTGTCCTGGGACCTGCTCCTCTGGGGCTCAGGGTCACTGAGGCATGCTCCCTTCTTCCTATACCACTGCTGATCTGGTTGGAGATGTTGCTGTGCTAGGAATCTCCTGAGCTTTCCTGCAGGTCACTTCAGCAGTTTAGCGGGCCAGGATCCCCTGTCACTGTTGTGTCATTGTACTTAGTCAGACCTTTCCAGTGTGCACTAATTGAGTAAAGACTAGTGTGGATGACACCACGCTGGGTGGGAGTGCTTGCCTGCTTGAGGGTAAGGAGGCTCTGCAGAGGGATCTAGACAGACTGGATCAATGTCCTGAGAGCAGCTGTATGAGATTCAGCAAGGCCAAGTGCCAGGTTTTACTTTGGCTACAACCACCTAGTCAGAGCTGCAGGCCTGGGGAAGAGAAGTGGCTGGAGAGCTGCTCAGCAGAGAGGGACCTGGGGGTGTTGATTGATGGCTGGCTGAACATGAGCCAGCAGTGCCCAGGTGGCCAAGAAAGCCAGCGGCATCCTGGCCTGGATACCAGTGGTGACGCCAGCAGGAACAGCGTTCATGCCCCTGTGCCCAGCACTGGTGAGGTCACACCTGCAATCATGTTCTGTTTTGGGCCCCTTGCTCCAAGAAGGACATTAAGGGGCTGGAGCAGATCCAGGGAAGGGTCTGGAGAACAGGGCTGGGGAGGAGCAGCTGAGGGACATGGCGGTGTTTAGTGTGAAGGAAGCTGAGGGGAGACCTCATTGCTCTCTACAGCTCCCTGAGAGGAGGCCAGGGCCAGGTGGAGGTTGGTCTCTTCTTACAAGTCACAGCTGATGGGGCAAGGAGAAACAGGCTCAGACTGTGCCATGGGAGGTTCAGGGTGGATAATGGGAAGAATTTCTTACTGAAAAGGTTCTCAGGCATTGGAATGGCTTGCTCAAGGTGGGGTGGTTGAGTCCCCATCCTTGGAGGGATTTTCAATTCATGTAGATGTGGTGCTGAGTGGCACATATTAGTTAAGGACTTGTCAGTGTTAGGTTAATGATTTGCCTTCATCTTAAAGGTCTTTTCCAGCCTGGGCAGTTACATGATTCTGTGAGCCCCATCAGAGGCTGGTGCAAAGCTGGACAACCTGCCCAGGCTCTGGCAGTTATGTTTCTGTGACTGTAGGGATCCCTGTGAACTCTGCGGAGATCTTTCTGGTCTCTCTCACAAGTGATTCTGTATACTGGACAGGGCCATAGAATCAAAGAATCACAGAATGGTTTGGGCTGGGAGGGATCTTCAAGATCATCCAGTTCCAATCCTCTGCCGTGGGCAGGGACATCTTCCACCAGCCCAGGTTGCTCGAAGCCTCATCCAGCCTGGCCTTCAACACCTCCAGGGAGGGGGCATCCACAATTTCTAATATCTAATCTAAATCTGCCCCTCTTTCAGTTTAAAACTGTTATGCTGCTTCTCAGTATGCTCCCTGCTGATGGGTACCTGCCCATCTTTCCTGTAGCCCCTTGAGGTGCTGGGAGACCTCTGTCAGTTCTCCCAGTCTTTGACTTGTTTTTAATTATTTTTTTGCTTCGAGAAAATTTGTAAATTAATACACAATCTTCCTGTGGGGGGGAAAAAAAGGTTATTTATTGTCTTTAATTTCTTTTTTAAAGGAGTTAATGTCCTTGGAGATGTAGTTCTTGGAGTTTGTGAGTTTGGTGTGAATTAGGCTATACAGGAAGATATTAAATGTTCACTCATTTCCCTCTGTCCTCAGAGCAGTGAAGGTGTAGCCTCATTTGGTGTCTGCCATGAGATTAAATATCAGCAGATATGGACAGCAGGAAAAGGCTGAGGTACTTAACTTCTTTACCTCAGTCTTCACTGCAAGGGCCTCTAGCCACACTCCTGATGTTATGGAAGTCAAAGCCAGTGACGGGGAGGAAGAACTGCCCATTGTAAGTGCAGATCAGGTTCGTGATCATCTGAAGAACCTGAGAGTGTTCAAGTCCATGGGACCTGATGGGATACACCCACGGGTACTGAGAGAACTGGCAGATGAGGTTGCTAAACCCCTCTCTATTATATTTCAAAAGCCATGGCAGTCTGGGGAAGTCCCCACAGACTGGAAAAGGGGAAACATTGCCCCCATCTTCAAAAAGGGTAAGAAGGAGGAACCAGGGAACTACAGGCCAGTCAGTCTCCCCTCTGTGCCTGGAAAGATCATGGAGCAGATCCTCCTGGAGTCACTACTCGCTCAAAAGAATAGTGAAGAGGTGATTTGGAACAGTCAGCATGGCTTTGCCAAGGGCAAATCCTGCCTGACCAACCTGGTGGCCTTCTATGAGCAGGTGACAAAATTAATAGATGAGGGGCGAGCAACTGATGTCATTTACCTGGACCTGAGCAAAGCCTTCGACACTGTCCCGCACCACATCCTGGTCTCCAAATTGGTGACACATGGGTTTGATGGGTGGACCACTAGATGGATAAGGAACTGGCTTGATGGCCACACCCAAAGAGTGGCTGTCAATGGCTCCATGTCCCAGTGGAGGCCAGTGACAAGCGGAGTCCCTCAGGGATCAGTCCTGGGACCTGTCTTGTTCAACATCTTTGTGGGTGCCATGGACAGTGGCATTGAGTGCACCCTCAGCAAGTTTGCTGATGACACCAAGCTGTGTGGTGCAGCAGACACGCTGGAGGGAAGGGAGGCCATCCAGAGGGACCTTGACAGGCTGGAGAGGTGGGCACAAGCCAACCTCATGAAGTTCAAGAAGAGCAAGTGCAGGGTCCTGCATCTGGGTCGAGGCAATCCCAGGCACAAATCCAGGCTGGGCAGTGACTGGCTGGAAAGGAGCCCTGAGGAGGGAGACTTGGGGGTGCTGGTGGACAAAAAGCTCAACATGAGCTCTCAGTGTGCACTTGCAGCCTGCAAAGCCAATCAGATCCTGGGCTGCATCAGGAGAAGTGTGGCCAGCAGGTCGAGGGAGGTGATCCTCCCCCTCTACTCAGCCCTGGTGGGACCCCACCTGGAGTACTGTGTCCAGTCTGGAGCCCCTATTACAAGAGGGATGTGGAGGTGCTGGAACGTGTCCAGAGAAGGGCCACAAGGATGCTCAGAGGGCTGGAGCACCTCTCCTATGAGGACAGACTGAAGGAGTTGGGGCTGTTCAGTCTGCAGAAGAGAAGGCTCCCAGGTGACCTAATTGTGGCCTTCCAGTATCTGAAGGGGGCCTACAGGAAGGCTGGGGAAGGACTTCTCAGGATCTCAGGTAGTGATAGAACTAGGGGGAATGGAATGAAGCTGGAGGTGGGGAGATTCAGGCTGGATGTGAGGAGGAGGTTTTTCACCATGAGAGTGGTGAGACCCTGGAATGGGTTGTCCAGGGAGGTGGTCGAGGCCCCATCCCTGGGGGTGTTTAAGAGCAGGCTGGATGAGGCTCTGTCCAGCCTGATCTAGTGTGGGGTGTCCCTGTCCATGGCAGGGGGGTTGGAACTAGATGATCCTTGTGGTCCCTTCCAACCCTGAATGAAACTATGAGACTATGAAGCAGGAGTCTGTGTCCCTAGCCCGAGTCTCTGCTACTGCCTTTGACCACCAGCTCATCACTGCTCTGCTCTGAGGACACAACTCCTTTTGCCACAGGAGTTTTTTCCTTGTAGCTCATAGCATGTGATGTCTGATATCCCCTGGCTTCTTGCTGTTTTAAAAAGTAAAGCTTTTGAATCCAGCACTTCTAAGATTTTAGTGAAAAATCACCTCTGTGGCAGGGAGCTTGACTGTTTTACATTAACCTTCCAACTGGTCTTGCTTCTGGCTTCGTACAGTTCTGATGTGGACAAACACAGGGAGTCAGCAGGGCTGCTGGCACTGCAGGGTGCTGGGGAAGGGTCTGTGCTGTAGAGCTCTGCTCCCTGGTACACAGCCCAAGGGGCCTCTGCTGCTTTGCCATGGATGCCAAGCCAGGTGCCCCCTTCAGCCTGGCCACCTGTTAGGGTGGTGGTATGGCCATGGTAGTGGTGGTGAAGCTGGAGTCCCTCCTGTAACAGTCTTAGAGGACTGTTGTTGTAGTGGGTAAGGGAGGATGGCTGAGAGGCACTGCCAGCTATCCTCTGTAATGAGGGTTGGTGCAGGGGTAGTGACAGTTACCTGATGGTGGCTCACAGCTGGTGGGACACACAGCAAAGCAGGCTGCCAGCACCTGGTGCAGGCCTGTGCCTTCACAGAGCTCCTCAGCTGGCCATATGACATCCTCAAAAGCAAACTTTGTGTCTCAGAAACCCCCTTGAAAGTGTTGCCAGTGAATACACAGAGGGGCACCATGACAGGGACACAGTTTCATGGGGAGTCTGCCACAGAATTTCAGCATAGATACCTTTACACTTAGTCTTGGGTGCTGTTGTGGTTTTTTTTTCTCTTTCCTGCAATATTAGGCAAATATCCTTGCATGGAGAAAAGTTTCACACCAGAGCTTGATTCTCCATTACTGACAGGATCTGCTGAGCTCACATGCTGGAGTGCTGGGACAGCTCACTCCTAAGTAACTTCGGATGTCAATCCCTTGGCTGGTGTGATTTAAGTAATGCCATCACTGGATCTGTGGAGAAGTTAGCTTGTTCAGAATGAAACTCTGCTGCTTGCTTCTACCTGTTCTGTGTGTTAGGTACTTAAGAGCAGACACCTGTGTGAAGGCAGTAAAGCTGCTGCAGGTCTTGTGCAGTGTGGGCAGAAGGCCAGGCCCTGGATGGTCCAGCAGTGCTCTGTGGGGTGAGCTGCTGCACACAGGTGTCAATGGTTTCACTGAAGTGTTTCTGCTCTGCTCTTTCACCTGCAGGTCAGTGTTGACTGTTGCTTGCGAACAGACTGAAGTACTGCTCTTTGACCCCATATCTTCAAAGCACATCAAAACCCTCTCTGAAGCTCATGAAGACTGTGTAAATAATATAAGGTAGGTCAGAAGCAATGTTTTGTCTTGCCATAGTTGTCCTGAGCTGGTGTTACGCACTTGCTTGGAGTAGTTTCTGTGAAGCCATTAGGCTGTAGTTTGTGCCATTTCCTTTCTCTGTGGAGTTGGGGGTGGGGGAAGGCTTCAAACGGGAAGAGGAGGAATCTGAATGTGTTGGTTCATGGCTGGTGAATAGTTTTGTGGATGAGGGAGATGTGGTTTGTGGGAAGAGAAGTGTGAAGGTATCAGCACCTGTTTTGGTAGGCCCTGAATGAGTGTGGTAAATCAGAGCCTAATGCGTAGTGAATGATTGATGTTTGAAGTGCAGGTCTGAGACTGGCAAGATTAGAGAATCACAGAATGTTAGGGGTTGGAAGGGACCTCCAGAGATCAAGTCCAACAGCCCTGCCAAAACAAGATCACCTAGAGCAGGTCACACAGGAACACACCCATATGGGTCCTTGAAAGTCTCCAGAAAAGGAGACTCCACAACCTCTGGGCCACCTCCTCCAAGGCTCCAGCAGCCTCACAGCAAAGAAGTTTCTCATGTTGAGGTGGAACCTCCTGGGTGTTCCACTTGGTATCCTTTGTCCGTTGTCCTATCACAGGACACCACTGAAAAGGGCCTGGCCCCTTCTTCTTGACACCCATCCCTCAGGTACTTGTAAAAGTCAAGAAGATTCCATCTGAGACCAGATAGCCCCAGGGCCCTTAACCTGTCCTCCTCACACAGACCTTGCAGTCCTCCCATTGTCCTCATAGCCTCTGTGAGACGCTCTTCAGTAATTCCCTGTCCCTTTTGAACTGAAGAGCCCAGAACTAGACACAGTACTCCAGATGTGGTCCCACTAGGGCAGAGCAGAGGGGGTGGGGGGAACCTCCCTTTACCTCCTGGCCAGATTCTTCTGAATGCACCCCAGGAGTCCACTGACCTTCATGGCCACCAGGACACATTGCTGGCCTGTAGATAACTTCTTGTCCACCAGGACTCCAAGGTCCTGCTCTGTGTAGCTGCTTCCCAGCAGGTCCACTCTCACCTGTACTGGTGCAGGGGGTTGTTCTCCCCAGCTGCAGAACTCTGCACTTGTTCTTGCTGAGCCTTATGAGGTCTTTATGGTTTAAATCCTTTACCTGTTTCTCAGGATGAAATGGGAAACAGTAGGTGCAGGAGCTTAAATCATCAGTAGTGCTTTTCCTTTTACATTCTGTTGTTTTTAAGCTACTTTGAGTCTGAGTGTAGACTTTGACATGTGAACTTAAGACATCATTTAACCTTGAGGAAAATATTGCAGCCTCTCTTCACTCAGATTCTTAAAGAAAACAAAACCCCCAAAACTCAAAAACTAAACTCAAACCACAAACCCCCAAGAGAACTGTAGAAGCAGTCTGAGGCTTTCCCTCTCAAAAGGGCTGAATAACATTTGTGGTGCCCATGTCTTCACACATTCTTCAGAGGAACTGGTTTTTATTGCAAGCTGTCTGCTCCTTTTAGGAGAGGTGAAGTTTCACATCAGCTGGATGCCTTTCAGAAACACCGAAGCAGAGGAAGGGGTTAGCTGACAGCAACAGAAGATGTTGAGAAGATGTGCTTCTGTGAGGAAGTGCAGATTTTCAGGCCTGGCATGCAGTGGTTGCCCTTGACACATGGTCAGGGTTTGAGCAGCAGAGCCATGTTTGCTCTGGCTCAGGACTATCTGGGTGGTGTTTTACCAGGAACATTGACTTGCAGGCTCCTTGACCACTGGATTGTCTCTGTTGCACTCAGCTGTGCTGGTCTTGAAAATTTGTCAGGCTCCTTGGCTGGGAACTGCACTGAAAATTCCTGCCACTCTCTTCTCTTACTCAGAGGTTCTCCTTGCTCACTTTGGCTGACTGTGAGGCTTTTTAAGGTGGTCTTGATCCTTAATGTCTGTCTTCTGTATAGTTTGGTTTACATAAGCGCTGGTGCTGCCTCCAAGCAGGTAACTCGGGTCTGCTGTTCGTCACCAGACTAAGGTCCACCCTAGCAGCATGCAGTAAACTTTCTGCTTTCTTCAGAATGCTTCTTCAAGCTTTATTTTGTCTTCGTGGGATATTGATGTCCTTTTCTGTAGTTTTCTGCAGATTCCCATTTGTTTGTTGTTGTAACCTTCACAATAGACTGTAACACACAGTTAGCATCACCAGGAGTGTTGTTTCTGCTTAGTGACCAGGACTCTAGGCACTGTGGTGCTACAGAAATTCCTGTAATAAGCACCAAAACCAACCAGCACTGCTGCCGAGCACTACAGCAGGCATCTCGAGGAAGCCTGCAGAGGTCCTCTGCCAGGGGCCTCCTGGTGGCTGGGGATTTGTATTTAATCATCTGAAGCAGACATTTTTTTTCCACTTGATATTGGTCAGGTTTTGAGCTTACTTAAACCTCTCCTCTGGCAGAGCTCCATGGCACAGATATGTCTGAGCATTTAATAGTGTTCTTTAAAACCTAGCTTAGTTTGAGCTAAAACTTAGACCTACGGTGTTTATTTTTGTTTCCTTAATTAGGAAGACAAGGAAAAATTAGTCTCTATTTACTTTGTCAGTTTTACATGCCTGTTTTTTCTTCACCTTCAGTTAACTGTCTGCTGGGTAATTCCCTGTTTGAAAGGTGTTTCATACCATTTGTATCTCCCTGTCTCTCTTCTGAAACATGTTTGTGCTGGGTGAAGTAGGGCTGCCTATAGCACCCTAGGTCAAGGCAGTTGATTGATTTACACAGGCAAGAAATGTACTCTGTTTACTGTTACCCCAAAGATCTGAGAGGTTGGATTCCTCCCACTGCAGCTGGTTATTTGTTACTGGAGCCATTGCTATTTTCAGATGATGTGGCCTGGGTTTAGGTCTAAAAGGTAAAATGCTGTTCTTAGGCATAACTTGCCACACGTGTCTGTGGGCTGTTCTTGCCTTAGTGTTTGTGCTGCTGCTTCTGGTGCTCTTCAGACAGGTTTTGTTTTCCCTTCTATGTCAGGTAGGGTGTTTTTCCTAGATGCTTTCACCAGGCTTGAATTTCAAACAAAACTGTAAGCTTTGCCCTCCTAAAAGGAAGGGCAGACATAGACGGAGATGGAGGATGATGAACTGATCTGTGTACTGCAAGCTAAATCACTTTGCCCAAAAATAGCCTCAGCAAGTGTTTGTGATATGAGCGGATAACTTGTCAGAGGCTCCTTCAGACAAATGCTTCTCTTGGTGGTTTTGAAAAGTCTTGCAGTTGCTCCAGGTTTAATTTATGACCTCGCTGTGCCTCTCTTGGTGCTGATTCCAGCTCTTCTATCCTCTTCTGTCTGATGGAGTGGATTTGCATCAGATGTTCTTTCTTCTGTAATTGCTTGGCAGTGGTCAAGGTGCCTCACAGCTTCAGGTAGGACTGACACGTTCCTCGGATTTTGACTGAACACCAGAGAGTCTATCAAGAAATAAAGCTGCCACCCAAACACGCTAACCACTGAGCCTGAGCAGTGCAGTAACCCAACTACTATGGCTCATGTTCTTCTCCATGTTCTCACACTCTCCCTGTACGACAGTGCCGAGCCTGCCAGCTGTTCAGAAGGCAGGACTCAGTGTAGAGGGTGCTCAGTCCACGTGGAGCACTGTGCAGGTGACACAAGTTCACTGCTGTGGGAAGGTGCTCTGTAGAACTGCAGGTCTGTAAGTAGCTGGTGAAAGGAACAAAAGCAGCAGGCAGGCAGAGCCCTCCTCTCTCACTCTCAGGTTCCTGGATAATCGACTGTTTGCCACCTGCTCTGATGACACCACCATAGCCCTCTGGGACCTGAGGAAGCTGAATACCAAGGTGTGCACCCTGCATGGCCACACCAGCTGGGTGAAGAACATCGAGTACGACACCAACACCAGGCTGTTGGTGACGTCAGGCTTCGACGGCAACGTCATCATCTGGGATACCAACAGGTACCTGGCGGTGGCCGAGCTGTGCCTGGGGCGCATCGGGAAGAAAAGCTGCTCCACTGAATGGTGTCAGCGTGCATTCTTAATGCTGTCATTGGCTTGTAGTCCCTAGAGGGCTTGTGTCACCTTTGTATGGCCTAGTAGGTATCAAGAGAACTTTTGTTGCTGACCTGCCAAAGTGTAGCTCCTCTAGTTTTTGAAACAGTTCTATTTGGTGGTGGTTTGAAAACTGACTTCTGCCACTGCATTAAGATCTGAGCTAAGCAGGATAAAGACAGTGTTCCAGAAGAGGTGTTGGGTGAACAGTGATGCCCAGCACCTCCTCTGGACATGACTAGGGACCTGAGCTGAAGGCCCCTGCATACATTCCTTGTTCTGTTTCACTGTCCAGGTGCACAGAGGATGGATGTCCCCACAAGAAGTTCTTTCACACTCGTTTCCTTATGCGCATGAGGCTGACGCCAGACTGTTCCAAAATGCTGATCTCAACCTCCTCTGGATATCTTCTGATCTTGCATGACCTTGATCTCAACAAGTCATTAGAGGTTGGCAGCTACCCAATTTTGAGAGCTAGGAGAACTACATCAAGTTCAGGTGAATGCTTGTGGAAAAAGTCTGCAGCAGCTTCTTTTAGAGGTATTTTATGGGATACACTTAGCTAGCAAAAGAGGGCAGAGGTGGAGGGGTTCTGCTGAGGACCTCTTGGGCACAGTAGCTGCTTTGTTTCTCAGAGGTCATGTATGTCTGTACTGCTGAGTGGCATGTTCTGACTCAGAAGAGTGTCTGGGGTGATTTTTAGGGTCATCAGCACTACAGGATATAGAATGATCATAAACTGGATTTGGTTCGAAGGCACCTTAAAGGTCATCTGGTGCAACCCCCTTGCAGTGGGCAGGGACATCTTCAACAAGATCAGGCTGCTTAGAGCTTGACCTGGAATGGGGCATTTCCCGTCTCTCTGGCAACCTGGACCAGGGTCTCACCACCCTCATGGTAAAGAATATCTTTCATATCTAAAATCATAGAACTTCTTGGGTTGGAAAAGCTCCAAGATCATTGAGTCCAGCTGCCAACCCAACGTCACCATGGCCGTTAAACCATGTCCCCAAATGCCATAGCCACACATTTCTTGAGCACCTCCAGGGATGGTGTCTCCACCACTTCCCTGGGGAGCCTGTTCCAGTGCCTGACCGCTCTTGCAGCACAGAAAGTGTTTCTCTTGGCCAACCTAAACCTGCCCTGGTGCAACTTGAGGCTGTTTCCACTTGTCCCAACACTTGTTCCTTAGGATTGGCTGTCACTCCCGCTTGTAGCTGTCAGGGTGGCAAGCAACCAGGCAGGCAGCAGATGTGGTGATGATCCCCCATGCTCTACCCTGGCCCCAGCCACAGCAGCAGGGACTCTGGCATGGTGCCATGCTGGACCAGGTGTGGAGAGCAGGAGGGAGCAGGCCAGGCAGGCAGCCACTGGCATGGCAGTGGCAGCAGAAGTCTAATCTAGTCCGAACCTAAATGGACTGTGGAATGTTGTCACTTGGAGCAGGCGGACTGTGGCTGTAGTTGTTTGCAGTCCTTGCTTGGTTCTGTCTCAGGAAGCTTCACCCATGCTGGGTGAGCTCCAGCAGCCAGTGATGGCAGCCTCTTGGCAGCAGGCTTGCAGCATTGTGTGCTCTGAAATGTCACATCTTGCTTCAACCTGCTTGTGACACAAGCAGAGCAAAGTACTGGCAGAGTCTGCCATTTGGTGCCAGGCCTAGGGACAAATCCATAGCCCAACTTCTGGTAGTGACAGTGCACAAGGAGGGAGGATGGCAGCTCTCCTTTTACTCCCACTAGAGTTTGCTATGCACCAGAGAGTGGAGCTTCCAGACTCTAAAACTGAGCTTTGGGAAGTGGTGTGTTTTGGGGTTGTTTTTTAACCAACTGCTAACATTAACATTTGCAAGAGGGTTAAGTGAGAGCATGCCCAGCCAGGGGGCTGTGCCTGGCTGTGCTCACCTGCCTGGTACTGTTTGCAGACATCATCTCATCATCAGGTTCCTCTGGCCTTCGAGCTGTGGGGTCACCCTGTCACCAGAACGATTCCAGTCCCCTCTCTGAGAAACACATCTCAAGGTCCTCCCAGCGAGAAGGTAGGAAAAGATTGTGGGGAAAAAAATAAAAAATTGTGGGCTTGATTCTTTGCACTTCCTAAAAGGCCAGAGTGTAAGAGTGAAAAGCTGCACTTTTGTCTCCGGGACTTGTAAAAGAGTTGTTTCTGTGAATTCTGTTACACCAATGAAGTATCATTGAAAAAGATTATGAAAACTGGTTACCTGCAATAAGCAGACTTCCTCTGGGCCTAGAACATGCTGTCAGGGTGAGCATGAGCGGGGCAAATTGGCAAATACTTTGTGAATCTCCTGTGCTTTAAAATAAACAAATTATTGTCCTGAGTTTTAACTATTCATGGCTCTTATGAAAGGAGGAGGCTCATCTGGATTGGCATCCAGGTGTGAGGAAGCCTGTGAGAAGGTTTCTAGGGTCAGGGGGAGAAGGGAACTGAGCAGACTTCAGAAGGAAATGGAAAGGACATGACAGAAGTTTGAAGAGCCACCAGTAACCCCTACAAAAAACCCACACTTCACAGGTGGTGTTCATGAAGAGTGTGTGTCTGTGTGTCAGGTTAGCTTGGACTGCCTTCATTGTGAGGAGATTTAATGTGGGTCTTGGAAGGCAGCTTTCACAATAGGAGGTATCTGAGATCAGGGCTGAGCCCAGTGTTAACTAGGTGCAGCTGTTCACATCTCCTCTCTTGATTTATCCTTTCCTAAAGCTGCATCTTCTCCAGCAGCCAGGTGCAGGTATCACATGTGTGACTTAGTTTCAGCAGTAGGCTGTTGATGAGACAGAGGATCACTGTACAGACACAAGTGACCCAGCTGACTTCTCCTTCCAGGTGGGTCACCGAGAAATAGCTTGGAGGTCTTAACACCAGAGGTTCCTGGAGAAAGAGATCGAGGCAACTGCATTACGTCACTGCAGCTGCATCCCAAAGGGTGGGCGACGCTGCTTCGGTGCTCAAGTAATACAGATGACCAGGAGGTAAAACGGGTGCCTTTGAAACATACCTTGCTGAGGAGGTCTCTCTCATACGGCTGTGTGGGGGTAGATTTGCATCTGGATAAGCTAGTCAGTTACTTCTGCTTACAACTGCATTAATTTCACACCAAGATTATGAATTTCCCCTTTTTTGATGACTTTGTATCCCGCATTCAGTACCCCCTATTGCCCAGCTCTTCTGCAGAATACATTTTACAGTTTTCAAGCAGTAGCTCTGCTGCCAGACACATCACTTAGAAGTAAATACCTGCCAAGATATAGAATGCGTGAACTTGGAAAAGTCAGAGGATTAGAGAGCTGTGCTCTGGTGACCATGAATTAAGTTGAGCAGTGAAGCTTCTCTGAACTCGTCAAGTGCCCTGGCAACATTTTTGGCCTCTGGTGCTCCAGGGATGAAGGCTCCTGCTGCTTTCCAGAGGCTGCTTCTGCACTGCTGTGGAAAAGCCTCATGGTTTGTGTCTGCGTCTCCAGAAAGCTGTCACGCTGTAGTCTGAATGTGATCACCTCCACTGATGGCTGTCCCATCGGAATGCCCTGGCATGGTGGCCAACTCCCACCCTAAATCTCTGCAACCTGAATATAAAGAGTGTTGGTGTTGGGTTCTGTTGTGAAGTGTCCCATAACAGCTGCTGTATTGCACTGGGACACTGTTTTAAGTCTGTAGTGCACTCAGAGCTAGTGACAAAGCCTCTTCATGGGCTTCATGTAGAAAGCAAGAGCCTGCAGGTTGTGTTGGGGATCACTTGCTTTTGAAGATGTAGCTGCCAGGTTCACTCACAGCTTAAACCCCAACCAGAGCCCTCAGGACACCTAGGCTGCACCTCATCATCCTCTTGCAAGCACATGTTTTTCCTTGGCTTATTTCAAAATCAGTTGTGCAGACTACTCTCTTTTCAAGACATGGAGGTTTTATTTTCCCTAACCATGCAGAATGCTCTGAATAATTTGCCTATAATGAACAGTTTTGTTAATTCAATAGCTTATGTAAATTTGGGTAGGTTTGGGGGGTTTATTTGTCTGGGAGGGGTGGTTTGAAGAAAGCCACTCTTTGTAATGGTCACCTCCTGCAGAGGTGTTAGAGGGTTGGATGGAAGTGTGGCAGCTTTGTAGGAAACTTAAAGGCTGGGTCTGTAAATGACATCAAAGCAGTGCACAGTGTAGGAGCTTCTCCAAGCACAAATACTCTGTTGGATCAGGCTCTGCTGACCTGGTTACAGTCCCCACGGGGTCTGCCTTACTCTCTGCTGGTAACATGCTTCAGTAAAGCTCCCTTTGTCTGTATTACAGTAGAATACTTGGAACTGAACTGAGAACACTTATTTTGTCTTGTGGCTGAAACTGGGTCTTGCACTGTGATGCAAACTGTGATGGAGCTGTTCTTGCCTTTTGTCTGAGATGAGATCATTGAAGCACACACTGAAATCCCTGCCTGTCTCCTAAGTAACAAGCTGGCTATAGAGCTGCTCATAAGATTCCTTCGGGGGTCTATTTCCCTCCTCTTGGCAAATTTGTTCCCTTTGGATGTTAAGGGCACAAAATGCCAGTGGTCAGCTGTAAACTGCAGCAGGATGAGCTCTGCTGTGCTGCGGATTTAATTTAAACGTTTACTAAATCAGAGCAGATGCATGGCCAAAGGATTAGATATTGCTCTTTCCAGATGAAATACAGATTTGAAAGATTACACCCAGAACCCATTCAATTAAAAAAACAGCGCTGATGCCAGAGAGCTGTTTGGTGTAGGTGCCAAGAGAGCAGGCTGTTCTCAGCCTCATAGCAGCTCCTTACTGAAAAGTAGATCACGGTGGCGCTGGCCGCTGCTGTGCTCCCCACTGAACGTGCCGCTGCAGGGGAGGGGCTCTCGCGGTGCTTCTCCATGCCTTCAACCTTCTTTTCTCATCTCCCCCCAGTGGACTTGCGTCTATGAGTTCCAGGAAGGGGACCCAGTGCGCCCGGTCTCGCCGCGCTGCTCCCTGCGGCTGACTCACTGCATTGAGGAAGCCAACGTAGGCCGGGGCTACATCAAAGAACTCTGCTTCAGCCCCGACGGCCGCATGATCTCGTCCCCGCACGGCTTCGGGATCCGCCTGCTGGGCTTTGACGGCCACTGCAGCGAACTCGTTGACTGTTTGCCCAAAGAAGCCAGTCCGCTTAAAGAGATCCGTTCCCTCTACTCCCACAACGACGTGGTCCTGACAACCAAGTTCTCTCCAACACACTGTCAGATTGCCTCGGGGTGCCTTAGTGGACGTGTATCTCTCTATCAGCCAAAGTTCTAGGCACATCTTGCATCAACAGGACCTTCAGATGTTTGTGGGTTTTACTTCATTTTAGTTGAAGTGTGTTCTTTCTGAAATCTCTAGATCCAGAGGAGACCATAGTTACTATGATCTCTGAACACAGCAGTGGAGGAGGTTTCCCACCCGGCACCACACTTCCTCATAATGCATCCACAAGCCCCTTCCATGTGCTATGAGACCTCTGCTCCTGCTGATCCTATGCCACCGAGTCACTGTTTGGGTTGTTTGTACCGTAGTGCTCATGAGCAGTTCCTTCACTGCCCCTTGAGCTACCTGAGATGTGTGGAGGGGCAGGGGCAGCAGTTCCACCAGAGTGGGCTCGGGCTCCCCTGGCATGACCCCTCCTTGTTCCAAAGGAGCTGGACTTTGCACTTCAGCTTCCTCAGCCCTTCCTGTCACCAAACTACTGGAGGGTGGTTATGAGATAATGAGCTGCTTTTCTGTGTAACTAATACCATGAGTTGCTGTTAAAAAGAAAAGAGCAGGGAAGTCATTGTGCCCCTGTACTCAGCACTGGTTAGGCCACACCTTGAGTCCTGTGTCCAGTTCTGGGCTCCTCAGTTTAGGAAAGATGATGAGTTGCTGGAATGTGTCCAGAGGAGGGCAGCAAGGCTGGTGAGAGGCCTTGAGCACAAGCCCCATGAGGAGAGGCTGAGGGAGCTTGCTTAGCCTGGAGAAGAGGAGGCTCAGAGGGGACCTTATTGCTCTCTACAACTACCTGAAGGGAGGTTGTAGCCAGGTGGGGGTTGGTCTCTTCTCCCAGGCAACCAGCACTAGAACAAGAGGACACAGTCTCAAGCTGTACCAGGGGAGGTTTAGGCTCAAGGGGAGGAGAAAGTTCTTCACAGAAAGTTATTGGCCATTGGAATGTGCTGCCCAGGGAGGTGGTGGAGTCACCGTCCCTGGAGATCTTCAAAGAAGGATTGGACATGGCACTGGTGCCATGGTTTAGTTGTCACAAGGTCTTGGGTGACAGGTTGGACTTAATGATCTCTGAGGTCTTTTCCAACCTTATTGATTCTGTGATTCTATGATTTGCTTTTGTTTATATATAAATTTGGTTGTTACTGGCTAGGAGTCAACTTTCTGTAGTGTTTTTCTGCACTTGAGACATCTGTTTTTCTGTGATTGCACATGCTATGTTTATTGCCAGAAGAAAGGAGTTCTGGATGGAGATGTAGCTGCATTTTATTTTATTTTTTTTTTTCTTCTGCAGAATTTAGTAGGAAAAGACTGGAGCAGGGAAGCAGGAGTTGAATGAGTGAAGACCTTGCCCCGTGTTACCCACAGAGGAGCTCTTTGAGCACTGGGTACAATTGGGGCTCTCCTTGACTGTGACTGCTGCCTCCACACCTTCTGCTGTAGGGAGCTCTCCACAACAGTAACTTAAACCTTCATCTCATGCCTGAAAGTTCATGCTGCAGAATCTCCTGATGGTGTTGTTAAGGCTCTTTTCCACTTGACTGTTCTTCCACACTTTGCCTGCACCACTGTTGTCAGAGGAACTGGCCCAGGACACGTCCATAGCATCACCAGAAAAGCCTTCATGGGAGCTGCTGATCTGGGGATGGGTTAAGAGCATGCCTGTCTACAGTAAGGTCTACTTGGATGTGACAAATGCTAATGTTCAGCATTAAATCAGATGTGAAGTATGACTGCCAGGTTTCCACCCCTCCAGTTACACAGGGCTAAGCTTGCAGAGTCATCAATGGCAGTCTCCTACGTCTGAGCTTGTAGCAATCTCATCACTGACCTGTTCCACAATTTTGGGGAGGTCTTGCTGACCACTCACCCTGAACTCAGCAGGAGACTTTACCCAGGCAGAGTGGTCACATGCTTGAGTGCAGACTCTCTGTTTCTGGCTTGATGGAGCACACTTTGTAGCTGACTCTTACAAAGCCTTTTCAGCATTTGTGTGTTAGGAGCAAGGAGACATCCACCAGGGTGAGAGACCTGGAAGTGCATGAACCCAACCACCCCCTTGTAGTTCTGAATGTGTGTGGGTTCTGTGCACCACATGGTGGTGAAGTCATTGAAACTTGAGGCTGCTCTGCATTATGAGGAAAAAATATTTTATTTTTATTTGAAGAGTTTCTTAACAGGAAGCCTTCAGTATTGGGGATCTGGTAATCTGAGGACTAGTTGATCAGTCCTGAATTGGTTTTCATCATCTCTAGCAGCAGGCTGCTGAAGGACTACACTCAAATAGTCAGGTCTATGCAGCTGAGAGACCTCACGCTGCCCGGTAAGTCCTAAACTTTGTGTTCTCATGGGGTTTTAACAGAACTGTTTGATGATGCTGTCTCAGTAGAATACCATCCCAGCTGGAGGAGGGAGAGTCATTTGTGTGTAATTGTACTCAGTTAACTTAAAATGCCCTTGGTCTTCTCATCCACTGCCAGGCTGGAGCATTCATAGCGTTTCTGAGCACTTGGGCTGCTGCTGAAGCCATTGCCTGGAGCTGGAGAGCAGAGATGAAACCATAGATGAGGAGGTGACCTGCTGGCTCACACTGACTGCTGAGCTCCAGCATTGCACCCTTTGTGTGCTGCTGGAACTGTATGCAAGGATTGCAGTTCATAAAAAGGTGCTTTTTTCACTTTAATTGGCTATGCCATGAAAAAGGAGGCCTGGTCACTGAACAAATAACATTGTGAGTATACCCCAGTCCAGATGGGAGCACATCACTGGCACCCAGCTCCTCTTGTGTGCCTGACAGCCTGTGACCCCCCTGCCCTGAATCTTGGCTTGTCAGCAACAGTTCAGGGGGAATTTCCCTCTGTGTGACTTTATGTGGTGGCACACAAAGGGGTGTAGGGAACTTGAGGACAATGGGAGTGCAAGCTACAGCTAAGCTGCTTTGGCGGGAGTAAACTCACAGAAATCCCTTGAACTTATCCCCCCAGCTCTGTAGCAGCATGTCACAGAACTTTGCATATCAGACTCCTGACAGGAGCTGAAGGTCCTGTTCTGAAGCATTTTGGAGGGGTATGTGGTGTGGCCCTGAACACCTGCAGGTCTCTGCTTTCCCCTCTGCTGGAACCTGTGGCCTAGTAAGGCTAACTAATAAAGAAGCAGGTTCTGTACATTGCCCTAGGGGGCTGTGGTGGCTGTTTCTCAAAGCTCTCCTTGCTTCCAGACTGCTTTCCTCACCTTCTTTAGTAGTTTGTGGGACATCACTGAAGGCACTGCAGCTGGTGTGCTGAGATAATCTTGCTGTTCTCACAGGCTTGAGCTGCACTTGCTTTGGAGGCTAGACAGCACCTATGAAATCAAAGCAGTTCTAGTGTCTGCTTTCATGGCTGGTTTTGTTTTCTCCCCACCAGAAACCCCTTGAACCAGTAGATCCTTCAGGACTTCAATTCCATGCCTGTCAATATGCACTGAGTGTTAACTTTTAATTCTACCTCATGATAGCTGTTTTTCACAAGAGTGTTGTGCTGAAGCACTGGACACCAACCTTCATTTTGTGTGAGGAACCCTTACTTGCAGGGAGATGCTGTCACCTCACCCAGACACTGCCTGCAGGAGCAGGGAGTTACTAGCCCTGCCCTGCTCTGCAGCCAGGGCCTCGCAGCAGGGCTGCTGCCGGAACTGTCCTGGGTAAGGGTCTTGGTGGTCATCTTTGTGCTTTTGTAGCCTGTCTTGCAGGTTTGTGCTAGGATAGATTCTGTCTATGTCAGCTGTAGAAATGTGACTTCTGGTTACATTTGTAGTCAGCTTGGATGAGTAGATAACCTCAGATGCTGGTTTGATTGCTCCTCCTCAGCAGCAGGTGGAAAGTTTCAGTGGGAGGTCATCTCTGACTGCTGAAGTGCATGTAAGGCTGCAGCACTGGTCTGCAGCTGACCTGCCTTGCAGCTGCACCTGCTGGAAGGAGTTGTTCAGTTGTCTTTCTGAATAATACAGCCTTGCCTTACTTAATTAGTGGAGTCATTTGTTGGTGAGCTTTGGATTATTTCTAAACCATCAAAAAGGAAAAAAAAATGTTTATTTTGCTGTTACATTTGTAAAGATTAACCTTTCAAAACCATGTAAAACTGTCTGCAACGAACATTTCCAAGAGCAGATGGAAGCCTGCACTGACAGCAAAGGGTGCTGGTGGCTCATACCTCAGGTTTCCTTAAACTGGTTCACTTTTGGCCATCGAACCACGGAACTGTTTAGGTTGGAGAAGACCCCGAAGGTGATCAGGCATTAAAACACTCACATGGTGCCATCGGCTGGTGAATTTCACCCCACTCCCGCTGAAGACAAAGCTCCCTGTTAGACTGTAAAGCATGTGGTATGTTTTCAAATGCATGGGTTTTCATACTCATCCCCCTGTGCAGTGCAGGAGTCCTTCCCTTCGCAGCACAGTGATCAGCCGGAGCAGATCAGCTGCGTGAGAGATCTCTACAGGAACAGCACAGCGAAGTGTCCAGAGGAAACAAACTCCTGTTGTGAAGCCTGCAAGGCCACAGCCTGGTGCCTGCTGTGGCAGTGAATGTTGTCCCAGTGCTCTGCTGCAAGGTTGGTCGCTCAGGTGCTACAGCACCGTTAGGCGTTGGGGGAGGGGTGGAGGAGCTGTTGGCGGCAGGAGGCAGCAGCGCTCTGCCCTGCTGAGTGTGAGGCTGTTTGCGTCGCTTTGCGCACTGCTCAGGCCCGGCCGCTCGTCTGACGTGGGTAGTTCAGGGAAAAACGTAGCCTCCAGAGCTCTTGGGGATAGAAGAAAAGCACAGAGACAGACACAAAAATGCTTGTTTGCACTCTTGGAGCCTGGGCAAGGATGTTGGTTGCCTGCTACCAGAACTGGAATGTAAGCATCAGGTTTTGCTGGTGTCTGGGGGGCAGGAGGTGTTCGATGTGGTTTGGGGTTTTTTTGCTTGTGGGTGGTATTTTGTTTTTAATTTGGGTAACCCCAATGTGGAGAAGGTCCTGGTACCCTAAAACATGGGTCTGTTGCTCTGAAGTGAGCTCTGAGGAGAGATGTACACTTGCCAAATGAAAGCTTTTACAAAAACTAGTTTACAAGATTCTAAAATGTTGGAGTAAAGGAAAAAGTCAACAGCCCATCATATTTTTGTCCTGCAGGAAGAAGAAACTTCTCCTTTGCTGGTCTTAGTCAAAGGTGCATTTTCTTAAGTACTGAGTATCTGAAGCATAAGGTTTTTAATACAAGAACAAATTGTGCATGTAGGATATTTTGAAATACCTGAGATTTCATAGGAAAAACTGTAGCCTTTTAATAAAGTATCAGAACTGCCCTGGAAATGTTGTACTTGGAGCTGTACAGTAACTGTTTGTGGACAGTTTCCCTTGCTTGCATAAGGAATTAAACATTTAATAATTCAGTGAATCAAAACCCTGCTGTAATGTTTGTCTCACACTCAGCAGTGCTCGCTGGCTCTTGCTGCTGGTTCTTGCCTGCTGCCTGCAGCCAAGAGGCAGAAATGTTGCGGACAGCAGAGCCCCTGCAGGGGGTCCCTGTCCCTGTGTGGGACTCTGCTGCTGCTGCCTTCGAGAGGAGAGGGTGAGGGCAGGACACTGGGCTTGCTGTGATTAATTACACACACAGTGTAATTAACTATTCCATTGCCTGAGCACCCGCAGAGTAGAAAGCTGCTTTTGTTCAAATCCTTGAAGGCAGTGCTGCTGTCCCTGTGGCCTTTTGCTGGGGGTGCTTTGGAGGGATGAGCAGGCAGGGATCTGCCCATGGGGCACAGCCTAAGATGGAAAACTGCTGCCTGCTCTGGCACAGAGGCATGGCTGGGTATGGTGCCTGTGCCAGCAGTGACATCCTGCCCTGTTATGCTTACAATCAGAAGGGTAGGGGTTGGGTGGGACCTCCAGAGATATCCAGCCCAACCCTCCTGCTGGAGCAAGGTAAACCAAGGGCAGGCCACACAGGAACACATCCATGTTGGCTTTGAAAGTCTCCAGAGGAGACTCCACAATCTCTGGGCAGCCTGCTCCAGGGCTTCAGCACCCTCGCAGTAATGAAGTTTCTTCTGGTGTTGAACTGGAACCTCCTGGATTCTAGCTTATATCCATTGTCCCTTGTCCCTAGTGCCAGGTGCCACTGAAAAGAGCCTAAGACCATGGAAGTAGCTGAGCAAGCAGCCTCAGGTGGCTGGCCTGCCTTTGCTGTGCAGGGGGCCGTGCTGAACTGCTGCAGCATCGCAGACCCAGCTGCAGTGCTCTTCCACTGAGCTTTGAAAAAGGGGCAGGCAGTCAAAATTTACTGTTATCCACCCAACAGCCCTGTTTGATGTAGCCCAAGCAGTGGAACATAGTCTGCACCCTGCTTAAAATACTTCTCTGTGTCCAGTGGACCTGCCTTGATGCTGCAAAAGGGCTGTTTGGGTTTGTCAGTGCTTGTGACTTTCTCCTGTCCCCTTGTGACACCTTACCTAAGGAGGTGAGAGAGCTGCATCTCGTTGTGAGAGCTGTGGGGTTTCAGTTTGTGTGAAAAGAACCAAACTGACCATCACAGCCAGACTGGCCTACAAGAGGGGCTGTTTGCAAAGGCCTCCAGGGAGAGAACCAGTGACAATGGCTTCAAATTAGAGCAGAGCAAACTTAGATTGGATGCGAGTAACAACTTCTGCACCATGGTGGGGGTGGAGCACTGCAAGAGGTTGTCCAGGGAGGTGGTTGAGATCCTATCCCTGGAAATATCCAAGGTGAGGCTGGACAGGGCTCTGGGCAACCTGATCTAGTGGAGGATGTTCCTGCAGAGGACCAGCTTTGGAGGTCCCTTCTAACCTAAACCATGCTGTGACTCTCTCAGCTCTTGCCTTTTCCAGCCACGTTGTCATTTCAGAACTGCTGAGAGGTGCTGCCCTCATGTTAGTTCACTTTCCTTGAGTGTTCTGTCCTCACCACACACAGCTAAGAGCCTGATTACCTGATGAGCATTAAACAGAAACAAAATGTCTTTGGAACAGAAGTAATGGCTCAGAAACTCAGTATTGTGTGGCACCACTCTCTGTTGCTCAAGGCAGTTACTGCCTGGGCTACTTCAGTGACTCTTTGCAAGCAGCTGTTCCTGTTCTGTGCTGAATTCCCCTGCCCTTCTGCAGTGGGAAATGGAAGGTGTGGTCCTCCAAGAAGAGTACCTGCTGGAGGTAGTAGCAGCAGCAGTCATCAGAATTCTGATCTGCACCAGCCTCACTCAGGCTGCAGCTCTTTAGAGCAGGCAGCAGTTGAGGCTGGGCCCCTGTGCTTGCCCTGATCACGTCCCGGTTTAGCTGCAGCAGGCTGAGATTCTGTGACTCCAAGATCAGCAAACAAGGGGCTGGGACTCCCAGGCTGCACCTGAACAGGACACACCCTTAGGGAGATAAGGCAGGCCAGGGTCATTTCCCTGCACACTTTCTCCTCTGTGCCCTGCAGTAACCCAGCGCAGCATGCAAAGCACAAAACCAGAGTGAACCTGGCTGAGATTTCTGCACCCCCTCATCCTTGCTCAGCATGGCTTCAGTTCCCACACGGCACCTGCAGTAAGCATGGCACAGAGGTGGCCTGGTCATAGTTTAAGACAAAACAGTCTTGAAACTGGCCTGAGCAAAGCTTTCTCATGAGCTGAAGCATCCTGGCTATTTTTTCTGGACTTCCAGAGGGCAGACTTCAGGTTACTCAAGGAACTAATTCAGAGGGTTCCTTGGGATAAAGCCCTTAAAAACAAAGGGGTCCAGGAGAGCTGGACCTACTTCAATGAAGAATTGCTGAAGGCTCAGGGACAGGCTGTGCCAATGTGCCGGAAGATGAGCCGCCGGGGCAGACGGCCAGCCTGGATGGTTCATGAACTTTTAATGGAACTGAGGGGAAAAAAGAGGGTGTATCACCAATGGAAGAGAGGGGAGGCAACCCACAGAATGTTTAAGGATGTTGCTAGGTCTTGTAGGAAGAAAATTAGGGAGGCAAAAGCACACTTGGAGCTTAAACTGGCCTCTACTGTGAAGGACAACAAAAAGTCCTTCTATAAATACATTAATAGTAAGAGGAAGGGAAAGGACAACCTCCACTCCTTGGTGGACACGGAGGGGAACATTGTAACAAAGGATGAGGAAAAGGCAGAGATACTTAACACCTTCTTTGCCTCAATTTTTGCTAGAAGGACAGAACGTCTTCCTGACAGCTGGCCTGCAGAGCTGGCAGAAGGAGCCAGGGAGCTGCACAGTTTCCCTATGTTCCATGAGGAGGTGGTTGGAACTCTCCTTAGCAGCTTGGATCCCCACAAGTCCATGGGACCAGATGGGATTCATCCTAGGGTGCTGAGAGAGCTGGCAGACGAGCTGGCCAAGCCACTCTCCATAATTTTCCAGCAGTCCTGGCTCACTGGCGAGGTCCCAGAGGACTGGAAGCTGGCCAACGTGGTGCCCATCCATAAGAAGGGCCGGTTGGATGAGCCAGGGAATTACAGGCCTGTCAGCCTGACCTCAGTACCAGGTAAGATCATGGAACAGGTCATCCTGAGTGCAATAACACAGCACTTAGAGGATGACCAAGGGATCAGGCCTAGCCAGCATGGATTTAGGAAGGGCAGGTCCTGCCTGACCAACCTGATCTCCTTCTATGATCAGGTGACTGCCTGGTAGATGTGAGGAGGCCTGTGGATGTAGTCTACCTGGACCTCAGCAAGGCCTTTGACACCGTCCCCCATAGCCAACTCCTGGCCAAGCTGTCAGCCCATGGCTTGGGTGGGAGCACACTGCGATGGGTTAGGAACTGGCTGGATGGCTGAGCCCAGAGAGTGGTGGTGAATGGTGTCACATCCAGCTGGCGGCCAGTCACTAGTGGTGTGCCCCAAGGATCAGTGTTGGGCCCTGTGCTCTTTAACATCTTTATTGATGATCTGGATGAGGGCATTGAGTCCATCAGCAGTAAATTTGCTGACAACACCAAGCTGGGGGCAAGAGTTGATCTGCTGGAGGGTAGAGAGGCTCTGCAGAGGGACCTCGACAGGCTGGACAGATGGGCAGAATCCAAGGGCATGAGATTGAACACATCCAAGTGCCAGGTTCTGCACATTGGCCACAACAACCCCATGCAGTGCTACAGGCTGGGGTCAGAGTGGCTGGAGAGCAGCCAGGCAGAGAGGGACCTGGGGGTACTGGTTGATGGTAGGCTGAACATGAGCCTGCAGTGTGCCCAGGCAGCCAAGAGGGCCAAAGGCATCCTGGCCTGCATCAGGAACACTGTGGCCAGCAGGAGCAGGGAGGTCATTCTGCCCCTGTACACTGCACTGGTTAGGCCGCACCTCGAGTCCTGTGTCCAGTTCTGGGCCCCCCAGTTTAGGAAGGAGGTTGACTTGCTGGAACGAGTCCAGAAAAGAGCAACAAAGTTGGTGAGGGGTTTGGAACACAAGCCCTATGAGGAGAGGCTGAGGGAGCTGGGGTTGCTCAGCCTGGAGAAGAGGAGACTCAGGGGTGACCTTATCACTCTCTACAACTACCTGAAGAGAGGTTGTAGACAGGTGGATGATGGTCTCTTCTCCCAGGCACCCAGTACCAGAACAAGAGGACACAGTCTCAAGCTGCGCCAGGGGAGGTTCAGGTTGGATGTTAGGAAGAAGTTCTATACAGAAAGAGTGATTGTGCTATGGAATGGGCTGCCCAGGGAGGTGATGGAGTCGCCGTCATTGAAGGTGTTCAGGAGGAGACTTGATGGGTTGCTTAGTGCCATGGGTTAGCTGTTTGGGTGGGTTGGATTGGTTGATGGGTTGGACACGATGATCTTGAAGGTCTCTTCCAACCTGGTTTGGTTTATTCTAATAAAGGTTTATTCTAATAAAGGTTTATCACAACTCCTTCTGTGCTCTCTTTCCCCCACCCCAGCAACACATCCCCTTCACTGTGGCGACACAAACCGCAGCTCGTATGCCAAGGCTCACCAGTGCTTCTCTCCCCAGTCACAAGTATCCCCCCTCCCACATCAGCACATCTGCAATTTGCACAGCTGCAGCACTGCACAGCTGTCAGTGGTGGCAAGGCAAAGGTGATCCAGCGGGGACAGCAGCACTCCAGGGCAGCTTGTTCCCTGTCTGCTACAGCAAAGCCAATCACCAGCCAGTGGAAGGCTTAGCTTCAGCTGTGACCCTTCCCACCCCAGGTTTCCTAACACAGAGAAGTCTGTAACATCCTCCAGGGATAGACATGATGCAATTTCTGGTTTTATTCCATCAAGGAGTGATTACAAAAAAACAGTTCACTGGTAAAAATCAGATTCTGCCAATAACAAACACAAGCAAACATTTTATTTCAATGCAGATCATCACAACAATCAGATACAGGAAAGCTCACTTGTGCCTGGCTGGTCTTGGATGAGAAGCTAGGGACTGTGCTTGTAACACACTGATCAGAGTATCTGAGGAGAGTTTAGCAAATGGAAAACTCAAATTAAGAGAAGTAATAGCTCCTCCAGAACATGCAAAAAGACCCAGTTAAGACCACTGTCTGGAAGCTTTTGTGCCTCATTATATTTGTCAAAAGTATTTTGTTTTGCATATATAGTTTCATAAAACAAAGTCCCCCAGGAAAGCAAATGCTGTTTTGTGAAGACCCCCTCCCAGTTTATGGTTATGGTTGCTCTTCTGCGCCTCTCCCCAAGTCCCACATCTCTCAGCTCCCAGGTCTGTAGGACACACAACAATTCCTACTTCTGTAAGGCTTTTTGAAATTCACCTACAGAAGTCCTTAAACATGTCTTCAGAGGCTGCATTTGTCCTGCCCAACTGCTTCTGAGGTCACCTTTGTCTCTGCTACCCTCACAGACTTCCACTGAAGTGGGCAATACCCAGAAACCCCCTGGTCAGTGCCACCGTGCAGCCCTGTCTGATAGAACTGTGGAGCACACATTGAGCAGGCAGAGTGTCAAGTCCCAGGTGAAAACACCTCACTGTGATCCATGATCCCACAGCCAAAATGAAACAGAAGTGTTTGCAAAACACAAGATCCCTCAGCACAGGAGAGCTGTGTTTGTGAGCTACCTTTGCAGTTGCAGAAGCTGAACTATTTAAGGGCCATTTTCTTCCTGACCCCACAGCTGAGAGCAACAGAAAAAGCAGCAATAAAAAAAAAGGCAGAACAATCTCCATGTTCACAAGCAGAAGGGCTTTTAACAAGGAAGGACACTTTAAAGCTTTAGTAAATTCGCTTCAGCTCGTCCCTTATCACATGAAGGCACACAGTGCACACTCAGAGATCCCAACTGAGCTGCAGCCAGCTCACACTGCAGCTCCTGAGCACTCCGTGGCCACCCTCACACTGGTGAAACAACCACAGCCAGCACCAGAGCAGCTGGCAGAAGAGTCTGTATAGGCTTAGTTTAAGCTTGAAGTTCTAAACTTCAGTCATCCCCACATGGATACATCCTTTTGGCTTTAAACAGTAAGGATTACTTAGGACCCTAACACATTGGAAATGCAGTTCTCAAATCACCATTCTGAAGTTTGTGAGTGTGGTGGCTTTAGGCTTTGCCTTTCAAATTTAGTTACAGATGTTGAGCAGGAAAGTAGAAAAATATAAATAAATCACTACTGGGTGTGAAAAGGAAAACCAAAGATTATTCTAAGCAAATTCACTGGGTAAATATCTGGGATAAGAGGAGCTGCACCATAACAATTCTTCCTTTTTCCTCTTCTGATCTCTGGCTGTTTTGCTTTGCTCAGGAGAGATAACCTGCTTATTGACTGGCTTTGGCTAAGTCTAGCTTCTCTGCTCCTTCCTCTTGTCCCTTTTGTACAGGGAGGCAAAGGGGGTAGGGAGGGAGAAGCTAGTAGCTTCCCCTGGTCCTTGGCCAGGGGCATCCTTGTGCTGTCTATTCATTGTGAATACCTGTGTAATATTGTAAATCCTGTGTACTTTGCACATATTCATTGCATTTCATTGTAGAGTGTAGATTTTACTTGTAAATGCAGCTTCATTTGCTTCTGAGTTGGTCTAGCAGAAGTTAATGCTGGGGGGCAAACTTCAACCCACCACAGTGAGGCAAGGGAACTGATTTTCATCAGCCCCTCCTTGATTTTCATGTTGTACAACATGGGCAGGGGAGCACATTCCATCATGGAGCACTGGGAGACTTTGGGAGTGATACAGAATCAGCTGCTGGATCCAGAAAAGTCTTCTCTGTTTTTAAGCCTTGTACTTGCCTAGTAGCTCCAATATGGGCAAACTCACCTGCCAGAAATAAATACCTCTAAGTGTTCATCTGAATTGCACCAAGGTTTGGGTGCTTCACTAGTCACCCTCAGGTACCAAAGGCCAGTTGCCTGTGGCGGTGCCAGGCACTGCTCTCTGGCACGCAGCGGCACTGCACATGCCAATCCCCAATAAGCAGCAGAGCTGCAGCAGGCAGCGGTGCTCACAGCAGCTTCAGCAGGAACTCGTAGGTGGCATTGATTATGCCCCAGGACAGGAGGGAGCGGTGGTAGTTCAGGTGGGCTCCCCTGAAGAGGTGGATCAGCTTCCGGTCACGCTCCAGCCAGATCTTCAGGAACACCTTGGAGAAGGACTGGAACTCGCCTCCAATCTGCGCCTGCATGCGAGTCTTGACGACGTTCACCGGGAAGAACAGGAAGCCCAGCATGGCGCCCAAGAGCCCCCCGCAGATGAAGTCATTCACCAAGTGAGCACTGTAGGAGGTGGCTTCTGGCAGGCACTGCTTGATGGGTCCCCGCAGGCCGAAGAAGAGCACATTGCTGGGCCCATTTCGGAGCAGGATGGGCACCAATCCCCGGTAGTACTCCCGCAACCCGTAGGCCTTCAGCACCTTGAAAGCCTGGTAAGTGTTTGTGAACTTGTCGTGGTGCTTGTAGTCCTGCAGCAGGGTCTGCACCCGCTCAAATGGCGTCAGCAGGGCCTCCGTGGTCCCAGCCAGCACCGCCGCCATGCTGCGCGTCAGCAGCTCAGGGGCGCTCGTGTGGCTGTGCAGCAGGCAGGAGAAGTCCTCATACAGGCCGAACATGAGGGCCAGCGTAGTGGTCTTCTGCATCAGGGGGGGCAGGATGCCGCGGTAGAGGTTCCGGATCCCATCCTTCTGCAGCTGCTGCACCGCATCCTTTGTCCTCAGGCCGTAGAGCTGCTGCCGGAAGAGCACCTTCTGGATGGGGAAGGTGATGGCGATGTTGGTGAAGGCTGCACAGTAGCCACAGAGGTAATGCTTGCCAGAGGCAGCAGCTGTGTCACTGCTGAGGTGCTCCTTGGAATCCCCTTCTGGAGCCATCATACTGGATTTCCCTCTGCGCTGGATCTCAGCTCCACTTCCCTACAGCAGAGAGAAAACAATGACCGTGAGCAGCAGGAGGTGACCTGTAGCCTGTCCCATGCTACTGAGTCATTCCAGCAGCACCTGGCACTCTACACAGAACTGTTCCGGGTGGAGAAGACCTCCAAAATCAGAGTCCAGCCGTCACATATGGCACAGAAAAGCCCACACGGTCTGAGGTGTGACAAATGCCGCAGCAGATGGATGTGGCTGTTTTCTACTCAGGCCCCAGAGACACAAGAAGTGACATCTTTTCCTTTCTGTGCACTTCCAAATTAGGACAGGAATAAACTGTGAAGGAAATCAAGGTATGAAGTTCTCAGGTGCCACATGAGAGCTGACACAAGGAAGCCCACATGGTGACTTCACTGCTCACTCTGCCAAAGAACTCAAACCACAGTCTGCTGTCACACAGATGAAACATCACTGCCACAGTGGAGCAGGGACAGCAGAAAGCCTACAGAAAAGACAAACCAAATGAAATATATGCAGAGCACTGCAAAGCCTGGCCAGCTGCATACCAGGCTGCATCCAAAGCAGATGAAAAGAGGGGATTCTGCCCCTTTGCTCTGGAGTCCTTGTCCTGAAGGGTCAAGCCCCAAAACATGCCCTAACCCAGACAATGGGTTAAGCACCTGTGAATGTGCAGACCTGGACAGTCCCTGGGGTCCAGATGATCCAGGCAAATGTGTGGCACCCGTAAACTTTGTAAGACACTTGTGAACTGTGTGTGCCCCGGCCCTGTTTGAATGTGCCCCATCACACAGGTTCTAAGCCTGGGGCACAGGTCATCCTTTCCAACATCCATTTCCTTGATTCTCAGTGCCTGCCACTGTCACCATCCTGTGCTGTGCATCTCTCGTGTTCCTTGAGAAGGACCTCAACCCCTTCACCTGCTAAATGACCATGGCCTTCAGCATGCTGCCACACGACCCCCCGGGTCTGGAAAACAAGGGAAATAATGTAGAGAAAGGCTGCAGGGGACAGCACTGCACTGCATCTCTGTGCTACTGTGAGCAATGGCCATGGCTGCTGCCGTCCTCCCTGCTGCCGTCCTCCCTGCTGCGGAGACAACGTGCTGCCCAGCACGTCCTGCGAGCCCCACCGCTGTTCCAAATCGCTCTGGGGCTGGATAGGTCTTAGCGACGCTCGCACCCCTGCACCGTTAACCGAGAGCCGTTCACGCCCCACAGCCGGCGCCGAGGCGGAGGCCTGTGTCGGCACGGAAAAGCTCCGCGCTCCCCGCTTTCTCCAGCCGACCGCGCACCGCTGTAGCACACACACCGCCACCAAGCCAGGCCACAGGAGCCACCGAACCTTCCCCGACTGACCGCATTCTCGGCGCGGGGCTTCCCGCGGTGCAGCCGCTCGGACAAACCCGCGGATCTCAGTGCATCCGACGGCGCCGGCAGGGCTGCGGAGGGCCGGCGTGCGGAGAACGCTGGGGAGCGATCACGGCCCCGCCGCGGCGCGGCCCCAGGCGACCTAAAAGCGAAGAGCCGAGCGCTGCTCAGGGACGCGGCACGGCCGCACCGAGAGGCCGCGGCTAGCGACGCGGAGCCCGCCAGGGCCGGGCCTACACCGCCGCCCCGCTCCCCGCCGCCATTCGGCCCAGGCAGGTGCCCGCGGGCAGGGATCGCGTTCAAGGTCAGGCCGGCAGCGCGGCAGAGCACAGGGCGGCGGCTGCGACCCGCTCCCAGCGGAACCGCACTCGCCCGCCCGCCCGTGCCCGCCCCGCCGCGCCTGCGCGACCGAAGAGAAGAGCGGGCCAGGCCGGCCTGGGCCGAGCGTGGCCGGGCAGCAAGCCGGGCCTCCAGTACGCACCTGCAGCCGTTGCCATGGCGGCGGGAGGGGACGGAGACCTCCGCCGGCGGCCCAGCCCCGCGGCCTCTGCCGTGAGCGCGCCGCCGAGCGACGCAGGCGCAGCGGCGCAGGCTGAGCGGACGCGGCCGGCGGGCGCACAGACCCCGCGGGTCCTGCTCACGTGACCGCAGCCAGGGGCGGGCGGCGGCCCTGCCCCGTACCGTTGCAGCCAATCAGGCAGCGGCGCGGGGCACCAGCCAGCTCAAGCTCCACCCCCCGCGTGCCGCCGCTCTCCGGGGCGGGCGGTGCGGGGCCGGGCAGCGCCGGGCAGTGCTGGGCAGCCAGCTTCGGGTAACCAGTGCCGGGCAGCCACTACCGAGCTCTTCCTGTCCCGTGTGACCGGACCGAGCTCTGGCCCACAGCTTCGTCGGGCACGCCTGCGCGGCGGGAATCCCACCGGGGGGGAACCTCAGCAGCACTTGCAGCCTGTGTCTCCCTCCTCCAGCGGCTGGCGCTGCTCCAGTTCGAGCCGCTCCCTCGGCCCCATTTGCAGGGACGCGAGCAGCTGCCTTAGGACGTACCGCGTCTCGGGTACCTCGGACAGAGGTCCTAAGCGCGGACCACGGGCGCTCCGCCTCGGCAGAACGTCGTCAGGACAGCCGCTGCCTGATCGCCGGTCCCCGGCTGCGTGCCTGGGGCGGCCATGGGACTCCCGGGAGCTCGGGCGCTGGGTCCCCGGCAGCTGCGAGGCTGCTGGGAAGTGGCCGGGGAAGTCTCCTTGGTGTCTCTCGAGCGAGGCGGCATCCCCCGTGCTCGGCTGGGCCTGATGTCAGGATTGCCTCTCCGGGGAGGGGCTGCAAGCTACAGGGGTCGGAAGGGTCTGCGGCGCCGCTGCCCTTTTGTCGCTGCCTTTGATTCGAGGCGGGGCTGGGCGACAGCGACTGAAGACGAACCAGTGGCCAGACACCCGAGGAGGAGGACTGTAATGCCACCAGCGAAATACTAGAGTGCTCTTGGGCTGGTGGCAGAGGAGCAGTGGAGGGCTTCTGATCCCCTTCAAACCAGGCAGCTGTGGGAGCCCCCCTGGTCTCCTGGCAATGTGCCATGGATGATGCCACCTTGTAAGTACTGTCTCATCTTCCTTGCTGGCCAGGCATGCTGATGTTGCCTGGCTACAGAATGTCCTTGTGGAGGTGGAAGCCCTGGGCATGATGGTTTCACAGCGTAAGATCAGGCCAAGGAGAGCCATGGCCATGGCCCTCCTGCTCCTGTCCAGCCCATCTGGGTGTCACTGCTCTAGCAAAGGTTACAGTATCCCAGCTGGTGAGGCTGGAAGGGACCTCAGGAGCTCACACAGTCCAATCCCCCTGGCTCCAGCAGGGCACCCACAGTAGCTTGCCCAGCAGCACAATGCCCGGGGGGGGCTGGATACTCTCCACACAAGAAGACTCCACAACCTCTCTGGGCAGCCTGCTCCAGGCCTCCAGCACCCTCACACCAAACAACTTTCTCCTTGTGTGAGGAGTCGCAAACCTGCAGCTGCCATTCCCATTGTCTCCCATGGCACACATGCCTCTGGAGAGGCATACAGCCTCACCCCCAGCCTCTCCTGCACTCTCAGTATCCAGGCCATGCTCTGAGGTAAGCTGATCCCAGAAAGGTGAGCAGAGCATTAACAAACCTCTCTTCATTTCCACTGCAGGATCTTTTCCCCCTTTCCTGGATTTCTCCTTTCCTGTTGTTCCCCAGGGATCACCCCATCTACCCACACTCCCCTGTCATACAGACAAGGGGGCTTGGCTGGAGGCTGCAAGCCCCTCAGGCTGCCTGTATCCTGCTTGGAGTTTTACATGGGACAGGCCTGCTTCACGAGGGGCTGATCGAAACTGAAAGCATCAATCTGGCCCTGAGGTGGGCTCTCTGGTCCCCCTCCACTTCTGCTACATCCACGCCCTGGCACTGAGAATCGTAAGATTGTTTAGGTTGGAAGAGACCTTTAAGATCATCCAGTCCAGCCATTAACCCTGCACTGACAGGTCACCACTGAACCATGGCCCTCAGCACCACGCTGAGAGGTCTTTGAAACCCATCCAGGGATGGGGACTCCATCACTTCCTTGGGCAACCTGGGCCAGGCCTTGTCAAACTCTCAAGGGGAAGAAATCATTCCTCATGTCCAACCTAAACCTCCCCTGGCACAACCTGAGGCCATTTCCTCCTTTCCTATCTTTCCATACAGTGAAGAACTCCAGCATGCTGCTGGGAAGGCCCAGAGTGCTGCAGCTCACAATGAGACTGCAGATGAGTCACAGCTCCCTTGGGCTCCAGTTAGCACTCATGGGTGCTGCTGGCAGATGAGGTCAGAGCAGACTGTGGCACAGAGCAGTGATTATTAATTGCCAAGAGGCAATTAAGATATCTCTCTTGCAAATGGCTCCAACTCACAGACAAGAGCATCACTTTTGGCTTGGCTGCTCAGGAACCAGCTCTGCTTTGTGTTTCTCTGCTCCCTTGGCAGGCAGATGTAGCCACAGCAGTTCATTGGTCACCCCAAGCCCTGTGGCAGTCAGGAGGACCCAGGTCTGCTGCCTCTTCATGCCCCAAACCAACCACCTGAAACACAGCAGCAGGGGGCTAACAAGAGATGAAGGGTATGAGCTCACCATGTGTCTCAGCAGGGTGCTTCAGAGCAGCCCACACCAGACCTGGCCCCAATGGGCCTAAGGAGAATTAACCTCCCAGCAAACACAGCACTTTCCCTCTGCTGAGACTGCAGAACACAGCCTGGGCAAGCCAGAGGCTTCCAGGGTCCAGCACAGGTAGGAACAAGCAGCTTCCTGCCAGAAGCAGCATGGAAAAAGGGACCTGAGGGCAGACACCAAGTAGAATGTGACCCAGAAACACATCCCTGTAGCAGAGGCTGAGGGTCTCCTGTGTGGTGTCAGGAGACAATCTCCAGCATGTGAGGCAGGTGATCCTTTTCCTCTGCTCAGCACTGGGGAGGCCACAGCTGGAGTGTACTGGGCTCCCAAGCATGAGCCATGGACACAGCAGAGCCTGGGGAAGGGTTACTGAGATGCTGCAAAGCCTGGAGCACCACTGCTGTGGGGACAGGCTGGGAGAGCCAGCACAGCTCAGACTACAGCAGAGAAGGCTCAGAGGGACCTTATCCATGTTGAAAATGCCCAAAGGTGCCCAGAGGAGTTGACTCTTCCCAGGGCAGCAGAGGCTGTGGGCACACACTGAGCATGGGGGTGGCTCTTTCCCTGTGAGGGTGATCAAACACTCACAGGTTACCCAGGGAGGCTGCAGAGCCTTATTTGCTGGAGATACTCAAAGGTCACCTGGACATGGTCCTGGGTACCTGGGGTCTGGGCAATCCTGCTTGAGCAGAGGTACAAGGTGACCTCAAGGGTTCCTGCCCAACCTCAGCCATCCTGTGGCACAAACACTGCCACTGATGACCAGCAATTCCCATGGCATTAATTATCCCCTACTAGAACCCTGTTTGTGTCACTGCTAACGAGAGCTGTGAACTGGACACTGAGGCGTGCAAGGACTTACCCTCAAACAGCAAAATGACTAAGCCCTGAGCACTCCCTGAAGTAAAGATAACTCACAGGACATCACAGAGGCTTTTTGCTTTAGGTGATCTTCAGCTTTTCACAAGCCCCAGACTCCTGCTTCTCTACTTGGTGAACATCTGCAACAAGGATGAGAGCAGGACTGGAGAGGAAATGCAGAGAAACAACCCAAGGACTGGGAATCCACAGCTGTGGAGCCAGCATCACCCTTCCTGCAGATGACAGCAGCTCTGAGTTACCACAAGCCTCCCTCTCCTGCAAGCTCTGCTGTGGCAGGGTGACTGCTGAGTGGATGGGGTGCGGGGCTGTGGATGGTTTGTCTGAACTCAAGCAAAGCCTTTGACACAGTATCCTCATGGACATATGGGCAGCTTGTGGCTTGCATGAGTGGAGGCTTTGCTGGGAAAAGAAGTGCTGGATGACCAGGCCCAATGAATGTGAGGGATGGGGTTAACCCCAGTTATTGGCTGCTCACCAGTGGCTTCCCCAGGGCTCAGTGCTGGGCCAGGTCTCTTTATCAAGAAAGCCAGGTGGGGGTTGGTCTCTTCTACCCAGTAACAAGTGATGGAACAAGAGGAAATGGCCTCAAATTCTATCTGGGGAGCTTTAGATTGGACATAGAAGATATTTCTAAGCTGAAAGCGTTCTCAAAGCCTGGCACAGGCTGCCCAGAGGTGGCTGAATCCCCATCCCTGGAGGTGTTTCCAAGAGGCAGAGATGTGGTGCTGGGGTACATGGCTTAGCACCAGCCTTGGCAGAGTTAGAGAAGGGGTGGACTGGGTGAGCTTAAAGAGCTTTGCCAACTGAAACAGTTCCATGGCTCTACTCCACCACCCTAAGCAGGCAGGGCAGAAGTGGCAGAAGCATTTTGTGCTACACCTTTTTTGCAGACAGAATGGCACCAAAGCTCTGCAGAGAAGCCCAGAGCCCAGGGGTGCTGTGTGGCAGTGCTGTGCTTTGCCTCTCCTTCTCTGCTTCCTGCCCTGTGTGAAGGGGTGAATGGGTCATAGGGCAGCAGGGCACTGCCAGAAGAGTCAGCTGGTGGTTGGAGGGAGACCTGCAGCTTCACAGCATGCCCTCCTGCTGGCACAGCCTGCATCTTCATCCCCTCATACAGACACAACCACTTCTCCCCATTTCTGTAGAAAAAGCTGCACCAAAGCAGCAGTTTAATGAGGTGTGGTCCAGCCCAGCCTGCAGACAGAGTCTCAAGGTGCTGGTGAAGGGCAGCCAAACCAGCAGGTGTCCCTGGGCAGCTCTGTGTGCAGCACAGCAGTGGTTCTGCTCTGTGCCACCCTGCTGGGGCCTGCCGCCGCCTCAGGTTATTCTCCTGCGCTTCCACCGCCCCTCTGCCGCCTTCTGCACGGGCAAGGGCAGGGAGAGTCTGCCCAGCTTGTGCTTCTGATCCTCCTCGAGTCCTGGCAGCCCCTTGGCATTGGAGATCCTCAGCCGCATGGCCCTGGCGATGTCCAGCACCCTGGGGAGCAGCAGAGAAGCTGTCAGCGGGCAGGGAGCCCTCTGTGCCATGCACTGTGCCCGGCAGGAGGCAGGATGCAGTCTCCACCTCTCAGGGTCACCCAGCACACACAAGCTCAAGACCACAAGGCAGAGGCCTCCTGGGAGGGACAGGAGGCTGCTGAGCTGTGCACCACCACCTCCGGGAGCATCACCACCCACAAGGGTACCCAGGAGCTCTGCTGACCTCCAGGTATCACCAGACCCTAGAAGCACACTCCTCATCCAGGAGCCCACAGTGTGCCTTCTCTGTGCCCTTCACAGGCCCTATCCAGCCAGAAGACCCCTAGGCAATGCTAGCAAGAAGGACCAAGGTGCCCCAGACAGGAAGCTCTTGGTGGATAGGGCAGGGGGCACAGGGCACAGCCAGACACCACCAGACAGCGCCAGGAGCTGCTGCTGAGGGTTTCTGACCTGTCCTGTAGCAGCTGCAGCCAGGCAGCACTGACTACAGTAGAGGCAGTATGGAGCTGAGGAGCTGCAGCAGCTGCGTCTGACACCTGCTGGGAGCAGCCTGTGCTGCAGCCACTGTCACAGTGCCTCTGCCATGAGCAGCTGCAGGCCAGGGAGCCACAGCCAGGGTTGTCTGCCCAACTGCTTTGTGCCTGTCCATTCACCCTGACTCGGCATTGCCTCACTGCACACACAACGACTGGCAGCTCTGCCAACCACTCTGCTGCAACCTCCCCAGGCCCATCAGTGTTTCAGAAACAAACATGACCTCCTGCGTGCTGAGCATGGAGTGGGGAAGTGCCAGGGGCCTGCAGTCCCTCCTGTACACACCAGCTACAGGCTCAGACTGCAGCGGTGAGGAAAGACTCCCTTTCCAGTTTCCCTGTGGCAGTCACCTGCAGACCTGCACTGGCACTCAGACTGGCACCTCAGAGCAACCAAAGCTTGCTACAGGTTTAAGGATTAATGTCCTAATGGTAAATAGAAGTTTTCCAGAGAATTTGAGATAATCCAGGGGGATAGATGTCTGCAAGAGGCTGAGCAGAACACCGGAGATATCTTTATCTGCAAATTCCTGTGCCACCTGAGGTGCAGCTTGTTCCCCTGGCTGCTTCCTCCCCCCTTTCCTCTTCTGCCTTTGCTTGCCTTCTCCTCACCTTCTCTGAGTCATGGTAGGAGCAGTGGCAGGGACAGGGGAGAGATTATTCTTGCTAGCTGGCACAGGTTGCTGGGCTGTGCCCAGTGGGTCTGGCTCTGTGGGGCTGGTTGTTTCTATCTGTATGTTTATTGCCTTTTATATTTAGTTTGGCTTTGTGTTTATGTTTGTAAATATTATTTCCATTTAATTTCCAAATTGTGAGCAGGTGTGGTTATTTTCTCATTCAGGGTAAATCCCAGCTCTGTGTGGTGCAAAACCACCACACAGTTCTACAGGGAGAAGGGCACAGAGCACCAGGAGATGCCACTTGTCAGGCATGAAAGAGAGTAAGTCCTGGGATTTGCCCTGGCTGGCAGTGTTGGTGATGCTGCCTCTGCCTTCCTCCCTGCAGTTGAGCACCTCCTGATGCACCTGAGCACCTCTTGGCAGCCCTCTCCAAGTCTGAGATGTACAACCACCCTCCTTTAGAGCACCATGACCTCAAGATAAAGCCTCAACATGCTCATGAAGTCCAATTACAGCAGAGGAGACTCACCAGCAGCTGTGACTCTTGTCACCCAGGTACCAGAGAGGCTCCAGGGGACCCTCCCAGGAGTCCTCTGTGGGAGGATCAGGGCTGTCCCAGCAGGCAGGGACAAGCAGGTTAACTCACCTGCTCTCAGGGAGCTTCAGGTCATTCTGCAGGACTGTGAGGTCTGTTTGGAAGCTGTTGATGTGCAGAGCCAGAGCAATGACATAGGCTGTGATCTTGGCTTTCATGGATGCAGAGATGAAGTTCTGGACACTGCATGGCAAGGAAAGGAGAAGAGGGGAGATGGGAAGCATGGAGGGGCACAGGGCAGATGTGGGGTGTCCCATGAACCAAAGCACAGCCTACATGGCTGGATGAGCTTTAAAAGTCCCTTCCTACCCAAACCATTCTGTGATTCTATGAACTTGCAGGAGCTTCCCAGCCTCTCCTCCAGTCTCTGCCCTTCTCCTGGCAGATCTCCATGGCAGCACCAGGTTAAATAAACCTCTGTTTCTGCTGGGTCTCAGCTCAGGAGTGAATGAGCTGCCCGGGGAGGTGGTGGAGTCGCCATCACTGGAGGTGTTCAGGAGGAGACTTGATAGGGTGCTTGGTTGCATGGGTTAGTTGATCAGGTGGTGTTGGATGATAGGTTGGATGCGATGATCTTGAAGGTCTCTTCCGGTCTGGTCTGGTCTATTCTATTCTATTCTATTCTATTCTATTCTATTCTATTCTATTCTATTCTATTCTATTCTATTCTATTCTATTCTATTCCTATTCTATTCTATTCCTATTCTAATTCTATTCTATCTTTAGCTTAATCTCTGCAGGTTTCAGTGGAGAATCCAAACAACTGCCTAGGGTCATGCAGTTGTGAACTAAACTGCCTGAGATCAAAACCCAGCATGTGCCACAGCAGCACCTCTGGAGTGCTGCAAGAGCTGAACATCCACCTTGGCTCAGTGGCAGTGCAGGTGTGGAGAGCTGCCCAGCAGCTGCACATCCTGCACCCACACCTGTCCAGGCTGAGGGCTGGGCATCCCCCTGGCCATGCTGGCTGAACCCATGGAGGAAGTTTTGCTGTCACACTCAGAGCCCTGCTTCTCCAGACATTTCAGACCTGCACTGTCTGCACACATCAGCAACCACCACCCAGGGAGCACTGCTGAGGCCATGCATCAGCTTTGGGCCCCTCACTGCCAGAAGGACACTGAGGGCTGGAGCAGGTGCAGAGAAGGGCAAGAAAGGCGGGGAAGGGTCTGGAGAAGAGGGCTGGGGAGGAGCAGCTGAGGGAGCTGGCAGGGGTTAGTGTGAAAAGGAGGCTGAGGGAGACCTCCTTGCTCTCTGCAGCTCCCTGAGAGGAGGCTGCAGCCAGGTGGGGCTTGGGCTCTGATTCCTAGGAATAAGCGATAGGACAAGAGGAAACAGCGTCAGGTTGCACCAGGGGAGGTTTAGCTTGGACATGAGGAACAACTTCTTCCCCAAAAGGCTTGTCAAGGCCTGTGTCAGGCTGCCCAGGGCAGTGGTGGAGTCCCCATCCCTGGAGGGAATTAGGAGAGTGTAGGCATAGCGAGATGGTTTAGTGGTACCCTGGCAGTGCTGGGTCCATGGCTGGACTCAGTAACTCTAAAGGTCTTTTCCAAGTGAAACAACTCCTTTACTCTAGAGGGCTCAGGGTGTGAAGCAAGGGAATCTGCTGCTATCTTCCATCTTGGTATGAGGTCTCCAAGCTGAACTCTGCCCTCTGCCCCAGCATCAAAGGAAGCAGAGTTTCTTACCTGCCCTTGTTGTAGGTCAGTGAAGTGAAGTTCTTCATCAGCTTCCTGCTGATTGTGTGTGGACAGTCAGGACCCATTGGATCTAGGACAGAGTGGGAGTTGCAGTGAGTCCTTCTGTGTTGCCTCCATGCCCACTACCACTGTGCACCTCTGTCACCATGGCACTGATCAGCAGTTCCAGGAACACAGAGTGAAAGGAACCTGGGCACCTGATCTCCAGGTCTCATCATTTCCCAGGCCCAAGAGAGGCTCTTGACAGCTTCTACTGTCCTTACAAATGGGGCCTTCCACGTGAGCACCACTCAGGCTCAGGTGTGTCCATCCCCTGCATCTGGCAGATGCCTGCCTTGCAGAGGTGATCCTGCCACACACAACTCAGACACCAGCAAACTCCTGCTAGCACCAAGCATGGTCCTTCCCTCACCCTTCACAAGTCCTTCATGGTGGCTCCTGCCTTCAGCAATGTAGGAGAGTATCTACACCAGGCTTGCCATCTCCTCCACCATCCTCCCTGACACCAAGGGCACCAGTGATGGCATTTTTAGTGGGCACTGACACAAGCTCTGTGGGGGACAGCAAGCCCTGCTCCTGCATCCTGAGTGCAGCCAAGGGCATGGTCACCCTGACCCACACATGGAGCTGAGCAGCACAGGATGAAGAAGGCGTTCTCAGAGGCACACAGGTATGAAGGATCTGTCCTGTACTGTGTGCCTCCTGCACCTGGAATGTGGAGGCTGGAGGAGGGAGTGTGGACAGCTTTCAGCCTCTTGGCCTAGGACTGAGGCATGAAAATATGAGCCATGTTTGTAAGCACAGAACTATGCATGAACCAGAGAGAGGCTCAGGGTTTCCAACCCGAGCTGCCCTGCCCCAGAGGATCTGGTGATGCCATCCTAATGCACAGCACTGAGGAGGACCATAGATAACAACCTCTGACAGCATGGAGGCTCAGCCTGAGAGTGGAACAGGCTGAAAGCAGCTGCTGCAGATAGCTGTTGCATTGTACAGCTCAGCCTGTGCAGCTCCACTGCAGCCATGACAAACCAGGTCCCAGCAGGCAGTCTGAAAGGGGAGGAGCTCAGAACTCCCTTACGCTTCTTCCTGATCATTTTCAGGCAGCTGAACTTCACCAGGGTGTCCAGGAACCAGAGGCACCTGGCCCTGTGGTCTCTGCTCTTCCCATCAGCAGGCAGCAGCTTCAGCTGTTCTAAAACAAAGGAGCAGTGGCTGAAAGAGAGGGGAGGTGAAGGTGAGGCACAGAGAACCATATAGTCAGCACACAGCTGTCACTTCCCAGACCCTTGTGGAACATCTATCAAGGGCAGCTCCTCTTCAGGTGCAGCCGCAGTGCCAGAACTGCAGGCTCTGGAGGTGGCACAGACCCACTCCGGCTCCAGCACAGGGAGCAAGGTATGGGTTGTGCTTTACATGCTCAGCACAAGCAGATCCTCAGATGTGTCTGTGCCAGCTTGCCAAGCCACAGCAACCTCCACAGCAAGGCCTGGCTGGGAGGGAGCTAGACCACAGCCACATGGTGCTCAGGGCAGTCCAGGGGCCCGTTTTCTAGGTATCTGCCTTCAGACCCTCTCTTCCTTCTCAGTGGTTTTAGGTCTTGTCCACCCAAAACAAGTTTGTGACTGTCCTACAGGCAGCCCCCAGAGGCCAGCCCCACTGCTGCCTCACCTGTACACCAATGACTGTGCTGAAGCTTCTGCCCAGGCAGGCACTGCTCATCCACGTGTGGATCAGATGTCCTCCCTCTGCCCTGGACAGGTCACCCTGGGTGCCCTCATGCCCCACAGCAAGAGTGCAGGCTCACAAGGCCCACCCTGGCTAATGCCAGGCTGCCTGCAGCCACTCTACCTCTTCTCTTCTGTTTTCTTGGCAATCTCCTCTGCAGTGATGTTGACAAAGGCTGCCGCTGGGACCCGCAGGGCCTCGTACTCTGCTGGGGACAGAACTGGAAGGGTTTTAAGGAAAAATGCAGGCACACTTTGGCTCCTCCCCTGGCCTGAGCTGCCTGCAGCCAGGGGAGCTCTGTCCCTGGCTTTGGGAGCTGTGGGGCAGGAAATTACAGACAGGCAGGACAAAACAACAAGGGCTGGAAGCTGGCCAGTAACAGAGGTCTCCAAAGGGCTGTGGCTCAACCACAAATCCCTTCTCCTGCATGGCTGACCTCACTACAGCCCCAGTGCAGCTGCTGCCGACAGGCAGGTACAGCATCCTGCTCCTGGGAGGGCTTCAGACCCCAAAATGCCAACACAGCACATCCCTGCTCTCAGCTTTGGGCCCATGAGAGGAGAAGAGGTAGCTCACCCACATGCCAGGCAGCACCCACCCCACGTGCCAGACCACTGGGGCTGAGAGGTGAAACCAGAGAGGAACCATCCTGCCATGGCAGAGGATACTGTCCTCAAACTTGTACACATGCTCTGGTTCCTCAGCATCTTCATTACAGGGTGGGAGGAAGGCGGAGATGTTCTGTGTGTCCTCTTGGGTCACATCCTGAATCAAGGCTGTGGAGGGAAGGAAGAGGGAAGGAGGAGAGAAGGGTATTTGGACCATGCAAAGGAGAACACAGACCACAGCCCAGATCCTTCCTTTCAGCACAAGCCTACTGAAGGGTGGTTCTTGACCAACAACAGTCACAGCAGGAGCTCTGAAGGTCTAAAACTCCAGCTGAGGTTCTCACATGGGAGCTGACTGCACAGCAACCACTCCAGCGGGCACAGGACAGCTTCTGACAGCCCTGCCACGCACCATCACTTCCACCAAGACCTTTCTGTTCCTTAGAGTTCATAAAAACCACACAAGAGTACAGAAAATTCCAGGGAAGGAGTGCTCCAAGACTGCTGCTGCTGCAGCTCTTGGCTGCAGGGTAGGCACCCTGGGCTGCATTGGGCACCTGCTGGGCACAAAGCAGTGCCAATACCCAGCCCAGCACAGGAGGGGTGAGATGGGTTCTGCAGTCAGACACCTCTCCTATTCACGGCCAATGGAATTCAAAATCCCAGAAGTGCCAGTGGCAAGCAGCTCTGGAGGTCTTCTGTCCAACAACTGCCTACAGCACATGGCCAAAGCAGCCCAGCCTTTGTCCTGCCATGGCCTGGAAACCCTCAGGGATGATGACTCCACACAACTCTGTGACCTGTCTCAAAGCTGCCACCCTCCAAAGCAAGAAAGTTCACCCAGCCTCCAGCCTCCCACCTGGACCTCCCGAGGTCCAGGGACCTCTGCAAGCTGTACAGTTGACTCCTGCTGACACTGCTGAGAAGGGTTTGGCTCTGAGTGCCCTTCAGCAACCTGTGGGCTGCTGTGGGATACCCTCTGACCTCTTCTCTGCCAGATGAACCAAGCCAAACTGCCTCTGCCCATCATCTGTGTGCTCCAGGCCCCTGTTCTCGGTGCCCTGCCATGACTGACTCCTTGGTCACTTCTCCTCGACCAGGGCAGACACAGGGGGTGGCACAGGCTGGCCAAAGTAATACAGGTGCAGCCTCCCCAGCATTCAGTGGCAGGGTTATCAGCATCACTTAACTGTGAAGAGTGAACATTCCCTGTAGCAGGCACAGTAGCCAAGCCCAGACTCCTGTTTGCTGCTCCCCCAGCAGAAGCCTGATGAGGTCCTGATGAGGTCCATCAACCTGGCTGACAGCAGCACTGCTGGGCCTGCTCTGAGGCACAGACCCTTGCTCATAGGCATGCCATGTGCAGGCAGGGTACAGCTCAGCTTCAGGAACATCCAGCACCCCAGAGAAGGTGGAGGTACTGCCTTTATCCCAGTAAGCTGACATCCAGGGACTTCCAGAGGAACTCCCAACAAAGGCAGGGACAGACACTGACGCCACAGGGACATTCCCCCACACAGGCAACTCCCACCCTGACCGCAGCAGGACCAGCAGGGAGCAGCTCCCTCTCCAGCAGGAGGCTCTGCAGGCTCTGCTGTGCCACCATCTGCCTCTGCTCCCCGCAGGGCAGGCAGCAGCACAGACCCGCACCTGTGACTCCCTTGGCGTGGATGACGTTGGCGGCCGCCTTGCTGACAGCCGTGCTGACGACGTCGCTGCCCACCGCGTTCAGCCGCCGCGTGCTCAGCGCCCGCTTCTGCTTGCTGGTGCCAAAGGCCTCGATGCACAGATCCATCTGCGGGGACAGCGACAGGGGCAGGCACGGGATCAGCGCTGACAGCCTGGGCCGCTTCACCCGGGCACCCACAGGCACCCACGGGCACCCACGCCTCACCCACGGGCACCCACGCCTCGCCCGGGCACCCACGCCCCACCCATGCACCCACAGGCACCCACACCTCACCCACGGGCACCCACGCCTCACCCATGCACCCAGGCCTCGCCCATGCACCCAGGCCTCGCCCGGGCACCCACGCCTCACCCACAGGCACCCATGCCTTGCCCATGCACCCACGCCTCACCCACAGGCACCCACGCCTCGCCCACAGGCACCCACGCCTCGCCCATGCACCCAGGCCTCGCCCATGCACCCAGGCCTCGCCCACAGGCACCCACGCCTCGCCCACAGGCACCCATGCCTTGCCCATGCACCCACGCCTCACCCACAGGCACCCACGCCTCGCCCACAGGCACCCACGCCTCGCCCACGGGCACCCAGGCCTCGCCCATGCACCCAGGCCTCGCCCATGCACCCAGGCCTCGCCCGGGCACCCACGCCTCACCCACAGGCACCCATGCCTTGCCCATGCACCCACGCCTCACCCACAGGCACCCACGCCTCGCCCACAGGCACCCACGCCTCGCCCATGCACCCAGGCCTCGCCCATGCACCCAGGCCTCGCCCGGGCACCCACGCCTCGCCCACAGGCACCCATGCCTTGCCCATGCACCCACGCCTCACCCACAGGCACCCACGCCTCGCCCACAGGCACCCACGCCTCGCCCACGGGCACCCAGGCCTCGCCCATGCACCCAGGCCTCGCCCATGCACCCAGGCCTCGCCCGGGCACCCACGCCTCACCCACAGGCACCCATGCCTTGCCCATGCACCCACGCCTCACCCACAGGCACCCACGCCTCACCCACAGGCACCCACGCCTCGCCCACAGGCACCCAGGCCTCACCCATGCACCCAGGCCTCGCCCATGCACCCAGGCCTCGCCCATGCACCCAGGCCTCGCCCGGGCACCCACGCCTCACCCACAGGCACCCACGTCTCGCCCATGCACCCAGGCCTCGCCCATGCACCCAGGCCTCGCCCACAGGCACCCATGCCTTGCCCATGCACCCATGCCTCACCCACAGGCACCCACACCTCACCCACAGGCACCCACGCCTCGCCCATGCACCCAGGCCTCGCCCATGCACCCAGGCCTCGCCCACAGGCACCCATGCCTTGCCCATGCACCCATGCCTCACCCACAGGCACTCACGCCTCGCCCATGCAGCCACGCCTCGCCCACGGGCACCCAGACCTCACCCAGGCACCCAGGCCTCGCCCAGGCACCCACGCCTCACTTGGGCACCCACAGGCACCCATGCCTTGCCCACGGGAACCCACACTTCACAGATACCAAACCCTCACACAGTCCCCTGGGCACATCGGAGCCACGCAGCTGGCCCTGCCCTGCCCTGCCACGGCCATACCCCAGCCCGAGGCACTATTCATCTGCTGTCTGAGTGAGCTGCTGGGCACCGAGAGAGGGCTGAGCCTGCAGCAGATGCAGCTGTCCCACTCCTGCCACTGTTACCTGGACCAGAGCAGAGCATGAGGTGGGGTCTCCATCTTACCTTCTCCCTGTAGGACTTGCTCTGGTACTCCCTGCTGTCATCAGCTATGATGTTATCTGCAAGAGAGCAGAGGGCAGCGTGCCTGGCTTGCAGCAGACACCACAACACAGCCACTCACACCCTGCCAGCTCAGACTCACTATGGCAGACTTGGCACACAACCTCCAGATCTCCTCTGCAGGCCTTCTCCAGCTAAAGAGCAGCTGAAGGTGAAAGAACTGCCAGAGCAATTACCCTGGGGGCTGCAGCAATGCCCAGGGCCTGCTGCACAGGGTGGAAACAAGCTCCCAAAAGAGCAAATGCTTCAGCTTGTGCTCCTGGGGCCAGGAACAACCAGCAGCTCTGATGAGGAGCAGCTGCTGTGTCTCAGTGGTGCAGTGCCTTGGCCCAACACTCCCCCAGCAGAGGCTGCATTTTGAGCAGGAACAGCTTTGTTACTGCCTCCAGCACTTCCACCCTGCCTTCTCCCTCTGTGCCTCAAGCCATGCAGGGCCTCGGGAGCAGACTGTAAAGGTTTCCTCCTACCTCCATGCTCAGGGCAGGAGGCAGAAATAAGGCAGAAGGAGCAGCCAGGGAGCCAGCAGCGCCTGCAGTGGCTGGATGCACACCAAGGTATAGCAGGCAGCAACTCAGTGCTGAGCTTGAGAGCATTTCCCTTCCTACCTGACAGCAAGGGCTGCATGTTGAATATCTCAGCATTGTAAACTTCCATCTGCCCAGAGTCCTTGTCCAATACACCCACAAAATACCTGGGAAGGAAGATGGCTAGTGAGAGACTCCCCGGGGAGCAGGGTGCAGACCCATCTGCACTCCCCAGTCCCAATCCCTTTGGTTGTTCCAAGCACCCTCACAGCATGCAGCCTGCCCTAGGTGAGCCTGCTGGGGCTGAAGCCCCTCTGTTCTCCTGAGACTCCCAATGTCACAGCAGAGCAAACTGAGCCCAAGGCAGGTACTGGTCTGTGCATCTCTGTACAACACTACAGAGACCTGTGGAAGTCGAAAAGACAACTCAGCCATCTCCAAAATGCACCAAGCAGCCCAGGTGCCAGCTGCTCCCCTGTCTTTCCTGCCATGGCTGGAGCCTTGTTTTCTCAGTGCTTCCAGTTTCCTGGGCTCCCAGGGCCACTTCTCTGCTTAGTAAAAGTCACTTGAAGCCCTCCAGGCTGCTCAGAACCATGGCTGTGTTACCTCTAATGCAGGACAGTTTCTCTTGTCTGAATTCCTTTTCAACCCAATGGTTTGTGCTGGTCCTCACCATGCCACACAGCCCCCCAGGAGCCCCCCACAGCCACCAGCCTGGTCAGGCAGGACTCGCCCTTGATGCAGCCATGCTGGCTGTCTCAAATCACCTCCCTGTCCCTTATCAGAGCTTCCAGGATCTGTCTGATGATCTTCCCAGGCATAGAGGTGAGGCTGACAGGTCAGCAGTTCCTAGGGCCCCCTCTACCCCTGGGATGCTTCCCTTCTTCCAGTCCCCAGGGACCCCACCTGACTGCCAGGGTGTCTCCAACATCATGGAGAGTGGCCTTGCAACCACATCAGCCACTTCCCTCAGGACTTTGGGATGCATTTCAGGTCCTATAGATTTATGCATGTTCAGGATCCTCAGGTGGTCCTGAACCTGATCTCCCCTTGCAGCAGGAGGCACTTTATGCCCCTGGTCCTCACCTAGTGGTCCGTCAACTCAGGAGGGGTGAGGAGCAAGGCTGCCAGTGAAGACTGAGGCAAATAAATTATTGAGTACCTCAGCGTTTTCCTGGTCTGGTGACACCAGCTCTCCATCCTCACCCCCCAGAGGGCTCTCCTCTGCTGGCTGACATACTTCCCTGTTCTGGCTGATTACTGCTTCTCAATCACCTCCTCACCCCTTCCTTCACAAGGCCCTTCCAAGGACACTCTGTCTGCAGCATCACAATTCCCAAAGGAGCTAACATGCCCAAATAGCTGCTGGCTTGCGTGGGAGCTGCTGAGCCAGCTGCAAGAGAAGCTCCCAGGAGCTGTGAGGAATGCCCTCTGCTTGCAGCTCCGTCTCCCCAGTGACCCCCTACCTGCAGAGGGAGTTGCACTTCAGAATCCCGCTGCTGAAGTTGTTCCCCACATAGGAAAGCCTCTCAGTTTCTGAGACCTGAAAATCAGAGAGAAAAGGGTTAAGAGAGGGCTTCTGTCCCTGGTGCCACAAAGCTCTGCACTCCCAGACACCAGTCAGGCACAGGCAAACTTCCCCTTGCCTGTTTGGGCTGCTTTGTACCAGGACAGACACCGTTATCTGAAGCTGAAGCTGCCCATGATGTGCAGCTCTACCTTAGCTCTCCCTGGGCTGGAAGATGAGGAATTCCTTTAAGGAAACATTGGGACTTGTGATTTAAACTGAGCTCATCAGTGGCAAACGTAGGTGTCACCAGAGTTAAACATCTTGCTGTGCTGACCACTGCACTGAGTCCAGAAACAGCACAGGATCACAGATGTTAAGGGTTGGAAGGGATCTCTGGAGATCTCCCAGTGCAAGCCCCTGCCAGAGCAGGAGCATAGAATTCAGCACAGCTCACACAGGAACACATCCAGACAGGGCTGCAAAGGCTCCAGAGGAGACTCCACAACCTCTCTGGGCAGCCTGCTCCAGGGCTCTGGCAGCCTCCCACTGCACAACTTCCTCCTCCTCTTCAGCTGGAACCTCCTGGGCTGCAGTTTCCAGCCACTGCCCCTTGGCCTCTGGCAGGGTGCAGCTGAGCAGAGCCTGTCCCCTGCCTCCTGAGCCCCAGCCCTCAGCTCTTGAGAGACATTGAGCAGATCCCTCTCAGCCTTCTCTGCAGACTGAACAGCCCTTCCTCATCCTTGTAGCCCTCCCTTAGACTCTCTGCAGCAGCTCCCTGTCCCTCCTGAGCTGGGGAGGCCAGAGCTGGCTGCAATCTTCCAGGTGAGATCTCAGCAGGGCAGAGCAGAGGGGGAGAAGAACCTCCTTGGCTCTGCTGGACACACTCCTCTGAATGCCCACAAGGACTCCCTTGTCCTTCTTGGCCCCCAGGGCACACTACTGTGCCATGCAGAACTTGCTGCTCTCCAGCAGATCCCCTCCCAGCCTGTACTGGTGCAGTCTAAGAAAGAAGCAGGGCTTGCTCACAGTCACCAGTGAATAGAGAACAGGCCTCTGCAGCCACCCTAAGGTACAACTGCCAATGTTCCAGGATCCTCAGCGCAGCTGTTCAAAGCCTGTATGAGCTTATACCCAGGATGAACTTCACAGACTTCAGCCTGGGCATGCTGGACAGTGTTGCCACCACAAGTGAGGGGAGCTCAGTTTACAACAGGGTTCCCAGTGACCCCTCTGAAGGTCTGGTACTGCCCAGTGACTGCAATTCACTGACTGAAACCCCGAGCTGGCACCAGCAGTTGCTCCCTGTATTTCACATTTGTGTGCCCACCACCCTGCAGCACACTTCCCCCGAGGGTCTGACTGAAGTAATTTATTCCTTGAGCTCTAAACCTTAACAGCAGCAGCAGAAAGCACCTTCTGACTTCAGTCTGGGCTTTCTCTTCACAGAAAGAGCAATAAATCCCTTTAAAATGTAATTTTACAACAATAAAGCTTTTGTTGAAGCCTGGGAGATTTGTTGCCTGAGACTCTGATGGGATTTAAGGGCATGGACTGCACTTCAACGAGGCAGGAGTGTGGAGAGGCAAAGCACTCTCCCTGGCACGGGGCCACCGGGCCTGCAGGTCAGATTGGCCTTTCTAGTTCCCAGCTGCCATCACCACAGCCACAGGGGCAAAAAAATTACAGGTCTCACCCTGACCTCTGCATGGGAGCTCAGCCCTCCAACCATGCCCCACAGCAGAGCACTCCACAGCACGGACACGGGCGCGGTGATGGTGGCAGCGCTGTACCCGCCATCGGGGCCTGCTCCGGGGCAGGCGCGGACACGGCAGCCCGGAGCTGAACCTGCCCCGAAACGGGCCTCGGGATCGGCACAAGGGCCAGCTGCAGGAGGCGGTCAGACCCTTACCAGGATTCTCCGGTGCTTCTTCCGCGGGTGGGCCGTGTCCTTGTTGCGGTAGACGGTGAACTGCAGGGAGTCGGGGTGCTGCAATCTGCCATTGGAGAACCGCACTGAACGGTGCGGGAACGTAGGAAGAGCTTGAGACCGGGTGATGCCCGCTGCTCCCCCGCGGCCCCCGCCCCACTCCCGCCCCGCGGCTCTGTGCCGTCCCGTCCCGTCCCGTCCCGCCCGGTCGCGGCGCCTCACCCAGCAGCGCCGGCTGCTCCGCCTCGGAGTCTCCTCGGTAGCGCCAGGTGGCGGCCGCCATGTCGCGCGGCAGCGAGGAGGCCGCTGATTGGCCGGCCGCCAGCACGGCGCCCTGCGCGAGGCCGTCACTTCCGGCCGCCGGCACCGCCGCAGCAGCCGCGCAGGGCCCGTGCGGGGCGGAGCCGCGGGGGAAGGGGCAGCAGGGCCGAGGACGACGGCCGCGCCCGGCCCTTCCCGCCGCCCTGCGGAGCCCCACCGCGGCCCGTCCCGCCCGGAGAGCAGAAGCACCGGGGAGGGGAGCGGGGACCGCAGGTGAGCCGGGGCGGCGGCGGGCCCCGCGGGCAGCGCCGGCGAGGGACAACGGTGGGGGGCGGTGGGTGACGTGGGCGGCCGGGCCGGGGCCAGGGCGGAGAGCAGAGCGCGGAGCGCTTGTTCTCGTTCCAGCCCCGGGCAGCCGCACCGGACCGTTTGGAAGCCCCACGGAAGGCAGGGGTGCCCCGGAGGGCGTGGAGCTGCGGGCAGGCCACCGGGAGCCCACTCGGCGGCGGAGCGCAAGAGATCCGCTCGCCGGTGCTGCGGCGCTTGCCGGGGCGGAAGGCTGCGGTGGATGCCGCCGGGGTGGAGGAGAACTCCGTTCTGTGCTTGAGAACCACCGGTGGGGCAGCCCGCGGCCCTGGGGACCCCGACCTCTACCGGACCAAACGGTCCCTTGGCGGCTCTCGGTCCGCTGGGTGTCCGCTGGCTGCGGGGGGCCGTGGGCCCGAAGCGGCGCGGTCACGCTGGTGACAGCTGCGCGCTCCGTTTGCCAGGCTCCAGCTAGACGGAGCTGGCACCGGAGCTCTGACTCGGGACTCCGTGAACGACGTTTGGCTCCGACCCGGTCCGCACGGAGCTGCGCCGCCGGGCGCGGGGTGAGGTGGTGGAGGAGGGCTCTCCGGAGGGCTTTGTGTGGTGTATCTGGGGGTGTCCGTCAGATACACAATGAAGTTCGAGGGTGCGTTTTGACTGCCGGCCGTTCGTGAGGGATGGGCTGGGGATGCTCTCGGGGGCCTTGAGAGACATCAGGCTGGAGCACTCCACCGCAAGCAAAGGCTGAGGGAGCTGGGGTTGTTCAGCCTGCAGAAAAGGCTTTTCAGGACTTGGGGGGGGGGCTGCAGGAGAAATGAGGAAGTGTTTTTTAGGGAGCTTAGTGATAGGATAAGCTGAAAGAGGGTGGATTTAGCTTAAGTATTAGGAAGCAGGTTTTGGCCGTGAGGTGAAGATGTCCTTGCTCACGGCAGTGGGGTGGGAACTGGATGACCTTTACAGGGCCCTTCTCTGTGATTCTGTGAGTCCATTTCTGGGGGCAGGGTTGCAGTGCGCTCAGAAGGGAGCACAGGAACAGCCTCTCTTACCTGCCAGTTAGTGCAGTGCCAAGGAAGCACCTTCAGATGGCTTGTGACAAACTGGGTCTGACCTCCTGTGCTGGGCTAAGTGTAGGGGACAGCACCTGAAAGGAGAGATGCACCTGTGTTGCTGGTGCACTCCACCCCCTTGCCAGCAGTGTTCTCTCTGCAGCACTGACCTCACCAGCTGCCAGCGTTTCTTGTGGCCATGCCAACAAAGGGAAGCTGCAGCAGTGGGCTGGTGACCCTGTTGTGCTCTGCTGGAAAGAAAAGGTAGAGCTGGAGAGGTGTCTGTGTGGAAGGGGAGGGGTTACTCACTCTGAAATGCAAAAGCTGCTGAATTTCTTTCTCCATCTTTCAAAAATTAGTCAGGAGGAAATCAGTTAACTCAGCTATATACCCTCAGAGCATGGTCATTTCACAGACCCACAGAAGCATCCAGGTTGGAGAAGACCCTTGGGACCATCACTGAGCCTACTCTACAAAGTTCACCCCAAACCAGATCCCCAAGCACTACACCTGAACACATCCAGGGTTGGTGACTCCACCACCACCACCTCCCTGGGCAGCCTGTGCCAATCCCTGACCACTCCTGCTGTGAGCAAATTCTTCCTTATGTCCACCTTAACCCTGCCCTGCTGCACCTTGAGGCTGTTCCCTCTTGTCCTGTCACTAATTCCCTGGGAGCAGAGGCCAGCACCAACCTCTCCACAACCTCCTTTCAGGGAGCTGGAGACAGCCATCAGCTCTGCCCTCAGCCTGCTCTGCTTCACACTAACCAGCCCCAGCTCCTTCAGCCTCTCCTCATCACATTTCTTCTCCAGGCCCTTCCCAGCTCCCTTGCCCTGCTCTGCCCTGGCTCCAGCACCTCCACATCTCTCTTGTGCTGAGTGCCCCAAACTGGAGACAGCACTCGAGGTGTGGCCTCCCCAGAGCTGAGTCCCAGGGCACAGTCCCCTCCCTGCTCCTGCTGGGCACAGCACTTCTGATCCCAGCCAGGATGCCTTTGGCTTTCTGTGCCACCTGGGCACTGCTGCCTCCTCTTCAGCTGCTTGTCCATTAGCAACCCCAGGGCCCTTTCTGCCATCAGCTTTCCATCTGCGCTGTCCCAAGCCTGGAGCCTTGCCTGGGGTTGTTGTGGCCCAGGTGCAGGCCCTGGCACGTGGCCTGGTGGAAGCTCATCCTGGTAATTGTGGCCATGGATCCAAGTCCCTCTGCAGAGCCTCCCTACCCTTGGGCACCTAATTTGATGCCATCTGCAAACTCACTGCTGATCCACTCTGTCTTCATCAAGATATCAGTAAAGATGTTCAGCAGGAGGGGTCCCAGCAGTGAGCCCTGAGGAGCACCACCTGTGACCAGCTGGGTTTTAAGGAGTGGTTGAGAACAGGCATCTTTTGCAATCCCTCATTAGTGCCTGCTGGTGCTGAGGCCTGTGGCAAGGGTCTGGTAGCAGTGGGGCTGAAGGGGTAGCTTTGTGAGAAGACCCCAGAAGCTGTCTCATATCAGATAGAGCTTGTTCCAGCTGGCTCCAGGATGCACCTGCTGTTGGCCAAGGCTGAGACAGCCAGCAGCAGTGGAAAATGTGAAACAGTCCTGCAGACACCAGGGTCAGTGAAGGAGGGAGAAGAGGTGCTGCAGGCACTGGAACAGCCTGTGCTGAAGCCCAAGCTGTCCACTGGAAGCCCACCGGTGTCCACATGAAGCAGGAGGATGTGCCTTGAGGAAGCTGCAGCCCATGGAGAGCCCTTGCAGGAGCAGGCTCCTGCTGGAACCTGTGTCTCAGGGGAGGGAGCCCACTCTGAAGCAGTCTGTGAAGAAGTGCAGCCCATGGGAAGAACTCCTGCTGGTGCAGTTCGTGGAGGGCTGTCTGCCATGGGAGAGACCCCATGCTGAGCAGGGCAGGAGCAGCAGAGCTGAGGTGTTGTGGACAGCCCTCATCACCTGGCCCCCAGTGCTGCTCAGGAGAGAGAAAGAAGACTGGAGCCTGGGAATAAAGAAGGTAGAGGGAAGATAGTTTTGGTTTTGTTTTTCTTTTTCTGCCTCTGTTATTTGTTGGCAATAAATTAACCTTGTCCAAGGGCAGTGTTTGGGATGTAATTGGAGTGTGCCCTCTCTGTCCTTAGCTCATCTGCTTCACCCACATCTTGCAGAGGAGGAGGAGTGTCTGGCTGGGTGTCTGACCAACCATCCACAGTGCCAAGACAGGCCCAGGTGTGCAGGGCAGCCCTGCAGACACTGGTCCTCCTGAGGGTCAGGAGATGATGATAGAAGATGAGCTTTTGGAAGAGTTTGGGAAGATGACAAGCAGGGAATTGAGCAGATGTGCTTTGGAGCAGAGGTGTCCTCTGCTGGTGGGTGTTAGGTGGTTGCAGCTGTGTGCTGAGGCTGTGCAGCTGAGAGGAGCCCACTGTAGGGTGGTAAACTAGCCTTTGTTCCTGGATCTGACCCTGGCTTCCTTTGGGGTAAAAGCTGAGCCAGAGAGGTCCCCAGGGAGGGTGTCTGGGGGCTGGGATCTTTGGTGAGTGAGGCTGAGGAGCTGGATTTAGAAATGATTGCCATGGTGCTGGCATGGGGCTGCCTGCAGCCACCCTTGGGTCTGCTCATCAGCCATGGCCTGTGGTGGCAGCTGGGTTTGCTTGGCAGTTCTGGGGAGAGGGCAGCAGCAGTGGCAGAGCAGTGCCATGGAGCTCCAGACAGGCTGCCTGCACTGATGACCCAGCTGTGAGCTCAGGGCTGTGCTCTCTGCTGGCAGTTTGTCCTCCCACACCTTCCAGTGCTGCACTGCCAGTGCTGTGTGGTCCCTTCCCTGCTTTCCCTGTGCCAGTTACCAGATCGTGACAGAGCCCAGAGAGCATCCTCCAGCACTGCCATACCTGGCAGGCCCTGCTGCTGTGGGGCAGCATTTCCTCACCTCTGAACACAGTTTTTTTAGCTTCCCAGGATAAGAAAGTTCTTAATGTTTTCTTCCTGTTCCTTGCTGATGCCTAGGAGGCGCTGAGCAGGGGAGCACAGCTCAGCTCCCCTGAGAGACACCAGCAGCTGTGTGGCCCCCAGAGGGGCTGTGGGACCCTGCTCAGCCCACACAGCACAGCTCTGCCTGAAGGGGCAACACCTGCTGGCACAGCACAGGGCAGCCTGGCCTCTTAGGCTTCACCTGTGCGGCTGCCCCTGAAGGTTCACCTTGTGCCCAAGGTCTGGAGACCCTCAGGAGATGCCCCCCAGGAGATGCCTCGCAGGGCTGGGAGGAGGCAGGTGGCAAGGTCAGGGAGCAGGGAGCAGCCATGTCACCTCTGGTGCCCAGGGTAATGTAGCCTTTCCTGAGAGCCTTGGCACACTGCTCTCAGATGCTTGCTGCAGCTGGCAGGCTGTGCTGTGTCTGCCCACTCAGGAGCTGGTGCCACCGTGGGCTGGACCATCCCTTTATGTCCATCTGATGGTGAGACAGAGCAAAGCCCTCCTGCAGTGCAGTTATCCTTCCTGGCACCTGGGCAGCTCAGGCCTCACCCTCCTGGCAGCACCTCCAGGGAGGTGAGAAGCAAGAGCCACATGCAAGTCGGGGGGCACAGCTTCAGCAAGGTGCTGCCAGCTCTGGCAGGCTGGGGACTCTGCTGCCCGGGCTGGTGTGTCTGCTGAGGCTGCAGGGTGTGTGTGCCGAGGCTGTGTGGGATGTGGCTTCGAGCACAGCTTGGGTGTGGTGCTGTGTGATTGAGGTGAAGAGAGAAGCAGTTACTAGGGCTAGACTGGCACCCTCCCGGGCTCTGGCTGTGTGCCAGGCATTCCTGCAGGGCTCCTGCCTGGAACACCAAATCCCCTTAAGTGCAGGTGGTGGGGAGTGGGGCTGCAGGAGTCTGTTCCCTGGTGAGGAAGCTCCAGGTGCCAGCCTGTGTCTGAGGTTTCTCCTGACAGCCGTTTGCTGCATGGAGCTGTTTGGGCTGTCAGAGACCTTTGGTGTCACCAAGGAAAAGCACTCTCCAGGTGGTGTGGCTGAGGCAGCTTCTGCTGGGGGCAGGAGCACAAAATCAGTGACTGCAGATGTTGAAAACTGTGCTGAGGGGGAGGCTGGGGCTGCCTTTGGGATTTCTGTGTGACCACAGGAGTCTGACTGCCTGGCAGTGGCTCAGGGCTGCACTGTGACTCAGGCTGTGGTTTTAGTGCTGGACACAGCAGTGCCACCTTAAACAGCTCCTTCCTTGGAGCCGTTGTTCCCTCACATTGTTTTGTAGTGGCTGAGCTGTAACTTATTGCTGAAAAAAAACCAAGGAAGAGTGTTTGGTTGTGCACTTCCCTGCCTGCCTTGTGCCGTCCTGCTGCAGCCTGAGGCCTGGAGCAGGGAGGTTTGGCTGTAAGTCTGTATCAATTTATCAGTGCTGATCACTGGAGACACAGAAATGAATCAGGAGAGGAAATTATTGCCATGAGAAGCAGCAGAGATATTGCTAATTGAACCTGAATTCTCTTGAAGCACCTGCAGTGTCCCTTCTCCTGCTGCATGGCACTGCAGGCAGCTGTCCCTGGTGTGCCCTGCCTGGCAGATGTGCACAGCTGGCTGGGCTGCGGCCCTTGTTGAAGAGGGCAGCTGGTTCTGACTGAGCAGTGGTCCTTGCAAATTCGGCTGCTTCTGTAACCAGACACCAGCCCCAACGAAGATGAGGGTGTTTGGTACCTGATCTGCTCTTTGTTGCCTGTAGCTGGAGCTGACAGGGAGGCTCTGGGGTTAACAGGCTGTGGAGCTGCCAGTTGTTCTTTTCCTGCTGTTTCAGAGCGCTTGGCATCCTCTTCCAGCTGGGAGTTTTTAATCTTGACCCTTTCTTAACAGAGAAGGCTTAGTCTGAGAAATCTGATCTTTCTCTTCACCCACATGCATGAGGAGTATTTCATGTACCACCAGGGCTGTTGGGTGACAGCCCCAGGGCAGCTCAGGGAGGTGGTGGCAGGAGAGGCAGCCCAAGCAGCACCTTGCAGGGCAGCTCCCAAGCCTTTGCCTGGTGGCACCCCATCACAGGGACACTGGCAGGACCCCAGGCCAGGGACCCTGTCCAAGCCCAGCAGAGTCTCAGCCCAGTGCCCTGCCCTGCCTCAGGGGTTGCTGCATTGCTGGGACATGGGGGCTGCAAGGAAACCAGTTTGAGACTGTTGGAGAAGCCAAAACTGGGGCAGAGGAAGAGTTTGGAGGATTTAGGAAGGAGTAAATATGGAAATGCAGAGGCATAAGGGGGTGAAAAGGATTCCTCTTGCAGAGGCAGTTGGGTGACCATGGCTCTTGCTGGCCATTCACTGTGCCTAACCTGTGCCACTTGTCTGCTCCTCCTTGAATCCTTCCTGGCTGTGTCCTGGATGAGGGCTGTGGGGGTGCTGTGAGTGCAGCCACAGCATGAAGCTTCCTTGGGGCTTTGGCTGCAGCCAGTGTGCTCAGGGAAGATCAGCCTGCATGAGCTGGAGAAGTGGCCTGGCACAAGGAGGTGCCTGTGGGCAGCTCTGGGTGTGGCACTGCCTGTGTTTGTAGGGGCAAGAACCTGTCCAGGTCAGCTGTGTGCCTGTGACAGCCCAGAGCCAGGCTGTGGCTTCTGGAACTCTCATGCCTGCAGCCTGTACCCCGGGGCAGCTGCTCGAGGGGTCCCCCTCCATCACCTGTGTGTCTCTTCTGACAGGTGAGTTCCATCCTGCCCAGCCGTGGCAGGGAGCAGGATGAGGCCACAGGTGCTGAGCCTGACTGTGGTGTGTTGGTGCTGGCTGGGACACGCAGCAGCAGCAGCCTGGGCCCTGGGGGCTGCTGGGGCTGCGGTGCTGAGCTCTTGCCCTAGCCCCAGTGCTGACGCTGGGCACACTGCGGAGCTGGCAGCCCAAGCGCCAGGCAGAGGGGGCTGCAGCTCTCTCCTGAATACCAAAGCACCCCACAGGCTGCCCAGCTGAGAGCCAGAGAGGCACCAAGTGGCTTAGTGGCTGCCCTAGGCAGGGGCAGCACCTGCAGGTTTAATTGCTGTTAATTGGTGTTCCCTTGGAGGAGAGCAGGGCTGTGGAATGGGTGCAGGGCTCCTGTGGCTTCACCATCTCCTGCCTCAGCCTGCAGGCAGCCAGAGGGGTGGTTTTGCAGGCAGGGCTTTGCAGACTGTTTTTCATTGCTTGCCCTTAAAGTTTTCTGCCTCTTGCCAGGAGTGTTCTGGTTGTGATGAGGTTAGTGATGGCAACCACAGGTCTGAGTGTTTGTGGGCAAGGTCAGGGGAAGGCCAACAAGGCAGATGTGCTGGGGGTAGCCTGCACTAGAGCCTTGGGAGGCAGCCCTGGGGGACCAAGGGGTCCAGCAAGGCTGGACACTGCTCAGAGGGAAGTCTTGGAGGCACAGGAGTAGGCTGCCCCCTGAGGGCCTGGCTGAGCAGAGGTTTGGGTGCTGCTTGGGGAGAAAAGGAGAGGGGGCATGACAGCAGGGGGGACACCTAGGTGGTTGTGAGGCTGTGCAGGGAGGAAATGAGAAGAGCCAAAGCCCAGCTGGTAATGCATCTGTTGAAGAGAACAGGAAATTCTACAATAAATCAGTAACAAGAGGACTGAGGAGGATCTCTGTCCTGTGTTGGATTCAGGGAGGAAGAGAATGACAAAGTAATGGTGTGGGCAGCTGGAGCAGGGCAGGGGTCCTGCCCCTGTGCTCAGTATGCTGAGGCTGCACCTGCAGTCCTGGGGTCAGATTTTGGCCTCTCTCTCCAAGGACACTGAGGGCTGGAGCAGGGGCAGAGAAGGGCAAGAAAGGTGGGGAAGGGTCTGGAGAAGAGGGCTGTGGAGGAGCAGCTGAGGGAGCTGGGGGGGTTGGTGTGGAGCAGAGGAGGCTGAGGGAGACCTCCTTGCTCTCTGCAGCTCCCTGAGAGGAGGCTGCAGCCAGCTGGGGCTTGGGCTCTGCTCCCATGGAACAAATAGCAGCATGAGAGGAAGTGGCCTGGAACTGGGCCAGGGGTGAGTTAGGTTAGCCATGAGGAACTATTTCTGTGGTACCAGAGTGGTCAGGGGCTGGCACAGGCTGCCCAGGGAGGTGGTGGAGTCCCCATGGCTGGAGGTGTTGCAGCAAGCTGTGGCCATGGTTTGGTGGCCATGGTGGGGTGGGGTTGATGTTTGGGCTGGATGAGGGCTTTTCCAACCAGACAGGTCCATGGTTCTGTTTGTATTTGTAGTGGGACTACTTGGAGCTAAGCATTTGCTTTTCACTGGTGGTCATCAGACTAAGCTGCTCCTTTTCCAGGCTGCTGGACTCCAGATCTGCTCTAGGCAGCACTGCTCCTCCCCTGAGCCCTGCTGCCTGGAGCTGGCTCTGCAGCACCTCACCCAGCGTTCACTGGGTCCCCAGGATGTGGGCTGGAGCTGGCTGTGAGCCTCACAATGGCAGCAGAGGCTGGCTCCTGACACCCCACTGCTCAGCTGGTGGCCCCTTGCCCTCCATCCTGGTGCACTCCATGTGTGCCTGTCCCATGCTGCAGATGGTGGTGGTTTGAGGGCTGTACAGCTGACAGGGGGTTCAGGCTGTGCTGGCTCTGTGGCTGTCAGCACTCCTGCATGAGGGATGCCGTGACTTTGGGGATGAATTCTGAGATCCCAGAGCATTGCTCAGGACTCTGTCCTGTTCCCTCCAGTTCAGACACGAATGGCTTCTGGGGCAGCAGTACCTGGGGCCATCCCTCTGACCCATCCTCCTTTATGGAGCCCAGCTCAGTCTTCTTCCTGGTGTGGGATCCTGTCCTGGTGTTGGTGTTCTCCACCTCCAGCCTTCTCAGGGCACTGGTTCAGATGTGTCCTTACGCAGCCCTGGAGCCCACCACATGCCAGGACTGGCTGGATGAGGCCATGCATGAGCCCTCAAGTGCTTGATGCTTCCTGCAGTGCCTTTGCTAGGGTAGCTCACGGCAATGCACTGCTTAGGTGCTGCTGCCCAGCTGCTGGTGACCCCTCAGAGCTGGAGCAGGCTCTGGTGGGCTCTGTACAGGTGCAGCAGCTGAGCTTTTGGGTACAGATGCAGCACAGCAAAGTGCTTCTGCCACGGCTGCTGGTGGTGCTGGTGGTTCAGAGCTGCAGAAGCTGATTCCACAATGTCCTCCAGGGCTGGTCCTTAGGGACAGCAGCTTCCTTGTCTCTTCTGGTGTGTTCCAAGGTGTCTGCTGGTGGGCTGTATCATTGTGCATGGTGTGGGTCAGCCATGCATGGAGCTGTGCTACTGTCAGATGGTTCTTCAGAGCTGTCTTGACTGAGGAGCTCAGTGGAAAGGGTGCCACCAACATTCAGGTCCTTCAGGAGTACACTGGTGCTGTAGTCTAGATGTAACAAGAATTTCTTTGTTGCTGTGGCAACTGTTGGGCCCCCTCCATCTCCTCCTCTCTCCCCTGTCTTAGTTCTGTGAAGCCAAGGACAGATATTGCCCCTGGCACAGACCTGGCCCATCTCAGAGGCACGTGAAGATCTGTGAATGGTTTGACAGTCCCTCCTCCACCCCACAGAGGCTCCTGGTTGGAAGGGAGCACAGTCTGTGCATGGTGCCTGCTGGAATGAAGCAGGGCAGGAGCTGAGCGAGGTGTGCCTGGGCAGCAGGGGCCTCTGCCAGGACCTGAGCTCCTCATGTCTCTCTGTCCAGCTCCTGAGGTCAGTGAGATTCTCTGTCTGCTCTTCCCTTCCTCCCTCCTCCTGCAGCCACCAGGAGTGTTGTGGTTGCCTCAGGAGGTGGAAGCTGCACAGTCCCAGAGGCTGCCTCTGACACCTTTTTATTGGAAATGCCATCTTACAGTTGCTGATGAATGCACCTTGGTAGGGAAAGATATGCAGAGCAGCATATCTGATGATATGCAGAGCAGCATATCTGTGAAGCAAGATGCCAGCTGGAACTCCTCCTCTTGCACACCTTTGCTCACAGAGGTGCCAGCTCAGAGCCTGGGCCCTCACCGCTGCTGGAAGGCAAGAGCTCTGATTGATTGATTGATTGATTCCTTTTAAAAGGCACAGGAACCACTTAGAGCTGGGGACAGCTCCTCACTGGCTGTTTGTGAGCCAGTGTCCCTTGCAGAGGGATGAGGGTCTTTGTTCACTGCTCAGGGTGGTGACAATTTCTCCTCCAGAGCTGGGCAGTGCCTGTTGTTTGCTGAGGAGGAGGAGGGGCTTGGGTGCCAGCTGCCTTTGTGCTGGGGAGCAGCAGCAGTTGCTCTGGGGCTGCATCCTGAGGCTTTCTGTGACCTTATGGCTTCAGCCTTGGTGTGTTTTTGTTGTTTGCCACCTCTTCTGGCATGGGTGCAGATCTCTTTGCCTGCTCTACTGCTGAGTCACTGCACTTTGTGTCTCCCAATGTTAGTCCAAGTTCACCAACAGCCACAAACCTGAACAAGTCTCTTTGTCCAGGTTGCCCCAAGGGATTTCTTAAGCCTAGGAATCAGAAGGTGTTCATCACACAGCAGTGTCCACAGGAGCCTGAAGAGGATTAGACCAGAGTGTCTGCAGTTGAGGCCTTTCTGCCCCACAGCTGGCTCTGGCTGCACAAAACTCCTCTGTTTCATGACCAGAGGTGTTAGGACAGGTACTTTGCCCATCCCTCCACAGCCAGTGGGACATGGTGAGGTGTGGGCTCAGGAGGCTGGGAAATCCAACAGGATCTGTAGCTGTGGGCAAACAGGAGGGGCCTAGGTTGTGTGCCTTTGCTGGATGCAGAACTCAGCCTTTGCTCTGCAGTAGAACCCTGCTCAGAACTGGGCTCAGGCCCAGCCCAAGCATCCTTTGGGGTCTAGAGGGACTGGGTCTGATGGGTGCACAGTGGGAACAAACAGGGCTCTCGTGCTCTGCTAGAAGGAAGGTGGAAAGCAGCCCTAGAGCAATGCTTTCCTCTTTCACACTGTAAGGGAGAGCATTGCTGCTGACAGGATTGCTGTGGGGCCTGGGGAGTCTCTCACGAAGAACCGTGGGGAAGCAACTGCAAACAACAGGCCAGGTGGAAGCAAGCAGCTCTGTACCAAGGCCCTGGAGCAGGACACTGCACTAGTAGGGACACACATCCTGTGCTTGACTTTGAGGTGTGCATTTTGTTTGCCATGAGAGCCCTGCTCTGGTGGTGCCTGCTGAATGACTCCTGAGCTGGGTCAGAATGTCTGCTTCACAAAGAGGGTCAGAAGGGGTCCCCCGCAGCACATGGGTGGTGATTACCCCAGGCTGGGGAACATGGCAGGGGTGCTTTGGAGCTGAGCTGCTGCTGGAAGCACACAGGTCTTTCTGATTCTGCAGCTTCCTGCATACATGCACACCTGTGTCAGTCTAGCTGAGATCTTGTCTGTTGCTTGGCTTTCTGACCTGCACTGGTGTGGCCTTACAGCAGTTGTGTGTCTCCAAAGAGGCCATCCCTGCTCTGCCCTGCCCCACAGCAAAGAAGAGCCACAGCCTGAGAGAGCATCTGTGGCCTCCTGCTGGTGTTGCTTCATTCTTGCAACCCTGGGAGTTGCTCCTTATTCATGCAGCTGGCAACTGCACGTGTGCAGGGTGGGTGCTGGGACAATGCTGTTGAACTTGCTGGTGACATGGGCAGCGGGGACTGAGGCACCCGCAGCAGGGGGTGTGGTGTGGTCAGCAGGCTGCAGGAAAGGGATCCATCCAGAGAGACCTGGAGAGGAGGGCCCAAGCCAACCTCATGAAGGTCAACAAGGCTGAGTACAAGGTCCTGCACCTGGGTCAAGACAAGCCCCAGCAGCCCTGTGGAGAAAGACTTGGTGCTCGTGGGTGCAAGACTGGAGGTGAGCTGGCACTGAGCACTGCCAACACAGAGCCAGCCCTGCACTGGGCTGATCCCTGGCAGCAGAGGCATGGAGGGGATCTCCTCTTCCCTCTTATGAGACCCCACCTGGATCATTGTGTCCAGCTCTGGAGCCCCCAGCATGCTCACAGTGTTTTTAGAAAGTGTTTCAGCTTGGACAGGAAGTAGCAGAAGTGATGCAGCCTGTGTTGCACCATTTGCAGCACCAGTGTTGATGAGGTGCTGCACCAGGTGGCCTTCCTGCTCCTCTGCAAGCAGGGCCAGGGCAGGCATTGTGCCTCTACTTCTCACTGGGGGAGGGCTGGGTTCAGTCAAGAAGCACATGGAGGGGCTAGAGCAGGCCCACAGAAGGGCAGCAAAGCTGAGAAAGGGTCTGGAGAAGAGGGCTGGGGAGGAACAGCTGAGGGAGCTGGGGGGGTTGATGTGGAGCAGAGGAGGCTGAGGGAGACCTCCTTGCTCTCTGCAGCTCCCTGAGAGGAGGCTGCAGCCAGCTGGGGCTTGGGATTCACTCTGTAGGAACAAGTAATAGGATGATAGGCCTCAAGTTGCTCCAGAGGAGGTTTAGTTCAGACATTAGAAGCAACTTCTTCACTGAAAGGGTTGCCAAAGCCTGACACAGGTTGCCCAGAGAGGTGGCTGAATGGCCGTCTCTGGAGGTGTTTCAAAGAGGCAGCGATGTGGTGCTGGGGGTCGTGGGCTAGCTCTAGCCTCGGCAGAGTTAGAGAAAGGTTGGACTGGGTGAGCTTAAACGGTTTTGTCAATCAAAATCATTGCATGGTCCCAAGACTGCCAGCTTGGATAGCACAGCAGCGTGGCCGTGGCCAGGTGGATCAGGTGCTGCTCAGCTGGGTTTCAGCCATCGTGTTTCAGCTTCAGACCCAGGTCTGCTGGGCCTGTTCAAGTTACAGCTTGTTCTTTTGTTGTTTTTATAGGATCATGGATTTCCCAGGACACTTCGAGCAAATCTTTCAGCAGCTCAACTACCAGAGGCTCCATGGCCAGCTTTGCGACTGTGTCATTGTGGTGGGGAACAGGCACTTCAAAGCCCACCGGTCGGTGCTGGCAGCGTGCAGCACGCACTTCCGAGCCCTCTTCACGGTGGCCGAGGGGGACCAGAGCATGAACATGATCCAGCTGGACAGCGAGGTGGTGACGGCAGAGGCCTTCGCCGCGCTGATCGACATGATGTACACCTCCACACTGATGCTGGGTGAGAGCAACGTCATGGATGTCCTGCTGGCCGCCTCCCACCTGCACCTGAACTCGGTGGTGAAGGCCTGCAAGCACTACCTGACCACCAGGACGCTGCCTATGTCCCCGCCCAGCGACCGCGTGCAGGAGCAGAACGCACGCATGCAGAGGTCCTTCATGCTGCAGCAGCTGGGGCTGAGCATCGTCAGCTCTGCGCTCAGCTCCGCGCAGGGCGCCGAGGAGCCAGCGGCCGCCGTGGGCGCATCCCTGCGGGGCTCTGGGGAGCCGCGGCCGCCCTTCCCTATGCGCCGCCTGCACAAGCGCAAGCAGTCCTCTGAGGAGCGCGCACGGCAGCGCCTCCGGCCTGCCGTGGACGAGGCTGCGGCCGACGCAGCTGCCGAGAGCGGCCCCTCCGCGGTGCACTCCCGCGAGGACTTCTTCTCGCCAGACTCCCTGAAGATGGTGGACAACTCCAAGGCCGACGCTGTGGCAGACAACCAGGAGGACAACACCATCCTGTTTGACCAGTCCTTCGGCGCCCAGGAGGATGCTCAGGTGCCCAGCCAGTCCGACAACAGCGGGGGAAACATCTCACAGCTCTCCATGGCATCCCAGGCCACACAGGTGGAGACCAGCTTTGACCAGGAGGCTGCTTCTGAGAAGAGCAACTTCCCCTGTGAGAACCCAGAGGTCAGTCTGAACGAGAAGGAGCACATGAGGGTGGTGGTGAAGTCGGAGCCCCTGAGCTCCCCGGAGCCGCAGGACGAGGTGAGTGATGTCACTTCACAGGCGGAGGGCAGTGAGTCGGTGGAAGTGGAAGGAGGGGTGGTGAGTGCGGAGAAGATCGAGCTGAGCCCCGAGAGCAGCGACCGTAGCTTCTCCGACCCACAGTCCAGCACTGACAGGGTTGGAGACATCCACATCATGGAGGTGTCCAACAACCTGGAGCACAAGTCCAGCTTCAGCATCTCCAGCTTCCTCAACAAGAGCAGAGGGGGAGGCTTTGGCGCCAGCCAGAGCAGCGATGACAATATCCCAAACACCACCAGTGACTGCAGGATGGACAGCAGGATGGACAGCAGGATGGACAGCGACACCTCCTACCTGCTGAGCCCGGAGTCAGGGCCTGCTGGTGGCCACTCCTCTGCCAGCGTGTCTCACGTGGAGAACCCCTTCAGCGAGCCCGCAGACTCCCACTTCGTGAGGCCCATGCAGGAGGTGATGGCTCTGCCCTGCGTGCAGACCTCGGGGTACCGGGGGGCAGAGCAGTTTGGCATGGATTTCCCGCGCTCGGGCCTGGGGCTGCACTCCCTGTCGAGGGCCGTGATGGGCTCCGTGAGAGGCGGGGCCGGTGGCTTCCCTGGCTACCGCCGTATCGCCCCTAAAATGCCGGTGGTGACCTCCGTCCGCAGCTCCCAGCTGCAGGACGGCTCCTCGGGCTCCCAGCTGATGCTGAACGGTAGCACCTCCTTCGAGGGCGGGCACCCGTCGCAGCCCGGCCCGCCGCAGCTGACCAGGGCCTCAGCCGACGTCCTGTCCAAGTGCAAGAAGGCCCTGTCGGAGCACAACGTGCTGGTGGTGGAGGGCGCGCGCAAGTACGCCTGCAAGATCTGCTGCAAGACCTTCCTGACGCTGACGGACTGCAAGAAGCACATCCGCGTGCACACGGGCGAGAAGCCCTACGCCTGCCTCAAGTGCGGCAAGCGCTTCAGCCAGTCCAGCCACCTCTACAAGCACTCCAAGACCACCTGCCTGCGCTGGCAGAGCAGCAACCTGCCCAGCACTTTGCTCTAGCGCCCGGCCCTGAGCCCGGGGCGCTGCCGGCGGGGGTGCCCTGCGGGGCTGTGGGCCCAGGGGCGTGCCCTGCGGGCTTGGGGGGACGCTGAAGGTGTGATGGTGCCACACACTCAAAAGTCTTGGTTCTGTCAATTGGGGATATTTCTGTACCTACCTCACAGGGGTGTTGTGAGGCTTAACCAGCTGTCAGCGAGGACCTCGCTGCGCTCCCACGGTGTGCGCTCAGGCCTTGGGCTGCCAGGGATGCAATCCCCACAGCCAGGCAGTTCCTTTGCAGAGCAGAGGGGTGAGAGCGTAGTTGTCTCATCAAGTAGCAGATTTGGAGAGTGAGCAACTGAAGTGCAAATTTCCTCTTTATTATTTTTCTTTTCTTATTTAGTATTTTGTAAAAGTGGAAGCATTTAAACAAGTGACCTGTAAGAGAAGTTGCTGCACTGTGTGCGGGCAGCGGCGCAGCAGGCTGCCAGGGCCTGCTGACCCCACCCGGGCTGCAGCTGCCCGGCACAGTGCTTCACAGTGTGCTCATTATAAACATAGTGTAGGGTTATGGATGTCTGTTTGGCTGTTCGTAGTAAAGGACACTGTGTATCAAAGGTGCTGCAGTTGAATCCAGGACAGGTGACTGCACATCCTCCCTCTGCAGCTGCACCTGGGGGGGTGGCTGAGGGTTTCTGTTCTGTAGGGCCTTGTATTCAGTGGTAAGTGAAGTACTGTTTCTTGTTTGTGCTACTCCTAGCAGTATTTTAACCAGTTTGTATCTCCTGTGTTACAGTTCTATATACACACAGTCTGGAAGAGCTCATCCTTGTCTGCTTTGCCTCTCTGAAGGAGAGGGGTGATCGGTGATGGCTTTTATCCCTGCTGGGTGCTCTCCTGCCATTCCCAGAGGCTGGCAGTCACCCTGTCCCTGTCCCCAGGCAAGCACTGTCCTCGACACTCTTATCTCCAGCCTTTAGTTTCCTCCTCTGCATACTGACTGCCTTTCCCTCACAGCTGCCATTAGATCACTCAGAAAGGGTCCTCATTCACCACATTTCTCTCTCTGTATAATGTAGTTGCCCCATGCAGTCCTTCCCCTGACAGCAGTGCCACAAGTGTGCACTGAAGCAATACAGGGAGAGTTTAACTGCAGAGAGCAGCTCTGCACACTCGGTGCAGCAGGAACTCCCTAGCGAGGGAACAGTGTAGCTCTTGTTTTGATTTCCTCTTCTTTGCTGCCCCAGTGGCTCTCACTGCCTGCTGCAGACACTTGAGCTAACGACTGGTGATCAGCACATGAAGTCTGTAGACAGGGTTTTGGAGCCCTTGTGCTAGAAGGTTCTGCTCTGCCAGGCAGGAGCAGGCCAGGACTGCAGTGCTTCCACGCTGCTCAGGAGGGACAGAGGTCTCCTGGTGCCCAAACCACAGAGCAGCAGCTTTCTGTTCACAGAATTTCCCCCTCTTTGTTTTATTCAGTGCAGCAAATAGGTCCTGTGTGAGGACACTCAGTGGCTGAAGGGGGTTGGTCAGCCCCTATCAGCTTTCTTAAACATCTTGGACTTCATAGGACCGAAGGTCAAATCCCAACCTGCAGTCCCACAGGGCCCTGAGCAGGAGCTGTTAAAGCTCCTGAAGCACAGACATCACACAGGCACTGCCAGACCAGAGGGAATATGGGGTGGAAACCTGTCTGCAGGTGGCTGTGAGTCAGCAGTGTGTTGAGGAGGAAACCTGTCTCCATCTCAGTGACGCTGCTGCACCTGCAGGTCATCTCCTCTTTAGCACCCAGGGGAGGAGGAGGCAGCCCTGGCTCAGCTCCTGTGAGTGGCCAGGGGTCTGCTACAGCCTGTGTGGAGCTGTCAGTTCTGGGCTCTGGGTCTACAGGCACTGAGGGAACTGCTTTTTGTAAATCATTAGGATGTGCCACTTTGTTTGATAAGAGTTTTGATATCTGGGGATTAACAGCATTGAGCCACCCTAAACTATCTCACTGAAACATCAATAAAATGCAGTATTTTGTACTTTACACTCTCTTGTGTTGCCTCATTAGTAGCATTTGAGTGCTTCAGCTTCCTTCCATTTCTAGTGTTTTGTTTTAGAAGGGGGGGTTGCACATTTTCCTCCTGTGGCACATCTAAATTCCTTCAGTTTTTAGGGCACCATCAGTGAGGAGAATCAGTTTGAGAACCAGTATCAGCAGGTGAAGATATGTAACTGTGCTTCTGATGTGTTTGTATCAAGACTTCAATGACATTGCGAAATACAGACCTCAAGCAGAAGGACTTCTGTCTTGCTTCAAGAGCAGTTTCCACCTGGACCATTTTTGGAGGTAGCAACTTTAAGTTTTATTACCCACTGGCATCTGGAAGAGCATTCTGCAAGGCCAGGATCCTGTGGCCAGTTCTTCTCCTAGTCTTCCACTCTGAAGCAATATCTCCAAATGGTGTCTCCAGGCTTCTGGGCCCACAGCCTGCTCAGAGGGCTCCTCACTTGTGCTCAGGACTCACAGATGCTGCAGGAGCTCTCGCCTGAAGCTGTCGTTTTATTAGTATGATGCAATAAACCCTACCTCTCTGTGCTGCACTGCCTGACTTCATTCCCTGGCTGGTGCTCCCCTGGTGCCTTTGCCAGCAGGTGGGTGGTTGGCTGAAGCAGCAAGGAGCTCTATATTAGCTCTTGGGCCCCATGCAGCTGCGGTGCCATGCAGCACAGAACCAGCCTCTTGCAACTGGGGCACAGGCATGGGGGACAAAAGCAGAGAGTGCTGCTGATGGCAGCCTCCTGCTTCATGCTGGGCTTTGCCAGCTTTGAGAGGATATACAAGAGCTAATTAACCATATAAAGCCAGTAGGAAGTCTTGAAGGACTGTGTTGTGCCATCAACACTCAGTGAGCTAGTGTGACCCAGCATGGTGCAGCTGGACTGCCCCTTGGTGTCTTTGGTCAGGGTGGGTTGGTGTCTTGTGGACAGCTGCTTCCTGGCTGGCCCAGCTCTGGAAGGACCATGGGAGGTGTTTAGTGCAGGCCACTGCTGGTGCTTGCAGAGATCCTGCTGCAGCCTCAATGCGTAGAGCTGTGCTGCCTGTACCTCCCTGATCAGCCAAAGGCTGGAAAGCTGTGGGACTGTGGGAGCATCCCCCCTTGTGCATGGAGGTCACTGATGTCTGTGTAAGCTCTGTCACCTCCTTGTTCACTTTAGATGGGGCCAAGGGAGCAAGAGGAAGTGGCTTGGTAATGGCATGGGCTTGGTCACAACCCCTGAGTGCCCGTCAGTGTCCTTCCAGGTCTGCAGCAGAAGGGTAGCAGGGGCTGGCCTGCTGAGCTGCAAGGTGTTAGTGCTGACCACACTGAACTGCATGGTGTGATGGCTTCATGTCCTGAACAGGCAGGAGGGTAATAAAACATATGTTGAGGCAGCACAAAAGCAGCAGTCTGTAATTTAAATACTGCACTGCACCTGATATTTCTTGATAATGTGAAGTTAAATTCAGTCTGGACCCTCCTCTGCACGAGAATGACTCTGAGCTGCTGAGGGATGTCCCTTAGTAGAGGTTGCACATCAGCACTCTACCTGTGCACGATGTGGCTGAGGGAGTGCAGCCTGAGCTAAGCCTCTGGAACCCCTGCTGGAGAGCAGAGAGGTGGACAGGCTGTGGTCAAGCTTCCTGCTGAGGGCTCCTGTGGAGCCGGGGCTGTGCCCTGTCCTGCAGCAGCTGTCTCGGCAGAGGTGCTGCAGCTCCCTCGCTGTGGTGGCTCCCAGCAGAGTTCTGTCATCTCACCAAGTCTGCCCATGGTTTACCTCTCCCTCGGTCCAAACCCACAGCAGTCTCGGGCATCAAATCTCACAAAAATGGGGAATTTAACAGAAGGGTAACAGCAGCAGGGTCAGCCCAGCCTGGTGCCTCTAGGGAGGGAACCCCTCGGTGCTTTCTCTGTGCTTTGTGAAGCCTCACAGCCTGCTACAGGAGCTGTGTGCCTGCTCTCACAGCACCTGTATCCTCTGTCCAGCCAAGCTGTTGGATGGTTCCTTGTCCTCTTTGGCTGGAGTTTTGCTGTGGGCAGCTTTACCATGCAGTTTCCTCATTTGTTTGTTCCATCTGTCCCTGGAGCTCACCAGTTTCCTGCTGACTCCAGGCTCTTTCTTCACTCCCTTGAGCTGCAGCTGCTTCCCTTTGATCAGAGCCCTCACTCTGACTCAGTACTAAGCACAATCCTCCTTACTGTAATTAATGCATCCTCATCAGCTTAGCCCAGTGACAACACCCCAGGGTCACACAAAACTCACAGCCACTCCTGTTTGTATGCTTGAGCTCAGCCTCTGCCTCACAGCTGGTGGCCAAAGGCTTCAGCAAGCAGCTGATGTGCAGAGCGAGGTCCCTGCTGCCAGACCACGCACGGGGTTCCATGCTCAGGGACGAGGTCACCTCAGTGATAGTTCAACTTTGCCAAACCCTGCCCCACCACAAGGAGAAAACCTCTGCTCAGGAAACTCAGCGGAGGGTGTCCCTGGTTCACACCTCAGCAGATGTCTGGTGCTGAGCTGCTCTTGACTGGGCAGTTTTCCCATCTCACTGAGCCTTGCAAGCGGAGAAACACTCAGCCCTGCAGCCACTGGCTGCCTGCCTTGAGGCACTGCTGGGGCAAAGGAGTTGGGGTGGATGATCTTCAGATAATGCTGCCAAGCCCCACCATGAGGGACTCCTCTTCCCTGCACTGCTCTGGGCTCTTGCTCCTGCTGCCAGCACACAGTGAACAGAGAACCCACACTGCTGCCGCTGTGAATATGCTTCCCCAGTGCCCTGCCCTGCCCTGTCTGCAGCAGCACCAGCAGCCAAGCCACCACCAGAGCCTGCCCCCTGAAAGGCAAAGGGATTGTTAATCTTTGTGCCAGCCTGGGCAGAAATTCTCCTCAGCAGACACTCCCTGCAGGAGCCCTCACTGCACTCAGTGAGGGTCTCACCCATGCCCTGTGCAGGAGCTGATCCCTGTGGCTATGACGGAAGTGTCAGCACAACATCAATGCATGGACACAGCTGCTGTCTGTACTGTGGGTGGGAAGATGCTGGCCCAGCTCTCTGCCCCTGGAGCTGCTGCTGCATGCTGCACTGGCTGCCTGGTCAGCTGCTGGCAGCACAGAGCTCTATGTTGGCTGTTAGTGGGAAAGACTCCAGAACCTGTCCAGAGACACACCCAGCACTAATCTGGGCTTTGCTGCCAGTTGGTTCAGCTCTGACTGGACACACTTAGACTTGCCTGAAGTCTCCAGTTTCCTTTCAGCAGGGTCAGAGAGACAAGCTCAGGATTTGATCTTTCACCCATTTTGAAGTATCTGTACAAAGCAAAATCTTTTCAGCAAGGGCAGAGTGATTATTCCTGTGGCTGGCAGAGCTGAGTGATGGACAGCTGCAGAAAGTGCTCATCTGAGAGTGATTCTATGACACCTGACCTGTGCTGTGGCCACCCAGCAGCCACCTTTATGAGCTGCTGTTACTCAGCACCCTCAGTGGTCCAGCACAGGTGCTCAGGTGCCAGCTCACTTACTCTTCACTATCCCTCACATCTCAGGGCTCACAACAAACTCTCCAAGATGTACTCAGCACCCCTCTGCACTGCAGCAACAGAATCTTTACTGTCAAGCCCAGGAAGCATACAGGGCAGCAAACCGATGGCCTTGTGTCTGTGCAACACCTCCAAGGTTCTCACACAGTTAGCTGGAGGCTTCCCAGACAGCCCAGATACTCAGGAGCCTGCTCCCCTCCTTCCCACCACCACGGCTGCAAACCCTTCCATGGTCATCAGAGGTCTCATCAGAAACCTCCCAGCCACCTTCTGCTCTGATGGGCACCAGCCATCAGCAAGGCTTTGAGCCAAGAGCTATTGATAAGCAACTTAGGAATGGTTTTAGGTTCCTGTGCAGCTCCCTGCAGCTATCGGCTGGGGCCAGAGCTGTGGGACACAAGGGACCACTGCCCCCAGGCTGCAGCCCCTGTGCTCCCTTTCAGCCTTGCTGGTCACCTTCCTGTGCTGCAGAGCAGCAGCAACCAGAGCAGCTCAGACACACCACAGCAGGTGCCTGTCCTGCCCTGTTCTCTGCCCACCTTTCCCTCTGCAGCACAGCCTCCACCCTCAGGTGCCTGGTACTGCTTGCCCTGGTGCCCAACTCACCCTGAGAACAGTGAAGCTGTGCAGGAAGGGCCTGGCCAGACTGCAGCCTCCCCATGGCAGGAAGCAGGAAGCCCTTTCTCTTCCAGCCCCTTGGCCACCCAGAGCCCCTGTCTAGGGCAGGTGGAGGGGGTCAGTCTAGCACTGCTGGGAGCACAACCAACAAGATCCTGAGCTGGGTATAGGACACTTCCACCTGTTGAAGCTTCCTCTCACAATTCCTGTCTTAAGGGGGCTGATCAGAAAGCCAGGGACAGCAGTGCCTGCTGTGCCAGAACAAGGGGGGATGGATTGGAGTGCAAGAGAGAGACTGAGAGTGGAGAGAAGGGAGAAATGTTTGAGCCTGAGGGTGGGGAGAGCCTGGCCCAGGGTGCCCAGAGAGGTGGGAGCTGCCCCATGGTTGGCAGCAGTGGGGGTCAGGTTGTTAGTGGCTGTGAGCAACCTGCTCTGGTTGGGGATGTCCCTGGGGGCTGCAGGGGGCTGGGCTGGAGGAGCTTGGAAGGTCCCTTCTAACACAAACTATTCTGTGACTCGATTTATGGCTGGGAGAAATGGGTCCCAGTCCCCTTTTATACCACAGGCACAGTTCCTGCAGGAGAGGTGGAGACCCCAGTGCCCCTGAAACGTGCTCATCCAGGCCTCTCCTGCAGCTGGATGCTTGGCACCTGCTCAAGAGTTCCTTTGTGTCTTTGTATGTCTGGGAAAAAGCAGAGGAGAGATGAGGCTGAAACCAGTGAGGCTACAGAACCTCCCAGCAGAAGACTCCCAGCCTGCAATCCACTTCAGAGCCATGCCCAGAATTAGCTGCAGACACCAAAGGCCGAGCTGGAGATGCCAGGGAAGCCATGCAAACCTGCTTTGCTTGTCAGAAACACCCTGCCTTGGCACCAGGTCCACAGGAGCTTTGGAGATGTGCTTGGCAGCAGCCTGGCAGCAGCTCCTTTGGCAGCCACAGGCTTGTGCCAGCTGAGCAATGCCCTCTCCTTCCTCCCTGGCTACAAGGTGGCTCAGGTATGGAGCCAGGGGCTCCGAGCACTGCAGCAGCAGCTCCCCCGTGGCACTCCTCCTGTGGTGCTGCCAGCAGAGCACACAGTAGTGCTGACACTGCAGCAATATGGCTGCAGACCCCCCAGCCATGCCCTGCCCACAGCTGCCCAGGGACACTCAGTTACCAAAGGAAGGAGCAGGACACATTCACTGCTTCTGTTTAATGGCCACGGGTCAGGTCTCTCCCCGCCGGCACTGGGGTGTGAGGCACAGGACTGGTCTGTGAGGCTTCTTCAGAGCTCCCTCACTGCTGGCACAGAGGACAAGGAGGCACAGGACTGGTCTGCAAGGCACCTCCAGGGAACAGCAAGCCCTGTTACCCTGCAGGGGCAGGGTTGTGGCCATCACAGCACCAACTCATGGGGCATGGGCTCCCCTCGCAGCCCAGCCAGCAGGTTGCTGGCTGCCAGCGCCGCCATGGTGTTCCTCGTGGCATAGGTGGCACTCCCGACGTGTGGCAGGATCACTGCAGGGCACAGCAACAGTTAATGGCTCAGCTCTTACCTTCCCTGACCTCTTACAGCCTCCTGAAGGGGTCTGCCCATGGGGCACAACTTGTACCAGTGACATCAGACACAGGGCATGAGGCAAAGGCTCTAAGGACTGGGAAAGAGTCTCATGATGTTTCTGAGAAGTCCTCCAGGCCAAAGATGGGCACCAAGAGTGGTCCTCCTGCCTGCCTTCAGGCTTAGTGATCACCACACTGCAGAGGCTGGGAGCTGGTGGCATATGTGAACCACCATGGCACAGTGGATGGACTACCAGCTCTCAGACCCCATGGGTTTCACTCCACAGCTCTGCTTTTGGAGGCAGATCCAGCAAGAAGGGGTCAGAGAAGGTGCTGAGCTCAGCTGCTCTCTGCAGAACTGAATTACTTCCTAGAATTCAGGGTTTACCTCACACTGGTCACTGCTTTAGGGCTCTGCTTTAGGGAAGCTACCAAGCTACTCCCTGAAGGCCACATGATGGAAGGCAGAGACCATGCCAGGGGCTGTCCCTAACCAGTGCCAGGCTGCTGGCACACCCCCACATTGTGCAGTATCTAACACAGGCACTTGAACACCCCCAGCCTGCCTGCCACTGCCTGCTCACTCCAGAGGCCAATGGGCACAGGGGGTCCTCACCACACCAGCCAGAGGGTGCCCAGCCATGGGCACAGCAGGGAGCTGACTGCCAGGGCAGAGCAGGGAGCTGGCTGCCAGGGCACAGTAGGGACCCAGCTGCCACTCACCGCAGTTCTTGAGGGACAACAGGGGGTGGTCGGTGGGCAGCGGCTCCGGCGTGGTGACGTCCAGGCCTGCAGCTGCAATCTGCCCCTGGGCCAGAGCCTCATGCAGGTCCTCCTGGTTCACCACGGCTCCCCTGCAACCACAGACACCCATGCTGCTGCTGAGGGGGCCCTGGGCTCCCACGGGCACAGGACACACAGGACAGCCTGGATGGTGGCACTCGGGTCCCCAGGGCTGCCTGAGTGGAGTTCAGAACCTCTCTGATGTGCCCAAACCTCCCAGGGTGCCAGCCCTGCTCCAGGCTGCCCAGCAGAAGGGACAGGAGCCAAGGGGTCTGCACACAAGCTGGCCCTGGGGCAGCCATTGAGGGATACAGGCAGCCCCAAGTGCCCCACAGAGGCCAGGTGCAACACACGGTTCTGCCACTGCCTCCTTCCCCCAGGCAGCAGCCATGGGGGGCAGCAGCAATGGGAGGCTGCAGCAATGGGGGAGCAACAATGGGGGGCAGCAGCCAAGGGAGGAGGCAGCAGCCGTGGGAGGCTGCAGCAATGGGAGGTTGCAGCCATGGGGGGCAGCAGCCATGGGGGGCAGCAGCCATGGGGGAGCAACAATGGGGGGCAGCAGCCAAGGGAGGAGGCAGCAGCCGTGGGAGGCTGCAGCAATGGGAGGCTGATGCTGGACTGGGCGAAGCAGCCCTGCTGCAGCCACCTCCATCCCAGGAGCAGCCCCACTGCAGTGGGATGTGGGGCCCTGAGGAGGAGACAGAGGCTGCAGCCTCCTAACAATTTATCCTGCTCTGGCAGGGGGGTTGGATTCGATGATCTGCAGAGGTTCCTTCCAACATCCTGTGTGATCCTGCCCTTGCTTGATCCCAAAAGACCCTGGGCTGGAGGGAAGAGAGTCCTGGAAGGCTGAACAGAGTCTGGGCACCGAGGGAAAGCAGATTACAGCCAGGCAGATCTCTCCTGCCACCATGGGTACCAGCAGGGCACAGCCACCATGCACAGGACACTGGCTCCTGCCTACCTGCTCGTGTTGATGAAGACTGAGGTCTTCTTCATCCTGCTGAAGAAGTCCCTGTTGCACATGCCCTGGGTGGCAGGGGTCAGGGAGCAGGTCACCACCACAAAGTCTGACTCCTCAGCCAGCCTGGTGAGGGGCACTGTGGAGCAGCACAGGACACAGCTCTGCTCAGGGACCTCTCCAGCACAGCTCAGCGACCCTCTCGTCCCTGAGTGCTGCTCTGGAGAAACGTGGCTGAGCGTTTCCCACAGACAGGGAGGCACAAGGACCAGCAAGCACCCACGGGAACCATGCCTACTGCTGCTGACACTGCTGCAGCCCGAGGGGAAGGCAGCGAAGCTTCAGCGCCAGCCTGGAGCAGGCTCTGGGAGGCAGCAGAGTACAGCAGCAGCAGCCTAGAGCAGAACCATCTCCGTGTGATACCTGCAGGCTGTTACCTATGCCACTGGCACTGCTGGAGCTGAGAGCAAACTGCAAGGGCAGGACACACTGCCACTGGCCTGCTGCAGGTCAGCTCCATATGGAAACCTGCTGGCTTCAGAGTGAGGATCCAGCACTCGATGCCAGCCCTGGGGCTCAAGCAGGACCACAGAGAAGTCCTCTCAGCACTGCTAGGCTTGGTTTACTCTGACTCTCATTTTAAAGCGGGAGACTGAAGCTGCTGCATGTCTCCAGCAGGCAACACCTACTGCCAGTGAAGATCTGCCCCAGCCCACCCCCTCCTCCCTGCAGAATCTCCATCTCATGGGGGATGGTCCACAGGACTCCCCCTCTTCCCAGGGGGAGCTGCCACTTTCTTCTCCCTGTCTTTTCTCACTTCTTTGTGGGAATGGAACTGGAACTCATGAAAGGAAGGGTCCACAGGGAGGATGGAAAGCAAAAGCAGCAGGAGCAGCCACAGGCCACACCCAGGGTGGGAATCAGCTGTGCCTGGCTGGCACCATCTGGCTCCAGGGGCCTCTCTCCCTCCCTCCCCTGCCCTCCTTTGCTGCCCCAAGAACAGGTCACTCCAGCTACACCAAGGAGCCATCCAGAGCCTCCAGCTTCCATCCAAGGGGACAGCAGCTTCCTGGAGCCACCCCAGCCACAGAGTTCTGTGCTGCCCTGCAGGGATGCCCAAGCACCACCCCTCTGCCTGCACCTCCTTACCGTACTCAGCGCCGAACTCCACGGCACTCTCTGGCCTCGGGCGGCTGCCGGAGTACAGAAACCTTCTGACCCCGAAGGGCTTCAGGCGCCTAGCAACTGCCTGTCCTGTCAGGGAGAGAGGAGAGGCTCCAGGGCCTGCTGTGGGGACCACTGCCAGGCCACTGAGGTCCATCTGCCCTCCCCAGGCAGTCTGCCCTTCAGGAGGTGGCACCTGCTGTGGCTGGCACCCAGCACAGCATGCTGCCTGCTGCAGGCCCCTGTGGTGGGATTGCTGCTGCCAGGCTGCCTCCAAGCCTGGGGTAGCAGGGGTGGGGGATGGATGTCTCCTGCTGCACCACATGTGGACAGGAACAAACTCCCCAGCACACTGTGCAGAGGAGCTGAGGAGCACAAATGCTGAAGCTACTCCAGGAGGCAAACTGGGGAGTGAGGACAGCAGCAGCCATCTGCTGCCAAAGTGCAGTGCCAAGGGCAGTCACCCTGGACTTTGTGAGGGCTTTGTTTAACCAAGGGCTGAGAGGCTGACACTCAGTCTGCTGCAGCATGCAGGTGCAGTGGATGTGTTTGAATGCTTCAAAGTTTAGGCCTGATGAACCAAAACCAGAGCTCAGAGAGGCTCCACAGGGCTGCCCTTGCTACCCTCAGACATAGTGGAGAGCACAAGGGGCACCAGCTGGGCCCAGACTCCAACACCAACCGGGACACAATCTTGCACCTGAGCCACACTTACCTATTCTGCCGAGACCTATGATGCCCACAGTGCTATCAGACAGACCATAGCCACACATCCAGAGGGGCTTCCATGTCGTCCAGCCACCACTAGCAGAGAGAGCAAGAAACAGATGTCAGCAAGACGCAGAGCAAAGCCTGCTCCAAGGCACAGCCTGCTGCAGAGCACAGCCTTGCCAAGGTTCCTGCTTCAGTGACCTCGATGGTCTCTTGCAGGAACCTGCTTGGACCTCAGCTGCACAGCAGCAGCCTTGGGATCAATTTAATTCAGCCACTGCTGACCACCACCCTGGCATGGCTGCCAGTCAGTGAGCTCTGCCCAGACCTGCCATGCATGCCTTTGACAGGTCTGCAGAGGTTCTGGCTGCCCTGTCCTGCAGGTCCTCTCCTCACACAGACAGGCTGAGACCTGTCCCTGAGCAGCCCCTGAGCAGCACATCACCAAAAGGCAAGGGAGCTGCGGAGGACCTGTCTGCAGGGTATGAGGTGTGACAGCCCTCAGCCTCATTTCACCTGCCCAGGCTGGCACAGGTTCTCCTGCAGCTCTTGTCCTGGGGCTGCTGAGCTCTGAAGCCAGCCCCTGCTGCAGCTGGCAGCTACTGGTACTCACTTCTTCACCTGCTCCACTGCCTCAGGCAGCCGGCGGCACGCAGCCAGGAGCAGAGCCACCGAGAGCTCTGCGGTGGCATCAGTCAGGACGTCAGGGGTATAGCCCACACGGATCCCTCTGCAAGGCAAGCACAGTCTGGGCTCTGCTGCACCTGTGGGGGCACCTCAAAGCTTCTGGGTAAGCTGCTGCACCTCTTACCATCACAGAACCACAGAACTGCCTCGAGCTGAAGAGCCTTTCAGGCCCCACTGCCAGGGCACCACTGAACCACAGACCTCAGCACCACCCTCCACAGCTCTGAAACCCCTCCAGGCCTGGGGGTTCCACCACTGCTTTGGGCAGCCTGGACCAGGGCTTGGCAACTCTTTCATAGATGAAATTGTTCCTCATGTCCAACCTAAACCTGCTCTGAGGCAATTTGAGGCCATTTCCTCTTGTCCTCTCAAGATGTTACACCTCAGTGCAGCCTTCCAGTACCTGAAGGAGCTCCAGGACAGCTGGAGAGGGACTTTGGATGAGGGCTGAGAGTGCCAGGACCAGGGACAATGTCTTGGAGCTGGGAGAGGGCAGACTGAGGAAGAAATTCTTGAGAGTGAGGGTGGGAAGAGCCTGGCACAGGTTGCCCAGGGAGGCTGTAGCTGCCTCCTCCCTGGAGGTGTTCAAAGCCAGGTTGGATGAGGCCTTGAGCAGCCTGGGCTGATGGGAGGTGTCCCTTCCCATGGCAGGGGCTTGGAGCAGAATGGTCTCTGAGGTCCCTTCCGACCCAACCCATTCTGTGAGTGTGACCTCCTCTGGACATCTGTACCGCCATGTGCTTGAGAACATCCTCTTAAAGACACTTCTGATCCATGGGGTCTCCTACCCTTACCCTAGCACCCAGGGGCTGGGGATGATCCTAGCCATACCAAGGGGCAGGGGCAGGCTGCAATCCCTGTCCAGCCCCGGGCTCCACCGAAGACCACCCACCAGGTGCCGTGCCAAAGCCACCTGCCCAGTGACCTGCAGCTGTGCCACATGCAGAGCAGGGCCAGCTTTGAATCTCATCCCCATGTCCCCATGGCTAGGCGAGGGGCAGGGGGCACCTACCGCTTCTTCATCTCGTCCAGGGCCAGGTGGTCAAAGCCGACCGACATGGTGCTGATCACCTTCAGGCTGGGCCCTGCGAGACACCGACAGCGGCGGCTGCCCAGCGACCCCCGGGCAGGCCGGGAGGGGGAAAGGGAACCGGGGGGAATCCAGGACGGGACGGGGCAGGGGGCATTTGTGGAGAGGCACGGAGAGACTCTGAAAGAGGGACGGCAACACCGGGTAGGGGACGGGACGCGGGATCCAGGGAGGGAAGGGGGAGTTCCAGCACTGTTGTCGGGGGCACCGTGGGGACACACCGGGGGCAGACACAGCGCGGAGGGAGGACGCCAGTGGGAATACAGCAGGCGAGGGCCACCGTGGGACACACCGGGGTAGGGACACCGTGGGGAGACACAGGGGGGAGGGAGGACAGCGGTGGGGAGGACACGGATAGGGGGCACGATGGGAACACCGCGGGGCTCCCGGGGCCGCAGCACGCACCGGCGGCGTCCAGCACCTCGCGGTCGATGCGGTCGGTGAGCAGGCACAGCAACCCCTGCTTCCCCGCCACCCCCGCCAGCAACTCGGACCGCGGCACCGGCTCCTCCGAGTCCCATAGCTGGACGCGGCACCTGCGGGAGAGCGGCCCCAGGTCACCGGCTGCGGCCCCGCACCGCCCGGCCCCGCCACCGGCCCCGGGCTCACCCGCTGGCCTGAGACAGCAGCCTCAACCCCTCGGCCGGGATCCGCCGCGTCACGAACACCGACATGGCCGCTCCGGCTCCAGCCCCGCAGCGACACCGGGCGGCAGCGGGGCCGGGCGGCCCGCCCCGGGCAGACCGCGCCGCAAGGGCGGGGAGCGGTAACGGTGCTGGAATGCAGCCTTCAGGCGAGGTCACTACGGAGCTGCTGCAGGGCGCCCGTGCAGGGCACCACGGAGAAGCTGCGCCGGTTCCCGCCCGAGGGCTGCCGCTGCAGGGGCCCCGGAAAAGCCATCATGGAACAGCTATGGAATGGGAGTCATCTGTATAGCGCACATGTGCAGGGCATGCGGTGTCACCCACTCCTGGTGTGCGTTCCTCCTGCAGAGAGCTCTGCCATGCCCGTGGGAGCAGCGGCACATCTCTGACCTGGGAACCAGCTGGCCTGAGCTGTCACCACCTCAGTGGAGCCCTTCTCCAGCATGGCTGCTCCTGGCAGCACTCCTGCCCTTGCTGCCAGTGCAGCACTGGGTGGCCGGACCACAGGGACAGGAGGAGCTAGCAACAGCTCTGCCCCAGGTTGAGTCTTACTGGGGCTGCTGCTAGGTGTCCCTCAAGGAATCAAAATTATTGTTTTGGAAGGGACCTTCCAAGCTCCTCCAGTGCAACTCCCTGCAGCCAGCAGGGACATCCTGGGGTAGTTTTAGGCTATGCCTTTAAAATGTTTTCACAGATCTTGAACAGAAAGTAGTAAAACGTAAATAAATCACTCTTGGGTGTGAAAAGGAAAATAAAGATAATTCTAAACAATCCATTGGAAGAGATAAGGAACTAAAACTACTTGTACCAAAACCATATCTCTCTCTTCTTGCTGCTTTGCTCTGGATAGATCCTAACTCGCTTCTGATTAACCTTGGCTGCATTGGTTTGGTATTAACTTCTCTGCTTCTGTCCCTTCTCCCTTTTGTAGAGAGGGTTAAGGGCAGGGCAGAGAGTGAGAAGCTAGCAGCTTCCCTTGGTCCTTGGCCAGGGGGTTCCTGTGCTATTTGTCAATTGGAAATATCTGTAAATACTATCACTACTGTGTATTTTGTGCATATTCATTACATTCCATTCTAGATTGTGATTTGCCTGTAAATGCAGCTTTCATTTGCTTCCAGCTGAGCTGATCTGGCAAAGTTAGAATACAATTAACCAAGTTGGAAGAGAACTTTGAGATGATCGAATCCAACCTAACACCCAACACCATCTGTGGTGGTTTGGAGAGAAGGCCTAGCCTCCTCTCCCCCACAAAGAGGAAGAAAAGACACAGCTAGCCAGCCGGAGAAGCAAAGGAAAATGCTCTATTTTACAAGCAATGTGGAAAATGCAGGATATGTACACAATTTACAGTATTTACAACATATATACAGGAATATACAGCAAAGTAAAAAAAAAAACAACAATAATACAGGAACAAAATACCCTCCTCCGGAGGGTACCCTCTGTACCCCCTTCTCTCCCCTTTTTTTCCAAAGAGGGTTAGAAAGAGAGAAAAAGAGCAGTTATTAATAAAGCAGAATATTAGTAGGCCACATGCTTATCTGTTCAAGGTCACTCTGGCAGGGAGCCCAGAGGCAGATGAGGTGGAAAGGGAGAAGGAAAGGAGCGAACGCAGCGAAAATCCCAGCTGCACCTAAACTTGAAACTGCATTCTACCAATCCACCAATGAAATTAGTTTAGAATATCTGATTGTTTTCATTATTATTCCCAGACATTCAGCCAGAGTGTCCCAGCACTGTCTCTTTCTTAAAGGCACAGCCTCAAACGGTCACAACATTTAATCAACTAAACCATGGCACCAAGTGCCTCATCTAGTCTCCTCCTAAACACCTCCAGTGATGGTGACTCCACCACCTCCCTGGGCAGCACATTCCAATGGCCAATCTCTCTTTCTGTGAAGAACTTCTTCCTAACATCCAGCCTAAACCTCCCCTGGTGCAGCTTGAGACTGTGTCCTCTTGTTCTGGTGCTGGTTGCCTGAGAGAAGAGACCAACCCCCACCTGGCTACAACCTCCCTTCAGGTAGTTGTAGAGTTAATGTTGGCAGGGGAAATTTCAACTCACTACACATCCCCAACCAGAGCAGGCTGCTCACAGCCACAAACAACCTGACCCCCACTGCTGCCAGCCATGGGGCAGCTCCCACCTCTCTGGGCACCCTGGACCAGGCTCTCCCCACCCTCAGGCTCAAGCATTTCTCCTTTTTCTCCACTCTCAGTCTCCCTCTTGCACTTCAAACCATTCCCCCTTGTCCTGGCACAACAGGCCCTGAGAAAAAAATCTGTCCCCAGCTTTCTGCTTGGCACTGCAAGGTGCCCAGAAGGTGTCCATGGAGACCCCAAGCCCCTCAGCCTGGCCTCACAGCAGAGGGCTTCCAGCCCTGCCAGCACTGCTGTGGCCTCCTCTGGCCCTGCTCCACCAGATCCCTGTCTGTACTGTGCTGAGCACTCCAGAGCTGCCCCAGCACTGCAGGGAGGTCTCAGCAAAGTACAGCAATGGGGCAGAATCCCCTCCCTACCCCTGCTGCCTGTACTGCTGGGCATCAGCCCAGGGCAGGGCTGGCAGCACTCAGTGCTGGCTCCTGTCCAGCTTTTCAGGGCACTCCACAGGCAGCCTCCCTCCCTCTGATGTCTTCAAGACCTGGCTGCAGCAGGGAAATGCTGCTGGATCAGGGTGTTCTGTAGGTCCCTGAGCTGCCTGGCCTGAAGGTGGACATCCTGCAAATATGGAGCAGCTCCCTAATGGGGATGCTGGTGGGGACCATGCAGTGATGGGAGAACAGAAGGGTGGACTGCATCATGAAGCTGGAGATGAGACCTTTCCTTAGGCCCCTTACAGATCTCCACTGGGCTTGGTGTGGACACTGCAGATCCCAAGAAAGGTGCAAGTGGCTGTCTAAGGAGACCCAGCAGGTGCACTACAGCACACAGACCTCTGCACCCAGAGCACTCCTGGCACTCACCTGCTCTCTCTGCTCCATTCCTGCGAGCTGGGCAGGAGCTGGAGCTCACCACAGTCCTGCAAAGCTTTTGAAGCATTCTTTAAACCCAAGGTGATGCTTTAGCAAGGCCTGGCTGGGTCAGATGTCAAGAGTGGGTGGCTCAGCAGGGCAGGGCAGGCAGATGGGAAGGCAGACAGCAGGAGGGGTCTGGCTGCATCCCTCCATCAGGTTCTGCCAGGTCTGAGGGTGGGCAGCCAGTGGCAGCTGTGCTGCTCTGGCTGTGCTTTCACACACAGGTGTGTGTGCATTTGCACGTCTCTGTGTCGCTTCCTTTGGACCTTGTTTCCATCTCCTTGCACCGGCAGGTCATTCCCTGTGAGCCCTGCTGCCTTCTCCAGGGCTACTGCAGCGCTCCAGCAGCACTGGCTTTGGGGTGACCTGCAGGCAAAGGCCCTCTGTGTGCCCTGCAGCAGCTGCCACGTGGCTGCAGGGCAGCACCTCCACATCGCCCTGGGAGAGGAGAGCCCTTCTGACCTGGTAGAGTGTTCCAGCAGGGGCCTGGAGAGAGCTGCTGTGCACAGTTCTGCTCTGAGTAGGGGTTGCTGGCCGTGCCGAGCTGCAGCTGTGAGCTGTCAGCTCCCGGGGGCACTCTGCCCTGCTGCCGGTGCTGCCTTATCGGTGATGCTATCAGATCAGATCATGCCAGCACAGCACCTTGCACTCTGTAATCACTGCTCCAAAGTTTAGTTTACTTTTCTGAGCTGGGCTATCATCAGAGCTGACATCTTACTTCCCCCCGATGGCACAGGGATTTGTACCAGGAGTGCTTGCTCTCCACCCTGACAGCCCCGTGCTAATCTGGCAGGAGCACAGCTACTGCCAGGGCTCTCCCCTCCTCTTGCTGCTGCCCTCCCCAGCTCCCCACTGCTCAGATGAAGGAGATGGAGTTGGGCATTCAGCAGAACCCGTGCCCCATGGTGCCAGACCCAATGCACAGTGCCAACTTGAAGCCCCGTCCCTGGAGGTGTTTAAGCCCAGGCTGGATGAGGCTCTGGGCAGCCTGCTCTAGTGTGGGGTGTCCCTGCCCATGGCAGTGGGGTTGGAACTAGATGATCCTTGTGGTCCCTTCCAACCCTGACTGATACTATGATTCCATGAACTTCAGAACACCTGACCAGTCCCTCCATTGGCACCAGTGCCAGCTAGATGGGGGCGCCCAGAGAGGCTCTCCCTGCAGAGCACAGTGCACAGTGCTGGCAGCAGTGTGCTCTCACCCTGACCCTCACAGGCACCACGGTTCTGTGAGCTGCCGGCTGTGTGGCTCCAGCTTCAGAGCCTTTGCTGTGGATGTGCAGAAAGGCTTTGGCTGGCACCAACCCCTGGGCCCACCATCTGCAGCCACAGGCAGGCACAGGACCTGTTCAGCAAGCAAGCAGCTCCTCAGCCCCTCTGCAAGGTCATGGGCAATGCTGTACTCTCCCACTGGATCTCATCAGTGCCCTCTCCAGCTGAGAGCCACGGGGGCCCTGAGGCTGGGGGCACCTCCAGAGTCACCTTGTCCCACCTCTGCTCAGAGCAGAGTCTGCTGGGGCTGCTTGCTGGGGCTGTGCCCAGCTGGGGTTGGGCTATTCCTGTGACCTCTGAGGAGCTGGTGGCAGTGCTCAGCCACCCTCAGGGTGACAAAAGCATTTTCTGCTGTTTCGGTGGAAGTTCCTGTCCCAGTATGTGCCCTCGGGGAGACACTGCTGAAGGAGCCACTCCCCACCAGCTCTTCACACAGGACAGGACCTTCTGAGCCTTCCCCTGCAGCTCCTGTGCTGCTCAGAGCTGCGCTGCAGGCCAAGCACAGAGAGGGCTGCACTTGAGCCTGCTCCTCACTGCTCCCTCCCCAGCACCTCACAGCCTGCCGACAGCTGTGGGTCCCAGTGCCATGGGGCTGGGGGTTGCACTTCCAGTGGGCAGGAGCTTCCTGAGCTTCCACAGAAGCAAACTGAGCTGGATCCCCACTAGCTGCATGTTGAGGTTTGCTTTGAGCAAGAGGGGCCTTGGGTCCCAGGAACACCTGTGCAATTCAGGCCTTGAAGAATTCTCTGTTGACAATATAGTGGCGGAGTAAGAGATGTGAGAAAGTGCTGATTGCTTGGTATGCTGAAGTCCAGCTGCCCCCGAGAAGGGAGGCAAGCAAGATAAGGAGGAAGCGAGATCTGGGAGAGAGCAATTAGACCGGATAGAAGAATTCCACAGAGTTGTGAAAACAATGATGTAACCTTTCAGAGAGCAACCAATAGTATGTTGCCAAGTGGGCATAATTATAGCAAACTGTATATAAGATGTGTCTGATGCTCAATAAAGTTGGATTCCGCTGATCACATTGGTCGTATAGCGGCCCCTTCTTGCAGTAGCTGCAGCCTCCTGCATGACTGTGCTGGGTGCTGGAGGGGTGCCTGGCTGGGTGGGGTGCCCCCGGGGGAGGAGGAGCCGGGGATGCAGGCACTGCCCGGGTGTCTATAGAAACACAGCCCTGCCCTTCCGGGACACTGGCAGGGTCCTGCCCCCCTGTGTGCCCACGTTTGACCCTGATGGCCACGGGGATGTGGCAAACCACAGGGGGACAACCTCCCCAGGCCTGTGGGTATGAGGCAGCAAGGGAGAGAGGGCAGCAGCAGACAGCTCCAGTTGTGTTTGTTTGAGCAGGGGCTGTAGCCTTGGCACCTTACCTTCCAGTGCCAGCATTTCAGGAGTGCCTGCTGGCACACACCCCTCCTGCCCTGCAGGGATAGGGGTGGTGGCATCTGCCCACCTCTGCTGACTCAACTTCCCTCCACCCCAGGGCAGCTGCAGGGAGCAGTAGGCAGACCTAGACCAGGCTCCCTGCGAGGGGTCAGGATGGAGGCCTGCAGCTGCTGCTGGTCCCACACCTGTGGTGCTGCCAGGCACACAGGGCACTAACCAGCTCCTGCCAGGCACTCAGGACACTGGGCAGCTCCTACCAGCCAGGAGGAGCCCTGAGCAGCCTGGTCTGGTGTAGGTGTCCCTGCTCATAACACCAGGCTTGGAGGGGATGACCCTCAAGGTTCCTGCCCACCCAGACCACTCTGTGCCTGGTGGTAAAGGAGCAACTCACACTTGGTGCTCTCTGCATCTCCTCTGGTTCCCTTCCCTGCTGAGTCACCAACCTGTGCCACCTCTCTGCAGCACACCGCCAGCTGTCGAGGTGAGTCCCCCTCCCACTCTTTCCTTCTGAACCATTCTCCTGCTGTGTCACCTCCTTGTCCATTCAGAGCTTTCTCCCTGGGACACCCTGCACAGCTTTTGTCCCTGGACACCCTGAAGAACTTCATCCCTGGGACACCCTGAAGAACTTTGTCCCTGGACACCCTACAAAGCTTTTGTCCTTGGGACACCCTGCAGAGCTTTTGTCTCTGGCAGATTCTGCAGAGCTTTTGTCCCTGGACACCCTGCACAGCTTTTGTCCCTGGAGACCCTGCAGAGTTTCTGTCCCTGGGAGATTCTGCAGAGCTTCTGTCCCTGGGACACCCTGCACAGCTTTTGTCCCTGGACACCCTGCAGAGATTTGTCCCTGGACACCCTGCAGAGCCCTGTAAACTTCTCTGAAAGCTGAAATGAGGTCGGTGAGAGGCTGGTGAGCAGCTGCCACTGCAGGTGGCCAGGCTGCAGCTGGAGGAGCGAGGACACTGGGTGGGTAGCAGCCAAGTCCAGGGCTGTTTTCCTGTGGCCAGGCAGGATGATGGGCCAGGATCAACCGTTGGAGGTTCACCAAGGCAAGGGCTGGGTCCTGTCCTTGGGTCACAACAACCCCATGAAGGCTGCAGGCTGGGGCAGTGGCTGGGAACCGCCCAGCAGGAAAGGCCATGGGGGTGCTGAGTGCCCGCAGCTGGAGCTGAGTCATCAGTGCCCAGGTGGGCAAGAAGGGCAGCAGCAGCCTGGGCTGGAGCAGCAATGGTGTGGGCAGCAGGAGCAGGGCAGGACTTGTGCCCTTGGGCTGGGCACTGCTGAGGCTGCAGCTTGAGTGCTGCCTTCAGCTCTGGGCCCCTCACTGCCAGAAGGAGACTGAGGGCTGGAGCAGGGGCAGAGAAGGGCAAGAAAGGTGGGGAAGGGTCTGGAGAAGAGGGCTGGGGAGGAGCAACTGAGGGAGCTGGGGGGGTTGGTGTGGAGCAGAGGAGGCTGAGGGAGACCTCCTTGCTCTCTGCAGCTCCCTGAGAGGAGGCTGCAGCCAGGTAGGAGCTGGGCTCCTCCAAAGGAACAAATGCTAGGACAAGAGGAAACAGGCTCAGCCTGCGCCAGACAGGTTTAGGTTGGAGCTGTGGAACAATTAGTTCCCCAAAAGGGTTGTCCAGGCCTCCCCCAGGCTGCCCCGGGTGTGGTGGTTTTAGGCTATGCCTTTAAAATTTAGCTGCAGATGTTGAGCAGAAAGGTAGAAAAATACAAATAAATTACTATTGGGAGTAAAAAAGAAAACCAAAGATTATTCTAAATAAATTAACTGGATAAATATCTGGGATAAGAGGAGCTGCACCATAACAATTTTCCCTTTTCTCATGCCTTTTCTCTTCTGATCTTGGCTGGTTTTACTTTGCTCAGGAGAAGATAGCCTGCTTCTGGCTGGCCTTGGATAAGTCTAACCCTCTGCTCCTCTCTCTTTTGGGACAGGGGGACCTGGGGGGCAGTGGAACAGCTTCCTGGCCTTTTGTTTGCTAATTGTAAATACCTGTATAATGCTGTAAATCCTGTGTATTTTGCACATATTCACTGCATTCCATCATAGAGTGCAGGTTTTGCTTGTAGATAAAGCTTCATTTGCTTCCAACTGAGCTGGTCTGGCTAAAATGTTAATGCCAGGGGGAAACTTCAACTCACCACACAGGGCAGTGGTGGAGTCTCCATCCCTGGAAGGGCTTCCAAGCTGTGGAGCTGTGGTACTGAGGGCTATGGGTTGGTGGTGCTCTGGCAGTGCTGGGCACAGGGTTGGGGTTGATCCTCTTAAAGCTCTCTTCCAACCCAAGCAGGTCCATGGCTGCGTGCAGACTTGCAGGGATCTGCCGTGATACTGTGATACTGTGATACTGTGAGGCTGTCACACTTGCAGAAGCCTTGATGGGGGAGCAACCTCCCCAGACACAGCCTCCCGTGCTTCTGTGAGGCTGTTTGACTCCCAGACCTTGGCTGTCCTTGTCTGCTTCCAGGGGGCTTTCAACACAAAGGAGATGAGTCAGGACACAGCCACAGGAGATGTGTCCAGGCTCACCCCAAGGCTACCTAGGTCACAGACAACCACAGGAGATGTGTTCAAGTGACAGTGGAATGTGTGCTCCACAGGGGGAGGGGAACACCTCCTCTTGGGCAGCTGTTTGGTGGATTTTGGGAGTGCCTCAGTGCAGGAAACAGCAGTCCCTGACTATCACTGGGTGGAGATGATGTCTTCTGAAGTACAACTCACCCCTGGCACATCCTGCAGCTCTCATAGACCACCAAAATCCCCTTCTGTCCCCCCAACCCCATGCTCCACAGATGTCCTATAGCCCCCTGTGACTCCCTCACCCCTAGCTGCTCCAAGGGTCCCCTCAATGCCTTCACCCCCCATTACCTCTCATAGCTCCCCCCCAAGTCCATCACAGTATAACTAACTAACTAACTAACTAACTAACTAACTAACTAACTAACTAACTAAGGTTGGAAAGGACCTCAAGGATCATCGAGTCCAACCTATCAACACAGACCCCATGACTAGACCATGGCACCAAGTGCCACATTCAATCTCCTCTTGAACGCCTCCAGGGATGGTGACTCCACCACCCCCCTGGGCAGCCCATTCCAATGATGAACGACTCGCTCAGTGAAGAACTTTCTCCTCACCTCAAGCCTAAACCTCCCCTGGCGCAGCTTGAGACTGTGTCCTCTTGTTCTGGTGCTGGTTGCCTGGGAGAAGAGACCAAGCCCTTCCCGGCTACAACCTCCCTTCAGGTAGTTGTATAGGGCAATGAGGTCACCCCTGAGCCTCCTCTTCTCCAGGCTAAACAATCCCAGCTCCCTCAGCCTCTCCTCATAGGGCTTGTGCTCAAGGCCTCTCCCCCCAGCCTTGTTGCCCTTCTCTGGACACGTTCAAGTGTTTTGATGTCCTTCTTAAACTGAGGGACCCAGAATTGGACACAGGACTCACTCTTGTGGACGGGGACCACATTGGCCAGTTTCCAGTTATCTGGGACCTCACCAGTGAGCCAGCACTGGAGGAAAATGATGGAGAGCGGCTTGGCCAGCTCATCTGCCAGCTCTCTCAGCACCCTAGGATGGATCCCATCCGGTCCCATGGACTTGTGAGTGTCCAAGTGGCTCAGCAGGTCCCAAACTAATTCCTCATGGATTTCCGGGGCACCACACTGCTCCCTGACCCCATCACCCAGCTCAGGAGGCCACTCATCCTGAACTCCTGCCTTGCTGTTAAACATTGAGGCAAAGAAGGTGTTCAGGACCTCAGCCTTTTCCTCATCTTCTGTCACCATGTTCCCCTCCAGGTCCACTAGGGAGTGCAGGTTCTTCCTGCCCTTCTTCTTATTGTTAATATATTTATAAAAATGCTTTTTATTGTCTTTGACAGAGGTGGCCAGCTTCAGTTCCAGCTGGGCCTTTGCCTCCTTAATTTTATTCCTACATAATCTAACAACTTCCTTGAACATACCTCGAAAAGCCTTCCCCTCCTTCCAAAGGTGATGCAGCCTCTTTTTTCCCCTTAAATCCTCCAGGAGCTGCTTGCTCATCCAGGCCGGTCGCCTTCCCCGCCGGCTTGCCTTTCGGTGGGGAAGACTATCTTTCTAGATAAATGCACCCCATCAGGACCCAGCAGGTTGGGTGCAGTGAAAGTTGTCCCATGATCAAAGAAACCAAAGTTCTGCCACTGGCACCATCCCCTGAGCCAATTGTTGATGGTGTGGGTTCTCCTGTTCCTCTCAGTGTACACCCCTGCCACTGAGGGAACTGAGCAGAACACCGCTTGAGCTCCTGCCCCATCAATCAATTGTCCAAGGGCCTTGAATTCTTTTTTAATTGCCCTGGTGCCCTTCTTGTCAATCTCATGACTCCCAGCCTGTATCACCAGCAGAGGGTAATAGTCAGTGGGGTGGATTAATTTAGGGAGTCTCCTTGCGATGTCCCTAACCCGCGCCCCGGGTAAGGGAGCAGACCTCCCTGTGGGATGGGTCGGGACGACCTATGGGTCCCTCAGTACCCCCCAGGAGAGAGTCCCCAACAACTATAACCCTTCTCCTTTTCTTTGTGGAGCTGGTCGTTATAACTGGTGGGGACTGCTTGGCCTCAGGCTCCACTCCGGATGGCTGATCCTTAGCCCTCTCATCCCCACTGCCCTCGGCCTGCAGGGCCTCATACTTATTATGCAAGGGCAGCGGAGGAGGAGGAGAGGGCCGGGATGGATTTCTCTTGCCACCTCTGGCAGGGACCTGTATCCATCCCTCCCTGTTTCCAGGGACCCTTCCCTCAGCAGGGGAGATCTGCAGAGCCTTCTCCCACAAATCCAACTCCCTTTCACTTTCACTTATTGCCCTGAGCCTAGATACCTCATCCTTCATCTCGGCCACTTCATCCTTCAGCTCTGCCACCAGACTGAGGAGAAAGTTCACCTGCTCACACCTGACACAGGTGTTCTGTCCTTCCCCCTCTATTCCAAGTGCCAGGCTGAAGCACTCTCTGCAGCCGGCAGCCTGGACTCCAGCATGCTGATGAAGCAAGTCTGTCTGGGCAGATGCTGTTTTTCTAGCCTTTGTCCGAGTGACTGCCATAGTTCAAGTTTGGTTGGATTGGGTTTTTTTGTTGTTTTTGTTTGTTTGTTTGTTCTGTTTTTTTATGCAACCAGCCAAAAGGCTCCCGAACCAAAATGGCACCACGTGCACAGCCCGGGCAGGACTGAAACCTCCCGTGGCTGACGTCAAGTTCCCGTTCCCGTGCAGGCTCGTGAGAGCACGATCCTGCCGGACCCCCCCTACCAGGAGTCCTCCCGACCCACGAAACCCCGAAAGGAAGGCGAAAAGCTGAGCAGAAAACTCACAATTCAAGCGTAGCAGTCCTGAGCACCGGGTCCGACTGGCTCCCGAATCAAAATGGACAAAAGGATGAGAGGGGATGGACTGCAATTTGAGGAGCACAGATTGAGACTGCAGATGAGGAAGAAAATCTCAGCTGTGAGGGTAGTGAGACTTTGACACAGACTGCCCAGGGAGGCTGTGGCTGCCTCCTCCCTGGAGGTGCTCAGGGCCAGGCTGGATGAGGCCTTGAGCAATGTGGGCTAATGGGAGGGGTCCCTGACCATGGCAGGGATTGGAGCTGGGTGGTTTCTGAGATCTCTTCCAACCCAACTCACTCTGTGACTGTGAACCCCCACCTGGCTGCAGCCTCCTCTCAGGGAGCTGCAGAGAGCAAGGAGGTCTCCCTCAGCCTCCTCTGCTCCATACCAACCCCCCGAGCTCCCTCAGCTGCTCCTCCCCAGCCCTCTTCTCCAGACCCTTCCCCACCTTTCTTGCCCTTCTCTGCCCCTGCTCCAGCCCTCAGTGTCCTTCTGGCAGTGAGGGGCCCAGAGTTGAGCCCAGGACTCGAGGTGCTGTAAGAAACTAGTGAGGGAAGCTTGGCTCTTGGATCTCACCATTGCCAGTCCTGCGCTGACCCAAAGTTGGTCTCTGCAGTGTGTGGGCACCATGTGTGGAGAAGCACTGCTGGGCTTCTCCCCGGGGGCAGTGCCCACCCCTACAGCTTCAGGGCCCCCCAGGATCTCAGGCCATGCCTCAGGGACAGCCATGGGCCAGGGCCAGAGCAGCCCAGTCCCTGCTTTCCATCCTGCTAATGATGCTGCCTCCAGCCCGCGGAAGGAGGTTGGAAGGGCAGCCACACGCAGATTATGGGAGCAAACCCTCTCATGGGGACGTAGAGAGAGCTGGAGGCTGCCTGGCACCGAACTGCTGCTTTCCACGTTCGGTGCCAATCACCTCCCGCTGCCAGGGCTCCTCCCGCGGCGTGCCCGGTGCACAATGGAGCAGGCGGCGAGCAGGGCGAGCAGGCAGGCAGGGGGCACGGACAGCGATGATGGAAACGACTGAGAAGGTCCCAGCCTGCTGCTGGCTGGCTCGGGCTGGTTGCCGTAATTAATTTATGGAAAGCACTAAATGGGGAATAAAAACAATCTCACAAATCCCTGCTAAGCTCTGCCCTGGTTCTGAAACTGTACCCTCCGGGCAGAATTTCTCACCACGATTAACCTCTTTCGCTGTCCAGAATTAAAAGGAACTTTTTCTTCACGCAGTGGTGCAGAGCCTGGCTGGTCAGGACCCATCTCGGGGCTGGCCCGGATGGGATCTGCCCGGACCGGGACCCCCGCACGCTAAATCTGCCAACATTTTCCCGTGGGATTCTCCTCATTTAATGCAGACGGTGGCCTGGCGGCGCTGCCAGCCGCCGAGCAGCACGGAGACCTTGCCACACATTTGGAAACTGCCTTTAAAAGAAACCAAGAAAAAGCATTTTCCGTGCGGTTGCTGCTTCCCTCTGGCAGGCAGAGCCCCCGGGGCGGGAAGCGTAGAAGAGGCTGGGGAAGGTGAGCAGCGGAGGGTCTGCAGCGGCTCCGGGTCGCGGAGTGCACGCTGTGCAGGGCAGGAGAAGCCTGTAAAGGGCTTTGGTCCTCAGGCACCACTGCCTGAGCTTTGGTTCTTGCAGCTCCTTGAAGGGGGATCTGCCTCTTGCCACGCTCCCTGCCGCAGGGAGAAGCAGCAGTAAGGGTCCCCGGGACAGCTGTGCGCAGTTTGTCACCCGGACCCTGCAGTATCCCAGCAGAGTGGTGCTGGAAGGGACCTCTGAAGCTCACCCAACCCAACCCCCCTGCTCCAGCAGGGCACCCACAGCAGCTTGCTCAGGAGCACAATGCCGGGGGGGTGGCTCTGTTCCCAGCAGCAAGGATTAGTTTGGGTGCTTTAACTCATGAGCTGCACATTAGCTCCATGCACACCTCCATAGCAGCTATGCTGCCCTGCTGCCTGCCCCCATGCTGCAGCAACCCCTGCACCTGCAGCACCCCCAGTGCACAGAGCAGCCCCTGCCAGGCAGCAGCAGCTCCAGTGCAGCCTCACAGTGCCTCTGGCACATAAACTCTGCCAGGTCTGCGGGGCTGGCAGGGCATGGCCAGGCTGTCTGGTGCCCTGGCTCCATGTCCCAGTGGAGGCCAGTGACAAGCGGAGTCCCTCAGGGATCAGTCCTGGGACCTGTCTTGTTCAACATCTTTGTGGGTGACATGGACAGTGGCATTGAGTGCACCTTCAGCAAGTTTGCTGATGACAGCAAGCTGTGTGGTGCAGCAGACACGCTGGAGGGAAGGGAGGCCATCCAGAGGGACCTTGACAGGCTGGAGAGGTGGGCACAAGCCAACCTCATGAAGTTCAAGAAGAGCAAGTGCAGGGTCCTGCATCTGGGTCGAGGCAATCCCAGGCACAAATACAGGCTGGGCAGTGACTGGCTGCAAAGCAGCCCTGAGGAGAGAGACTTGGGGGTGCTGGTGGACAAAAAGCTCAACATGAGCTCTCAATGTGCACTTGCAGCCCGCAAAGCCAATCAGATCCTGGGCTGCATCAGGAGAAGTGTGGCCAGCAGGTCGAGGGAGGTGATCCTCCCCCTCTACTCAGCTCTGGTGAGACCCCACCTGGAGTACTGTGTCCAGTTCTGGAGCCCCTATTACAAGAGGGATCTGGAGGTGCTGGAACGTGTCCAGAGAAGGGCCACAAGGATGATCAGAGGGCTGGAGCACCTCTCCTATGAGGACAGACTGAAGGAGTTGGGGCTGTTCAGTCTGCAGAAGAGAATGCTCTGAGGTGACCTAATTGTGGCCTTCCAGTATCTGAAGGGGGCCTACAAGAAGGCTGGGGAAGGACTTCTCAGGATCTCAGGTAGTGATAGGACTAGGGGGAATGGAATGAAGCTGGAGGTGGGGAGATTCAGGCTGGAGGTGAGGAGGAGGTTCTTCACCATGAGAGTGGTGAGACCCTGGAATGGGTTGTCCAGGGAGGTGGTCGAGGCCCCGTCCCTGGGAGTGTTTAAGAGCAGGCTGGATGAGGCTCTGTCCAGCCTGCTCTAGTGTGGGGTTTCCCTGCCCATGGCAGGGGGGTTGGAACTAGATGATCCTTGTGGTCCCTTCCAACCCTGAATGAAACTATGAAACTGATGTGACCCTGTGATGTGCACAGCACTTGGGCTGACCTTTGGGTCACAACAACCCCATGAAGGCTGCAGGCTTGGGGCAAAGTGTCTGAGAACTGACCAGCAGAAAAGGCCCTGGGGGTGCTGGGTGTCAGCAGCTGGAGCTGAGGCAGCAGTGTCCAGGGGGACAAGAAGGGCAGCAGCAGCCTGGGCTGGAGCAGCAATGGTGTGGGCAGCAGGAGCAGGGCAGGGCTTGTGCCCCTGGGCTGGGCACTGCTGAGGCTGCAGCTTGAGTGCTGCCTTCAGCTCTGGGCCCCTCACTCCAAGATAGACTTCAGGTCCACAGAAAGGCAACAAAGCTGGGGAAGGGTCTAAGAGGAGAAAAGGAGGCTCAGGGGAAACCTTCTCAGTCTCTACAGCTCTCTGTAAGGAGACTGGAGCAAGATGGGGAAGCGGTCACTCAGTCTGGGTCTGGACGTGCAGCTGGCAGCAAAATGCACGAGGCCACACTCACTGGTGCCAATGTAAAGTCCAGCTCACAATTCTCTGCTGAAAAGCCTCTATCTTTTGGCTGAGCTGTGGGCAGACGTATGTCCGCCATCTGGGCTAAGTGCACGAGCGACTGGCACACTGAACTGAATGGCTGAGTTCAAAGCCATTTTGTGCAGCATGTATGGGCTTGGCATGGAGTATGCTGCATGCAGAGTGGCTAAATTGTAATCTGCCACCTGTGGGATGCAAGGGCTTGTCCCAGGATAGGCTATGTATGCAGCTGGTGGAGTGGCTAAGTTATAATCTTCTGCCTGCGGGACATGAGGACTTAGCACAGAGTATGCTGTGGGCAGAGCCGGTGGAGTGGCTGGTCTCGGTGATGCAGGACACAAACGAGCAACTGGTGGCTGGCTTTGTTTATCTTTAACCGTGCACACTGCGGCAAGGCTCAGCCGTGCTGTGTCTTGAGCTAAGGGCAGAGCCAATGTGCCTTCAGCAATAAGCTGCTCAGAATGTTGTGCCCCCCAAAAGACACCATTTTAGGGTCTGTCCCTTCAAAGTCCTGTTCACGGGATCATGCTTCAGGCTGTTCCTAAAGAGACGGTGCCAGGGACTGAGCTCCGGCGATCCAGACCACGTCGGGGCTGCGCGATCTGTAAAAGCTTTCACTCGAGCTTTTGGATGAGCTGGGATTAGAACCAGTGCTCACGTCTGCGATTGCTCTAAGAGCAGCACTAGACTTGCTGATTTGCAGTGCAAATAAATCAGTGAGTTCTGTATGCTTTGCCTCTGACCTTTCTAGATCTTTTTCCAAATGAAAACTCCTCTCCTCGAAAGTACGGATTTTTCATCGTAAGTACTACGTTGAGCTAGTCCTTGGATAACACAGGCTCCCAAAATCATGGCAGGGACGCTATCAGCCTTGGCTAATTTATTGGCAATGTTCTCCACGTTTTTACAACTCTGTTTTGCCCATTACAAGTCTGAGGCTGTTAGTTCAGAGCCTGATTTGTGTAAAACCTTCACAATTGGGCACCCTGCTCTTCGCTGCACCATTTGATTTAGTTTTGATCAAATTGATAAGCTGGAAATAGGATAAAAATATGAATATTATTTATTAAGTATTTTTTAAAAATTCCAAGCAAATTTTATCCAGGTTCATTTGCCCGGGTGATGATAGGTTAATTACACAAAATAGGATGCTAATAAACAGCAGAGTAACAGGCTAGGAAAATCAGAACTTGGAATACAGAGGAACAAACTGGAAACTTCTTATAAGCTATACTGCCTCAGGTGGCGAGGTGGACCACCTCGGGTTCACGACGGAGCTAACCAACAGGTAACCAAGCTATAAACCTTAGGAATGACCAGGTGAATTAGCATAAGTTACTCATGAACCGCTGAGCTCTTATGTACCAAAACCTTTGCTGAATGAAGTGATGCTCTGAATTCCTGTTTGTAATCCAAAGGGTAGGAATAATCCAAAAGGCTGCGTCCAAAATTAGAGGAACTGAGAGAGAGGGAGACACGCGGCGTGGTGGAGACCTAAACACTATGCTGTTAGGACAAAAGAAGCTAATTGCCCTGAAGACAGGAGCACGAAGTGGGTGCTTGTCACCACCTTGAATCACATTAATGAATTGGGGAAGGAGGAGAGGAGAGAGAGAGAGAGAAGAGAGAGAAAGATGTGGACTCTGAAATCTTCCCCAATAAATTCCCTTTTTGAAACCTGAACAGCCCAATGGCACATTAGTTATTCAAATCCTGCCAATCAGTTCAAAATGTTGTATGGTGAGCAAAACTGCACACGCCTTCTCTCATAGCCTCTGACATGTGCAGTTGCCTCTCTGAGATGTGAGGCTCAGGGTCCAGCTTCCACCCCCTCCACGCAGCCTTAACAGTGCCTGCCTATTGGCTCCTCGACCTCAGTGTGGACCCTGCAACAGAGAGGGAGGAGAAAGGGCAGTGGCCAAACAGGTTTAGCTGGCTTGTTAATGCCTCTTCCAGGACAGGGCAGGCAGGGAGTGGGAAGCTATTAGCAGCTCTCCTGGTTTTGGGCCAAGAGGGTTCTTGTGCTGTTCATCAATTGTAAATACCTGTAAATGTTGTAAATATTGTATATTTTGTACATGTTCATTGCATTCCATTGTAGAGTGTAGTCTTGCTTGTAAACACAGATTCATCTGTTTCCAGCTGGGCTGCAATTTCATGTTGGGGGGAATTCTCAACCCACCACAAAGAGCCATGCAGATGTGGTGCTGAGGGCCATGGTTCAGTGGCAGCCTTGGTGTTGATGACCTTAAAGGTCTCTTTCAGCCAAAGTGGTTCTATGATGCTGTGCATCCTCATGTGGCCCTGCTCAGGTCTGCCCAGGTCTTTGGGGCAGAGAGCAACACAACAGCTCGGGGTGGTCTGAGCACACCAAGCCACAGTGCTGGGCACTGCCATCTCCAGCCAGCCCTGGCAGGAACCCACAGGTGCAGCTGTATAAATGTGAGTTACTGCAAAGCAGCCCTGGGCCTGCTGAGCTGCCCTGCAGTGCAGGGACTGCATGCCAAAGGCTTCCCTGAAGCAGGGACACCTCTCAAAGCCACTCCTGGAGGATGAGGGATTCCTTGTGACGGCAGGTTCTGGGTGAGGGATTGAGAGGATGCCAACCTGAGTAGTGTAAAGGATGCACAGCACACAAGAAAACCCTTTAGACAAACTGGTGACCGCTCCTGGGGCTGGGAGTGGATCCAGCTATACCCAGACTTTCTCTGAGAAGGGGCTCAGTCAGCAAGGGGATCCTCTCTGAACCTTCTGGCTCAGCAGGAGGATTTCCTCACCCTTTGTATCCTGTGAACAAGTCTGAGACTAAGCACTTAAGACATGCCTAACCTCTCTCAGGAGCCAGAAGAGCAAAGGGCTCACAGCAGGAGCATCTCCCTCACCTCTCTCCACTCCTGGTCCCTGTGTAAAGTCATTCCAAATCGATTCTAATTAGCTTTGTCTCTGTGTTTGTCTCCCATGCAACAAATGACCTCCTGCTCTTTGCCACTGAATCTTGTAAGCCACTGTCACAGATCAGCTCTGTTCAACTACTGCTTGACACCAGCGAGCACCCTGATGCTTCTCCTGACAGTGAGGTGCCACCCATCCCTGGCAGCCTTGTGCCAGTTGCCAGCCCTGCACCCCAGTAGCAGTCAGCCTTGCAGCAGCCAGCCCTGCACCCCAGTAGCAGTCAGCCTTGCAGCAGCCAGCCCTGCACCCCAGCAGCAGTCAGCCTTGCAGCAGCCAGTCCTGCAGCAGCCAGCCCTGCACCCCAGCAGCAGCCAGCCCTGCAGCCCTGCAGCAGCCAGCCCTGCAGCCCTGCAGCACCCAACCTTGCAGCACCCAGCCCTGCAGCAGACTGCTCTGCAGCAGACAACCCTGCAGCCTAGGAACGGCCAGCCTGGCAAAACCCAGCCCTGCAGTCCTGCAGCAGCCAGCCCTGCAGCAGCCCCTGAGCAGTGCTCAGTACAGGCTGAAGCCTGCCCAGTTGAGGAGAGCAGCACAAGCACCACCCTTTGGGACAGATGCTGGGGTCAGGCTGCTTCCCCCCAGGTTGGGCTCTGAGCAGCCTGCTCTGGCTGGGGGGTCCCTGTGCACTGCAGGGTGTGTGAGCTGCATAGCCTCTACCTGTCCTGTGGCACTCTGTGACTCCCATGGTGGCTGTGCCCCCTGGGGCTGCCTGCCTCTGCTCTTGGGCAGCAGCAGGGGACAGCAGGGGCTCAGCAGCCACCCCAGGTGGGGGACAGTGGAAAGCCCTTTTGCTGAGCCAGGGGAGCTGAGGGGGTCCCTGCAGGTCTGAGGGCTCACCCTCCTCCCTCAGGCACACCCAGCAGCTACACCGTGTGACAGGACCCTGATCCCCTGGCCAGACTGGGGAAAAAGAGCAGCTCCTGGCAGCTGGATCTGTGCTTTGATAAAGACAAAATAATCACAGAGTGGGCTGGGCTGGAAGGGACCACCAAAGCTCACACTGGGCAGCCTGTGCCACTCTCTCCCCACCCTCCCTCTGCACAACTCCCTCCTGAGGGCCAACCTAACCCTGCCCTGCTCCACTGCCAAACCACTGCCCCTGGGCCTAGCCCCACAGCCCCTTCTCAACAGTCACAGAATGGTCTGGGCCAGAAGGGACCTCCAAAGCTCACCCAGCCCAACCCCCTGCACTCAGCAGGGACATCCCCAACTGGATTAGGCTGCCCAGAGCCCTGTCCAGCCTCACCTTGAATATTTCCAGGGGTGGAGCTTCAAGCACCTCCCTGGGCAACCTGTTGCAGTGTTGCAGCAGCCTCCTGGTGCAGAACTTGTTCCTCACATCCAATCTCCATCTGCTCTGCTCTCATTTTAAACCATTGTCCCTGGTCCTGTCCCTGCAGGCCTTTGGGCACAGTCCCTCTGCGGCCTCCCTGCAGGCCCTCCACATGCTGGCAGGTGTTGCTTGGACATGAGGAACAATTTCTACCCTGAATGCCCAGGCCTGGCCCAGGCTGCCCAGGGTAGTGGTGGAGTCCCCATCCCTGGAGGGGTTTCAGAGCCCTGGAGTTGTGGTGCTGAGGGCCACGGTTTGGTGGTGCCCTGGCAGTGCTTGGTGAAGGGTTGGGCTCCATGACAATAAAGATCTCTTCCAGCCAAAACCCTTCTGGGATTCTGTGATGGCTTGGCTGGAATGGGCACTGGGGCCCAGTTGGTGCCATGTTTGGGTGGCACCAGTCCTTGTTTTCTGCTGTGACAGCAGTTAAAGGTAGGCAGCCTATGGGCAAAGCTCCTGGGGGGAGGTCACCAACCCCCAGCCTGCTGTGAGGGACCCTCAGTGCCCAGTGGGCATTCGCAGGACCAGCACCAAGGTTCACAGGGAGCACCTTAGAGGCTCCTGCAGAGCTGGCCTCAGTGGGGGATTCTGGGCAGCAAGGTGTCCTCTGTGACACAAGCACTCCTGAGCCCTGTGCCCCTTGCCCAGACGGGGGAACTGAGGCCCTTCTGGTGCCCAGTTCTGTCCTGGCTCTGCCTGGCTGTGCACAGCACCTCCTGCTCCATGCAGGCTGCAGCTGTACTTGGGGACCGGCTGCAGCTAGTGGGTGCTGAGAGCTGCATGTGAGGAGCAGCTGCAGCTGGTGCATGCTGCGAGCCGCAGCTGAGGAGCAGCTCCACTGTCACCCAGGCGCTGCAATCCGGCCGTCGGGGCTGCAGAGCGCCTCGGGTGGGGGCTGTGGGGAAGGGAGGGCTGGCGGCCAGCAGCTCCCCCTGGCCAGCAGCCTCCCCGAGCAGTGCCTGCGATAAGGGCTGGCGCTGAGGGGGCCTTGGAGGGCTCAGCCTCATCTCCGAGTCAGGAGGAACTGTTTGGCCTTCGGACAAGATTACTGCTGCTCCGCGCAGGATTGTTATCACTTAATTGAAAACAATTACCCAATGCAAATTGGCTCCGAGTCGGCAGCTGGGACGAGCAGGCAGCGGCTTCCAGGCTGTCCTGAGCAGGGCTGAGCAGGACAGGAGGCTGCAGCTGCCTGCAGGCTGCGGCAGGACACAACGCGGGCAGGACAGGACGGGGGCAAGGACAGGACAGGGGCAAGGACATGTAGGGGACAAGGACACGAGGGGGGCAAGGACATGTGGGAGGCAAGGACACGAGGGGGCAAGGACACGACAGAGGCAAGGACACGAGGGGGCAGGACACGACGGGGCAAGAACACGAGGGGGCAGGACACGACGGGGGGCAAGAACATGAGGGGAAGGACACGAGGGGGCAAGGACACGAAGGGGGTAGGACACGAAGGGGGTAGGACACGAAGGGGGTAGGACACGAAGGGGGTAGGACACCAGGGAGTAGGGGGCAGGATGGACGTGAGGTGGGCAGGACACTGAGGGGGGGCAGGACATGAGGTGGGGTAGGACACGAGGAGGGTGGGACACGAGGAGGGGCAAGACACGAGGGGGACAGCTGTTCCCCCGCGGGGCAGGGGGCACCCATCCTGCCCACCTGGGCCTGTTCCAAAGCCTGGACAAGCTCTTCACTTCCTTGAGAGCAGGAAGCATCACAGCACCGCAGCACCAGAGTACATTAGAGGATGGAAGGGACCTCCAGAGATCATCCATCCCAACCCCCTGCCAGAGCAGGGGCACCCAGGGCACAGGAATGCATCCGGGGGGGTTGGAAAGTCTCCACACAAGGAGACTCCACAACCTCTCTGGGCAGCCTGCTCCAGGCCTCCAGCACCCTCACACCAAACAACTTTCTCCTCCTGTGGAGGTGAAGCCTTCTCTGTTCCAGTTTGTGCCCATTGCTCCTCATCACTGAGCACCACCCAAAAGAGCTTGGCCCCCTCCACCTGACCCCCAGCCCTCAGCTATTGATAGACATTGATCAGATCCCTCTCAGCCTTCTTTCCAGGCTAAACAGCCCCAGGGCTCCCAGTCTCTCTCCACAGGGCAGATGCTCAAGGCCCCAAATCCTCCTCCTGCCTCTGCTTGGACTCTCTCCAGCAGGTCTCTGTCTCTCTGGAAGTGGGGAGCCCAGAGCTGGACACAGGCTTCCAGGGGTGGTCTCAGCAGGGCAGAGCAGAGGGGGAGCAGAACCTCCCCAGCCCTGCTGGCCACACTTTGCTTGCTGCCCCCCAGGACCCCATTGGCTCTCTTGGCCACAAGGGCTCTTTGCTGTCCCATGCAGAACTTGCTGCCCAGCAGCACCCCAAGGGCTTCCTGCGTGGAGCTGCTCTGCAGCAGGGCAGCCCCAACCTGTCCTGGTGTGGAAGGTCACAAGTCAACTTTCAAGAGCTGAGAGCCTTTCCTCTACCAAACTCACTTTGCTGCACTTCAGGAGCTGTGTCCTGAGCTGGCTTCTCCAGCAGGGCAGCCTCTAACCTGTCCTGGTGCCTGCTGTGATTCCTCCCCAGAGGCAGGACCCTGCACTTGTCCTGATTGCAGCTCATGAGGTTTATCTGAAGGCATCTCCCAGTCAGTCCAGCAGCAGGCAGACAGCACCTCCTGCTCCTGCCCCTGGTGCCACTTTGACCTGGGGCTGGCACCACCAGCCTGCTGGGCACCTCAGGAGTCAGATGCATGGTTTGGTGCTGAGCCTGCAGCATGCCCTGGAACCTGCACAGCCATGCTGAGGGCAGTGGCAGCTCCTCTCCAGTGCAGTGGGGAAGTTCCCCATGAGCCCTGACCCCTGTCACAGGCTCTGCACCTGGGATCCCCCCTACCCATGAGGGCTCAGGATGGGTGCAGGCTCACCCAGAGGATGCAGGGTGCCATGGAGGGGCTGGAACACAGAACAGGGAACCCTGTGGAGCACCCAGGACAAGCAGATCCTCTGCTGCTCTGGGCCAAGGGAGATGGAGCCTCCTGTCCGTCCTGCTGCACACCAGCAGCTCGTTGCTTAGGATGCCCCAGCAAGTCCTCACCAGGGTGGGGACCAGAGAAGCCTGCAGGAACTTGCACACACACCCCAGGAGCTGCTCTGCCTTACAGGCTGCAAGGGCCACAGTCAGCCTGAGGAGGGGCAAGAAGACCTTCCCTGGTGGACACCACCTAAGGACTCATCCTGGCCTGGGGAATGTGGCCCTGTGCCCAGTGAGGGGGCTTTGATGACAGCACAGTGGTGCCTGCCCTGCCCATCCACCATGGGGAAGCCCCTGGGACACCCCAAGGCCGCAGGAGGGGCCAGGGGCTCTGGGGGGCTCTGCAGCAGCTGGGACAAGTCTGCTGCAGAGAGCAGACCCTGGCTCTTGGGGTTCCCCCTCAAAGGGAAATGCAGCCCCCACTCCTGTTCCCTGCCCTGCTGGGAAGCACTAGCAGGTGCTGGCACAGCCACAGCAGCAGCTGATCCTGGCTGCTGCCTGCATGTCCACGAGGCTGCCCCACCTGTGGGACCCCACACCCACGGCCCAGAGCTGCCCAGGGCCCACCTGCCATCAGAGTTTCTCTCCCTGTCCTTCCTTTCGGCCAGAAGGGGTCTGGGTTGCACAGCAGCTCTGCCAGGGCAGGGGCACAAGGGGGTCCTGAGGCTCCACCACAGCTCTGCAGTGCTTTGAGCAGGCTGGGGCCAGGCTAAGTAACAACCCCCTGCCCCCGTTTAAATGCAGTTTCATCAGAGGTGCAAAATGCCTCTGCAAGGAGCTCTGCCAGGACTCCTCAAAGAGTGCACTGCAGCTGGCAAAGCACAATTAGACACAGTCAAATATTGTCCTGGTTAAAGACTATTAATTTTCCTTACATTTGTCAGGAATTAATTTTTTGTGGCTGTATCAACAGAGTCTCCTCTATAAACACAACTGCCTCCTTTGCCCTGAAAAATTGAATTTGCTCTGGTAATGAACTGAGCTGCTAATCACCACTTTGCAATGCAAACCCTGCAGGCTCTGCTGCAGGGACAGGCCGTGCACAGCCAGCTGCAGCAAGCCTGCACCAGGGCTACTGGACATGGTGGGGACAGCCCAGAAGCTACAGAGCCACGGAGCACTGTGGGCTGGAAGAGACCTTGGGGACCATGGAGTCCAGCCCTGAGCCCAGCACTGCCCCAGGGCACCCCCAAGACACGGCCCTCAGCACCACAGCTCCAGGGCTTTGAGACCCCTCCAGGGTTGGAGACTCCACCACTGCCCTGGGCAGCCTGGGACAGGCCTGGACAGCCCTTTCCATGAGAAGATGCTCCTCACATCCAACCCGAACCTGTCTGGGACAACTTCAGGCCATTTCCTCTTGTCCTGTCCTTGCTCCTAGAGAGCAGAGCCCAACCCTGAGCCCTTGATCAGCAGCCCAGCATCTCCAGAGGTCCCTTGCACAGCCCCCCACCCCATGCTGAGATTCCCTGCTTGGGTGTACCCCACGGCACCCCATCTGCAGGGCTGCAAACATGACATCTATATGACAACACATACCTGCCAACAAGGCTCCTGCTCCAGTCCTGCTGCCTGGCAAGGGACAAATCCTTGCTGTCTCCATGCCCCTTGTCCCCTGCAGGAGCAAGGCAGCAGGCTCCAGCTCCTGGTCTGAAAGAAGCTCCTGGTGCTGGAATGGAGCAGGCTGGCTGCGAGATGCAGGGCACTGAGGTGCAGGCACCTGAGCACTGCCCCAGCTGGGCAGCAGCTGCTGAGACAGGGCAGTGCCATGCAGCTCAGCCCTGCTGTCTGTGCAGCAGGGAGGGCAGGAGCAGGCTGCTAATAGACCACTGCAGAAAGAGACCCCCGCAGCCCCCACACATCTGCAACAGACCTTTGTTCAGCTCTTCCCTAACCCAGCAGCACGACTGCAGACCCTGCTCAGACAGCTGCTGTGGTTCCCCCCATTGTCACCCTCCTGAGGCCTCTTTCTTGGTGCCCCAGCTGCAGCCCTCCAGAGAAGCTGTGGAGGCTCTACACCTGGAGGTGTTCCAGGCCAGGATGGATGAGGCCCTGAGCAACTTGGGCTGGTAGGACATGTCCCTGCCCATGGAGCTGGATGGTCTCTAAGGTCCCTTCCAACCCAAACCCTTCCGTGACTCTCTGAACTCCCTGGTGGGCTCACCAGAGCAGATCCACTCTGTCCTGCTGTGCCAAGCCTCACCTCAGACAGATCTGAGCTGGTGCTGTGCCCTGCCACGACCTTAGTGGATGTTCCACTTTGCACAGACTGCCAGAGGGAAGCAGGGCAAGTGTCTGCAGGCTGGGTGTCTGCAGCACTCGGGGAGAGCCTGAGACTTCTGCACCACAAAGCTGCCTCCTGGTGCTGCAGCAGCCACTGCCAGGACAGGCAGCAGCCTCTTAGGTGCCCTGCCTGAGCTCTCCACCTTTGGCTTCCCAGGACAAGGCAGGGTTTTGCTCACCAGCACCTAACTTGATTTTGAGAGACTCTACAGAAGGTTCCAAGGTGAAATATTGTTGGCTGAAGCCATGGAGCATCAGAGAAACACCTCAGGATTCAGTCCTAATACCATGGGCTCCTGACTATGAGAGAATTCAGGAAATGCTCTGGCTTGGTCCTCATCTGAGCACTGTGAGACTGCAGCTGGGCACCACCAAGGCAGCCACAGCTCTCCTGCCCCAGGGCCTTCCCACAGCCTCCGTGGCAGGCAGGGCTGAAATCTGAGATGCTCCCTTGTGCAAGTGAGATTGCTACCTGCTGCACCACTGGAAGCCACAGCCTAGTGCCTGGAGAAGCAGTGGCAACCACTTCTAACCTCCTTTTTCATCACCATTTCCTTAACTGGACGTGAGGTGGAGTGAGGGCAGAGGACTCAGACGCTGTGTGCAGCCTCTCCAGAGCATGGGACCCTGGTGGCCATCAGGATCCTCAGCCCAAGAGGATCCAAGAGCACCACCACAGTGCACCCAGAGAACTCCTCAGGAGCAGACCAAGGGCCTGGAGCAAGCTCCTTGGGTGCTGTTGCTGTTCACAGTTACTTCTTGGCTCCTGGGACATTGTTGGAGACCCAGCAGCTTGTTCTTTTGGGATGGTTTGCACCAGGAACTCAGTGCTCAACCCAAACCAGCCCTCCTTGCCCACGTGCTGGCTCCAAAGGCTCAGACAGAGCCAGGCAAAGCAGGAGGTGGGAGATGAGTTCCAGTGCTAGGGGCAAGGCTGTGCAGCAGTGGAGTTCATTATTTTCTTAATAAGGCTAAAAACTTATTTAATTCTTCAGTGTGGCTGGGACGCTGCAGTCAAGCAATCAACAAAGTTAAGATAAATGCCAGCTGCCAGCAAGGACACAGAATCCAGTAGGGTGCTGCCAGATGAGACCTCTGGGGATCCCCCAGCCCCCCTGGCTCCAGCAGGGCACCCACAGCAGCTTGCCCAGCAGCACAATGCCCAGGGGGGGTTGGAAGCTCTCCACACAAGGAGACTCCACAACCTCTCTGGGCAGCCTGCTCCAGGCCTCCAGCACCCTCACACCAAACAACTTTCTCCTCCTGCTCACATCCAACCTCCTGCCCTCCACTTTGTGGCCCTTGGCCCTTGGCCTGTCCCTGGGCACCACTGAGCAGAGCCTGGCCCCAGCCTCTTGCCCCCTGCCCTGTAGGTGTTGATCAGCATTGACAAGCTGCCCTCTCAGGCTGCTCTGCTCCAGGCTCTTAGCCCCAGGGCTTTCAGCCTTTGCTCCTCACAGAGCTGCTTCAGGACCCTCAGCATCTTCCCAGCCTCCCCTGGACTCTCTCCAGCAGATCTCTGTTTCTCTGGACCTGGGGAGCCCAGCACTGGCACCAGCCCTCCAGCTGTGGCCTCACCAGGGCAGAGCAGAGGGGCAGGAGAACCTCCCTTGCCCTCTGGCCACAGCCCAGGGCACCATTGGCCCTAATGCACCCCACAAAGGCACCTTGCCGGTCATGGGCAGCACGCTCAGGACCCTCTCCATGGAGCTGCTTCCCAGCAGGTCAGCCCCCAGCCTGCTCCTTCTCAGGTGCAGGACTTGCACCCTTGCTGAACTCAGTGAGGCTGCCCTCTGCCCAGCCCTGCAGCCTCTAGGCTGTGTGAGGAGGCTTTGGCAGACCTGGGCCCTCAGGAGGTGTGGAGGTGAAGCTCTACTCCCAGCACCTGAGATGGGGCCACAGGGTTGCTGTGGTGACCTTGCAGAATAAGCTGGCAGGCCCAGGCAGCACCAGCACGGAGCACCACTGGCAGCAGGCCTGTCCTGGATGCTTCTCACTGTGCACATTTCCCCTCGTCAGGTGAGCACAGCCCCACGAGCACCTCCCAGCACCAGAGCACAGCTGAGGGAGAGCTGAGAGGTACAGAGCCCTGCTGCTGGCTGCTGCCAACTGCTTGGCAGGAGGAGCAGTTTGGTGTGGGACAGGTCATGAATGCAGAGGGAATTTAATTCCCCAACCCAGAAAATCTGCTGCCAGAGGGGATGGGGCTCCAGCTGAGGAAAGAGAAGAGCCAGGGAGGAAGAGCATGTGGGGTTTATTGTTCCTGTGGTGAAACACTGATCCTTACAAAGCTTTTACAAACAGGGGCTTGGCTCCAGAGTACAAAAGTTGCCTCAAAAAGGACTACGGGACTAGGGCCCAGCAGGCCTGGGGTCAGACACTGCCCAGCAGCTGCTCCCTCTGCTCTGGAAGCAGCTTCAGCAGCAGGGCAAGGACACACAGAGGCAAACCCTGCCCTGCTCCCAGCAGCCATAGTGCCAGGGGCAAGGGGTCCATGATGCCATGCTGGAGGGTGAGGCAGGAGGCTCATGTGCCAGTGCAAGGCCACCACTCTGCAGCACCGTTCAGGGGGACAGCAGTGCCCAGCTGTGCCCCGGAGAGGAGCGAGTGGCCACAGGGAGTGTGGCTGAGGTCCACACCCCTGGCTTTATCCCCAATGTAAGAGCCTCCCATGCCAGCCCCAAGGGCATCGTGTGCCCTAGCAGCAGATCCTGCCCCAGTGGGCACAGCAACATCTCAGGGTAGAGAAACAAAACCTACCCACCCCCCTGTGGACCCTCCCCAGTCCCCACCCCCACCCCTCCAGCAAAGGAGATCAGCCTGCAGCCTGCTCTGGGGGGTAGGCAGTGCATCATGCCAGCAGCAGCTGGGCAGCTGCCACAGGAGGGGTGGAGGTGGGGGCTGGGTCCGACTGGTGCCTGGGCACAGCTGCCAGGCCTGGGACGGACCCAAATTCAGTGTGAGCAGAGGGGCAAGCAGCAGGCAAAGCCCAGGCCAGCCAGGGCCAGCCCTGCCCAGCTGCATCCTCATCACCAAGGCTTCTCTTTGGATTTCTTCCTCCTCTGCTTTATGAGGAACAGGTTGTCACTGGCACCAGGGCCAGCATCTTTCTGCTTTCTGCTCTTCTTCCTCCTGCTGGCAGCCTCCAGGCGCCCTGGCATGCACAGGGCCCTGCTGCCTGTGAATGCCTGCAGCATGGGCGCCCGGTGCCTTCTGCTGCCCTTCCATGCCTGCCTCTTTAGACCTCTGGGGAAGTCCTCCTCCAGACCATGGCCTCTGTGCTGCTCCTCTCCAGGCCCCTCTGCCATCTTCCTGTGCCACTTGCCATCCTTCTGCTGCTTCCTGTGCTCCCTCCAGGACTTGCTCCTCTTGCTGTGGCTGGGCCCCTCCTGGGCTGGGGTGGGAGGCTGCTGGGGCAGGAGGCCAGCGCCCTGCAGTTCTGTGAACAGAGCACTCTGCTGCAGCAGCCACACAGGAGGCACAGACCCAGTGCCTGGCACATCAGGGGCTGGGAGACAGCCTGGGAGAGCTGGGGCTGCTCAGCCTGCAGAGGAGAAGCCTCCAGGCAGACCTTAGAGCTGCATTTCAACGTCTGAAGGGGATCTACAGGCAGGCTGGGGAGGGACCTAGTAGCAGCCTTCCAGTACCTGGAGGGGATGCAAGAAGGCTGCAGAGGGACTGTGCCCAAAGGCCTGCAGGGACAGGACCAGGGACAATGGTTTAAAATGAGAGCAGAGCAGATGGAGATTGGATGTGAGGAACAAGTTCTGCACCAGGAGGCCGCTGCAACACTGCAACAGGTTGCCCAGGGAGGTGCTTGAAGCTCCACCCCTGGAAATATTCAAGGTGAGGCTGGACAGGGCTCTGGGCAGCCTAATCCAGTTGGGGATGTCCCTGCTGAGTGCAGGGGGTTGGGCTGGGTGAGCTTTGGAGGTCCCTTCTGGCCCAGACCATTCTGTGACTGTTGAGAAGGGGCTGTGGGGCTAGGCCCAGGGGCAGTGGTTTGGCAGTGGAGCAGGGCAGGGTTAGATTGGCCCTCAGGAGGGAGTTGTGCAGAGGGAGGGTGGGGAGAGTGGCACAGGCTGCCCAGGGAGGTGGTGGAGGCTCCATCCCTGCAGCCATTCAAGGTGAGGCTGGCTGTGTGCCTGGGCAGCCTGCTCTGGCTGGAGCTGTCCCTGCTGAGGGCAGGGGGTTGCACAAGGTGCCCTTGGAGGGTCCCTTCCAGCCCAGTGCAATCTGTGAAGTTGTGAGGTTGGTTAGGACAAAAAACCTCTCTAACAGAGGGAAATCTGGTAGATTTTTTGAGTGGTTTTTTTCCCTGTCATTAGACCAGAATCTGATAAACTGCAGCTCAATCCTCTCCCTGCTGGTTTGTATCATTTCCAGTGTCAGTGGAGCTGCACCCTCTGAGGACACCCACCCTGAGACCTGGGCACAATGAGAGCAAGGATGAAGGAAGCTACAAAGTCCTTTGTGCTGTTGGAGAACCTGCTCAGATCCCTACAGCTGAGAGCCATCCCACAGTGTTCCCCAGAGCAGCAAGCGCCGAAGATAATTCAACAGAGGTGAAAAGCAGGAGGTGTTCCCCCCAGAGGTACCTTCAGCTTTCCTCTTCACCCTGAAGGCTCTCCTCCTGATCTCCTGCTTGTCATCGTAGCAGCAGATGAAGGGGTAGGCTGGCAGCATGCTCTCATGCATCCTCTTCTCTGAGCACTCCTGCAAGACACAGCTGAGGGTCACCAGGGTTGGGAATCTCCCGCAGGGCAGAAGGGGCTGCAGCTGCAGCGTGCTGGCCAGGGACCATTCACAGAGTCACAGAGTACATCCAGTTGGAAGAGACCTCCAAGCTCAGCCAAGCCCAGCCCTTGGCCTAGCACCCAAGGGTCACCACTAACCCTGTCCCTAAGTGCCAAGGGTAGTGACTGCACCACTGCCTCTGGCAGCCTGTTCAGTGTTTGAGAACCCTCCCAGTGCAGAGGCCTCTCCTGACACACAGCCTGAGCACCCTCTCTGTGCACACCCCCACGCCTCTGGCAGCCAGGCACAAGCAGCTGTGTGCCCAGGGGTCTGGGGGCTTCAACTGAAGCAGATGAGCAGGAGGGGACCCCGAGGCTATCTCATCCTGCAAAGGGCCCCTGGAACCAGGTTCCTCTGCTCAGGAACACAAAGTCATGAACCATTCTGGTTGGAAGGGACCTTTAACATCATCAACTCATGAGCTGCCACCAGTGCCAGGGCCTGCACCTGGGCCACAACAACCCCAGGCAAGGCTCCAGGCTTGGGACAGCGCAGATGGAAAGCTGATGGCAGAAAGGGCCCTGGGGTTGCTAATGGACAAGCAGCTGAAGAGGAGGCAGCAGTGCCCAGGTGGCACAGAAAGCCAAAGGCATCCTGGCTGGGATCAGAAGTGCTGTGCCCAGCAGGAGCAGGGAGGGGACTGTGCCCTGGGACTCAGCTCTGGGGAGGCCACACCTCGAGTGCTGTCTCCAGTTTGGGGCACTCAGCACAAGAGAGATGTGGAGGTGCTGGAGCCAGGGCAGAGCAGGGCAAGGGAGCTGGGAAGGGCCTGGAGAAGAAATGTGATGAGGAGAGGCTGAAGGAGCTGGGGCTGGTTAGTGTGAAGCAGAGCAGGCTGAGGGCAGAGCTGATGGCTGTCTCCAGCTCCCTGAAAGGAGGTTGTGGAGAGGTTGGTGCTGGCCTCTGCTCCCAGGGAATTAGAGTGACAGGACAAGAGGGAACAGCCTCAAGGTGCAGCAGGGCAGGGTTAAGGTGGACATGAGAAAGAATTTGCTCACAGCAGGAGTGGTCAGGGATTGGCACAGGCTGCCCAGGGAGGTGGTGGTGGTGGAGTCACCAACCCTGGATGCATTCAGATGTGGTGCTGGGGGATCTGGTTTGGGGTGAACTTTGTAGAGTAGGCTCAGTGATGGTCCCAAGGGTCTTCTCCAACCTGGATGCTTCTGTGGGTCTTTGAACTCCAACCCTGAACCCAGCTCTGCCAGGGCAGCACCAAGCCATGGCCCTCAGCACCGTATCTATAAAGCCTTGAAACCCCTCCAGGGATGGAGACTCCACCACTGGACAGCCTGGGACAGGCCTGGACAACCCTAAAGGGGTAGAAATTGTTCCTCATGTCCCACCCAAATCTGCCCTGGTGCAATATGAGGCCATTTCCTCTTGTCCCGTCCTTTTTCCTTGGGAGCAGAGCCCAACCCCCACCTGGCTCTAGCCTCCTCCTTTCAGGCAGCTGTGCAGCTCTCCTCAGTTTCCTTTCCCCTAGGCCAAACAACCCAAATTTCCTCAGTTACTCCTTAGAAGTTCTCTAGACCCTTTTCCTTGTTCTCCACACCCTTCCCCACCTTTCTTGCCCTTCTCTGCCCCTGCTCCAGCCCTCAGTCTCCTTCTGGCAGTGAGGGGCCCAGAGCTGAAGGCAGCACTCAAGCTGCAGCCTCAGCAGTGCCCAGCCCAGGGGCACAAGCCCTGCCCTGCTCCTGCTGCCCACACCATTGCTGCTCCAGCCCAGGCTGCTGGTGGGCACAGCACCCAGCTAGACACACCCTGGTTGATGACCAACACCCTCAGGTCCTTCTGCACCATGAAGCTCTCCAGCTTTTAGCTGCCTGCCCTGCTCTCCCTGCACACCCAGCCTGTGTCTGCCCTTGGTGTGACTGAAGTCAAATGCAGGACCAGGCCCTGCTCTGTGGTGCCCTCCTCAAGGCCGTCAGGCTGTGTGGCACCTGCCTTGTCTGCACAGAGCACAGCTGGACACTAGAAACCTTCCGCTTGCCCTGCAGCTCTGCCATGAGAAGGTGCCAGCCCCTCCCCAGAGCCCATGGCCCCAGCCCCTCTGTTCCCACCCCCTGCCCAGAGCCCATGGCCCCAGCCCCTCTGTCCCCATCCCCTGCCCGCAGCCCGATGCCCCAGTGCCAGCCGTGCGGCAGGCGGAGCCGTGCAGCAGGCAGAGCCGCGGCGGGCAGCTGGCCGCCCAGGGTGCCCAGCACTCACGTATCCGAAGTGTCCCTGGCGGGAGCAGTTGTAGCAATAGGCTGGGGAGGGCGGCACACGGCGGGGCTCTGCCTCCTGGATCTGCCCCGGCTGGGTCTGCAGGATGCAAAGAGCACAGTCAGGCTGGGGGGGGCGTCTGGATCAGCATGGGGTGAAACCGGCGCCTTCCCGACGGCTGCCGGGGCCCTACGGTCCTGCCCTGCCCTGGCTCCTGCCTCTGCAGCTCTGCGGGGCACAGCTCAGCCCCAGCAGTGCCAGTGAGGGGACAAGAGGCTCCCCCACCTCCGCTCCAGCGGGGCATCTTGTTTCAGCTCCAGACACCAGAGGCAGGCTGCTGGCTGCGCTCTCTCCACTCCTCCTTGCCTCCCAGCCCACTGCCCCGCACCCCCAGGACGGATCAGGCCCGTCCGTGGCAGCTGTAGGCTGTGCCTAGAAGGTTTTCCACAGTCCTGAGCAGAAAGTGGCAGAATGCAAACAAATCACAGCGGATGTGAAAAGGGAAATGATGGTAAGTCCTAAACAATCCATTGGAGAGATACCTGCCACAAAACTCAGATCTGTAAACCAACTCTGTTCCCGCTTCTCTTCCTTCTCCCTGGCAGATCCTGGCGCTGGCTCCTGCGGGCTCTGCTGGCCTAAGCTGTGCTCTTTGCTCTGGCAGAGTACTGGCAAACAGCTCTCTGCTTCTCTTGTCCCCTGTGTGCAGGGGGTAGGGAAGGGGACAGGGAAGGGGAAGCTATGAGCAGCCCCTGTTTTTTCCAGGGGGGTTCTTGTGTAGTTTGCAACTATATGTAAATGTTGTCTATTTTGTGCATGCTCCTTGCTTTTCTTTGTAGATTGCAGTTGTGCTTGCAAACAGAAGTCCATTTGCTTCCAGCCCACCTGGCCTGGCAGCTTCATGTTGGGGGAATTTCAACTCAGCACAGCCCATCAGATACTCCTCCAGCAGCTGGGCTGGCACAGCTGTCTCTGGCTGTGCTCATCTTGCCCAAAGCCCTGGTGCAGGCCTGCACCCACAGCAGTGCCCAGGCTGCAGAAGAACCTTCCAGGTACTGCAGGTCTGGTGCTGCTCCCAGCAGAGGGGACGAGATGCCAACATCCCTGGCTGCCCCTGGGGCTTACCCAGGGCACAGTCAGACCCTTCCCCACTTCACACCAGGTGAACCCTGCCCCTGACTGTCCACAGGCACAAGAACATCCACCCCTGCAGAGGCAGCTGCTGTGGAGCCAGTGCCCAGCAGCTGGCACAGACACAAGCAGGGGTGCAGGAGCCAGGGCTGAAGCAGGGCGAGAGCTGCCCCGGTGCCTGTGGCCTCCCTTCTGAGCACAGAGCTCAGAGAACCCCTGGGGACCTCACAGGAGTTAGTGGCAGCTGCCGAAGCTCCTCTGAGGAGCTGCTTTCTGTGCCAGCTGGGTACCCCTAGCCAGGCTGGAGCCCCCTGGCAGCCTCGGGAGAGTGGAAGCAGCGTGAGATGGGCAGAAGCAGCAGACTCCTGCCTGCACCATGCTCTGTGACTCTGATCACACCTGCAGGGCCACCTCACCCCGAGGCCCCCATCCCCAGGGACCACTGTGTGCTCCACACCTCGTGCCTCGCACTCCCCCACCTGGGGGAGGCTGAGGAAGGACAGAGTAGAGTGACACATCCCACAGCGAGGTGGGGACAGGTGAGAGTGACACATCCCACAGCGAGGTGGAGACAGAGTAGAGTGACACATCCCACAGCAAGGTGGGGACAGGTGAGAGTGACACATCCCACAGCGAGGTGGGGACAGAGGGACAGGAAGGAGCCCTCAGCCACAGAGCAGTCCTCACCCCTGCCCTGCCACCAGAGCCCCCATCACACTGCTGGGGTTACAGCTTTATTCAGGAGCACAGAAGCGGTGGGACAAGACCCCCTGAGCTGCAAACGTTTCCAGAATCCCTTGCTGTGGGTTTCAGGTCCCAGAGCAGCCTCCTGCACTGTGGTTAGCTCTCAGGGTGGCCCCCGAGATGGTCTCCACCTGGGACAGGCCTCCTGGAGAGCAGAAATGAGTCCCACGAGGGAGGCCTTCCTCTGCCTTCCCACCACGCAGAAGGGTACCCACACCAAACCTGCCTTCAGAGCTGACGTCCACTGGTGCCCCCCCTGGGGTGGTGCCACAAAGCCCCAGCAGATTCCCTCAGTCAGTCCCTGTCTGCTGCAGCTCTGCCAGAGAGCAACACAGCTGCCAGAGACAGACCCAGGCCCTCCCTGCTGCTGCTCTGCCCGCTGCCAGCCAGGTGCTGGCACGAGGCACAACCCCAGCCTGGCAGTGGCACAGCTGCACTGTGTGGTCACTGCAGGGCAGCAGTGACCTGTGGCTGAACAGACCATGCAGGGTGGCAGGGACTGCCCTTGACAGCCTGGCGTTGCACACCATGGTGCCTGATGGCCTGGCACCTTCCCCTGCCAGTGGGCACCCTCCAGACACAGCAGGTGGCTTTGGCCATCACTGTTCCCACAGGGGAACTGCAGAAACACCTGCAGGAAATTCCAGAGGCTGCTACTTCTGACAGCCACGGATGGGAGACCCTCTGCTGCTCTGAGCTGGGCTGCTGGTCCCTCCTGGCGGGGCAGCTGCAGGCACAGCCAAGCATGTGCTGCCCTCTGTGCTGCTGCTCTGCCCTGGAGAGACCTGCATGCAGCTCTGGGCTGCCCAGGTCAAGGACAGGGTACTACCAGAGAGAGTCCCCCAGAGGCTGTGGGGATGCTGAAGGGACTGAAAGGGAAAGCTGAGAGCCCTGGGGCTGCTGGGCCTGGAGAGGAGCAGGGCATCTGTGCAATGTTTACCAGAACCTGAAGGCTGGGGGGCAGGAGGCAAGGGCCAGGCTCTGCTCAGTGGTGTCCTGAGATAGGCCAGGGGACAGCAGGCACAAACTGGAAGCTCAACAAGACCAGAAACTTCTTTGGTGTGAGGGTGCTGGAGGCCTGGAGCAGGCTGCCCAGGGAGGTTGTGGAGTCTGCTTCTCTGCAGAGCTTCCAACCCCCCCCCGGATGTGTTCCTCCGTGCCCTGTCCCAGGTGCCCCTGCTCTGCCAGGTAGTCTTCAGAGGTCCCTTCCCACCTCCTTCAGCAGGTGCCTGGGTGCAGCCCCACAGCTAAGCATGCAGGAGGTGACCTGGCTGACCACTGACACCCGGGCAGCTCCATGCCCTCCTGCCAAGGACGTGTGGCTGGTAGTGCCCAGCTGCAGACTGTCTGGAGCCCAGGGTGCTGGCAGTGCCAACCATCCTTGTGCCACCACGGCCGCGCTGCCCACAGGAGCGGAGCGCCTGGGTATCGTGTGGGGCACCCACACCGAGACCCCAGCTGCCAACCAGGGCTCACCCCTGGTCCTGCAGCCTCCCCGGGGCCAGCGGCACGCAGACGGCGACCCCCGCGGCGCCCCTCGGCGGGCAGCGCCCCGCGGCCACGCTTCCTTTTGTTCAGCCGGCAGCGGAGGTCGCGGCGCAGGGGGAGCGCAGCCGGCGCTGGCAGCGCTGCATAACTTCAGTCCTCTCCGCAGCCAGACAAAAAGGGACCCCGCCCGCGCGAGCCGCCCTGTTTTGGTGTTATTTACGGCTGGGGAAAAAAAAAATGAAAAGGCATCCAAAGGGCTGCAGCCACATGGGTACAGAATAAACTATTCATGAACGTGGCTGCCTTTATGTTATGGTTTTTTTGTTACAAACATTTAAATAATCTATATTTGTAGGGTGATATCTTGGAGATTACTCCACTATCAATACAGAGAAGTAATAACCTGGCAGATAGCATTACCTAAGGAAGGTCCATCCCATCTGCTATTCTTGCTGAAAGCTTTTCATGCACCAGTACACTCAGTAAATATCAGAAGATAAAGCATAAGCCTACCACGCCATGGATTTACTCCTAATGTCTCCTCAAAGTGCAGCCTGATGCAACGATTACAAATGATTTTTCTTCTAATGTCATTTTACATAACCCTTTTTTCTGCATGAGTAGCCAGTGCGGGATGAATGAATGAATGCCATTAAAACAGTTAATCATTATCTGGGACGCTGGCCGCCCCCCCGCCCGGGCCGGGAATCTCCATGACAAAGGCCAAGAGATCAAAATGCCAGGGCTGCCTCTCCGGCCTATCTGCGGCAGTAATTCCGAATGCAAATGGCCCCAGAAGGGAAGCTCCCCCGGTGACCTTCAGCTCCCCTTATCTGCAGCGCCTCGGCGCCGCGCAGGGCTCGCTCCCGCGCAGCTCATTACCACTTACGCTCCGCAATCTGGCTAAACCTCACTAATTAACCCAAAGCCGCTGCCCGCCCCCACTGTGTGCCCCTGCGGCCGCACGGGGAGCAGGCTGAGCCGAGGGGCAGAGGGAGGGAGACCCTTTTGTGCCACCCGTGCCGGGCCAGCACCGCCACCCGTGCCAGCCGACTCCTACCGCCCAACCGCACGCCGGTGGCTCCAGATGGCACCGCAGCGCACACCCAGCCTCGCTGCCCACCAAGAGCAGCCGCAGCCTGCCCTGCACGGATCCCCCTGGCGTCGCCCGGGGACACGCCGGGCCCAAGCATGCCAAAGGAAAATCTTCCCTGCCCTGTGCGCCACTGAAACCCCCTGACAACCAAACAAGGTGCGGAGGGGGTCCCCATGCCCCCCAGAGTCCCACGGCCGGCAGACACAAGCCGTACCCTGCGCCAGCCCAGCGGTGCCCGTCAGCTGCCTGGGATGGAGGCTGGCACCGAACGCTTTTCTTCGTTACATCCAGCACCGGGGCTGGGATAGCTCCGTGCTGGGAGCGATTTTGTGGCCCCTTCCCCCCCATGCCCCCGAGCTGTGGTTCCCCCAGCGCCTCGGAGCCGCCCAGCGCTCCCCGCGCCGAGGCTGAGCTCTCCCCCGGCCCCTGGCATCAGCTGCTGCGCCTGCAGGGCATCCACCAGCGCATTCCCGCTGCCGCTTCCTGTCGCACTCCGAGGAGCAGCGGATTAGAGGAAGCAGCGCAGGGGAAGCAGCTCGGCACAGCCCAGAGAGCAGAAGGGGCTGCCCCTTCCAACGCCGTGCCAGCACAGCCTGCACTCGAGCTCTGCTCGCCACAGGGTTTGGTTGTGTGCAGCTCGCTGAGACAAATGAGACACGAGGCTGGGAGCAAAACTCATTAGTGGCGACGTTCCCCCTCTTTTCTTGAGCCGCTGAAAGGTGATCATCAAGTGAATCATTACACACCGTGGGCCGCGGGCTGGAGCCGGAGCGGTCAGAATGGCTCTGTCACCGCGAAACGTACATTTATTTTCCCTGGGAAATTACCATAATCTGCTTGTTCGGCAGCTGGAACAATGGCAGGGTTGCCTCCCTGCCCGCTAGTCAAAATTGCCAATCTATCATGTAATATCGTAATTACGCCGGGGCTCCTGTTGTTGTTATTTTCCTTCCCCGTGTCGTGCACCCAGCAGGCTGGCATTCCATTGGGTAATTCCTTAATTAGGCAGGTTTCTGAAACAAGCATTATGTACACAACAGACCGGAACGTCTCCTTTGGAGCCCTCCCAGTCTATCAGGTGATTGCATCATTAAGCCACACATGCTACGTAGTAAAAACCCTTATGAAAATTCATGGCAGGCACCGACCCAGCCTGCTGCATGCTAATGAAAGAGGAACGCACAGACAGACCTGGCGTTTGGGCTCTTACACACTCCCCACACACACCTCCAAACAACTATAAACAGGGTCAGTTTCTGTATCAAATTGCGTTTCTGCCTTCTTCCAGCCCTCTCCTCCGGCAGGAGCTGCGGAGGTCACACCTGAGCATCCACAAGCGGCTGAGGCCACTGGCGGTGCTCCTGCAGCCCTCTTCTCCCCCTTTCGGGACCAAGGAAACACAGCAGAGCAACCCAGGAGGCAGTCCCCGGCTGACTTCAGGGTTACAGCTGTTTCAAGTGCACGACAAAGGTTACAGTGCACACCCACAGTTAACAGGAAAGCCTGGGAAGCCGCAGCCCCTCCCAGCAGCAGGAGTAGAAGTCGTTGGGTGGGTAGCAGGAGCGCAGCAGCGCAGGGGTCGCTTCCGACTGAAGTAAGACGTTTCTGTGATGCATCTTAAATAGATGCAAACAGCACCTACAGCCCACTGTGCCGAAAGGCTCCGGGAAGAGAATGGAGAGTGCAGTACTACAGAACTGAGGGAAAGGGAAGTGATCTTTTGACTCTCGTAGCCAGAAGGGGCGGGCAGGGGGGAGGGGGAAGCAGGGGGGAGATACTAAAACATTAACTCTAAACAAAAGTCTTTTCTAAAAAATGGGGAGGGGGAGAAATTAAAGAAAATCTCAAGTTCTAGAGAAATTAACCAGACTCACAGAAATATTCAGGTCTGAACAGACCCTCAGGAGCACCAAGTCCATCCACTGACCTTTACTCTACAAGGGTCACCCCTAAACCATATCCCCAAGCACCACACCCAAGCCATCCTGAAACAACCTCCAGGGGGACATAGGCAAGATATATGTGACACCACCACAGTCCCCGAGTGCCTCGGAACCTTCATGGTTCCAGAGGCATCCCAGTTTCCTCCGGAGGTGCAGGCAGCTCTCCGGCCCTCTGTGGATAGTTTTACCGGGCACGCAAACCCTGGTTTCCACGGGGGGGTCGCGCCGGCCTCCAGCCGCCTCGGGTGCAGCTCTCCGGCGGGATTTGGGAGTTAGCAAACACTTCCCCCTTTACACCCGGAGACTACCTGCGGGGTGACACAAACGCAGGAATTCGCGGCAGGAGCACAAAGGCTCCTCCCAGGCCCGGCGCGACAGGGAGCGTAGTCGCTTCCTGGACAGATACTTGGAGGTATCTATATTTTATTTGCCATCTGGAACACATCTGGGCCTTTATGGCCTTGTTTTTTCTAAAAACACATTTCCTTTTCACATCTCCCGGTGCAAATGGACTGCATAAATAAGCAATGCGCGATGAGGCTCCAGACTCGCCGATAAAGCCTTTCAATTTTCATGCCAGCTTCTTCTTTTGTAATTCAAATCCGTCTGGAAGCTGGCAGCTCTGAAGGCTGAAACAAGCACTGCCACAAATACCTTGTAATGCTATCGACCTTGTCTGCCCGCGCGGGAGGCAGGACCGCGCCATGTCTGCACTCATCCAGATAACGCAGCTCATCTTTTTACCGGGGGGGAGGGAGGGAGGACGGGAGGCAACCCCGGCCCCGGCCCCGCCGCCCAGCCCAGTTCCTTCCAAACGCGCAGCGCATTGGCAGGCCCCGCACGGGGCTCAGCCGCCGCTTTCATTACCCATTTTAATTTAGCTCCTTCAGTTTGCCGGACAGATAAACTCTTTAGTGCTGTTCGCTAATCTATTTGCCGCGCTTTACGTCCCAGATTATAGCAATGTGGCAGTAGAAGGAATCACTTCTGCAGGAAATAAAGCAAAAGATCCGCTTATCGGCGCCCATCAGAAAGTTCATTAATCACCCGGGCTTTGTGCCCCCTAAATTGAAAGGTTAAATAATCCTCTCAGGAATATTGCCCCGGCGCCGCGCCGATTGTCCGCCGCGCAGCCGGCATTCAGCGCGGCCCGGATCGCTGTCAGGCTCCGTTACCGGCGCCCGGACGCACACAATACAGAACGGAAGGCCGAGCGCACGAAGGAGCCCTGCAGTGGGGAACGGCCAGCGGACCGCGAGCACGGCCAGAGAACACGGAGAGAGAAGTGCGGGGACGAGCAGGGGAGGAGAGGGGATCGAGAGAATCAACAGGGCACAGCGGGCGGAGAGGCGGCGGCAAGAGTCGGCAGAGGGCAGGACGTAGACACAGGACCTGAGGAGTGGGTTCCAATAGCGCCGCCAGGTGGCAAGACCCTGGAAGCGCAAGGTATGCCCGTGATAGCAAAAACCTGTGAACACAGATCACTGTGTCTGTGCTCTCACACAGACTGTGCACACTGATAACTCTGTCTCTGCTCTCACACACACTGTGCACACTGATCACTGTGTCTGTGCTCCACACACTGTGCACACTGATCACTGTCTGTGCTCTCACACACTGAGCACACTGATCACTGTGTCAGTGCTCTGACACAATGTGAACACTGATGACTGTGTGGTCTCACACACACTGTGCACACTGATCACTGTCTGTGCTCACACACACTGTGCACACTGATCACTGTGTCTGTGCTCCACACACTGTGCACACTGATCACTGTCTGTGCTCTCACACACTGTGCACACTGATCACTGTGTCTGTGCTCTCACACACTGTGCACATTGATCACTGTGTCTGTGCACTCACACACTGTGCACACTGATCACTGTCTGTGCTCACACACACTGTGCACACTGATCACTGTGTCTGTGCTCTCACACACTGTGCACACTGATCACTGTCTGTGCTCTCACACAGACTGTGCACACTGATAACTCTGTCTCTGCTCTCACACACACTGTGCACACTGATCACTGTGTCTGTGCTCCACACACTGTGCACACTGATCACTGTGTCTGTGCTCCACACACTGTGCACACTGATCACTGTGTCTGTGCTCTCACACACTGAGCACACTGATCACTGTGTCAGTGCTCTGACACAATGTAAACACTGATGACTGTGTGGTCTCACACACACTGTGCACACTGATCACTGTCTGTGCTCACACACACTGTGCACACTGATCACTGTGTCTGTGCTCCACACACTGTGCACACTGATCACTGTGTCTGTGCTCTCACACACTGTGCACACTGATCACAGTGTCTGTGCTCTCACACACTGTGCACACTGATCACTGTCTGTGCTCTCACACACTGTGCACACTGATCACTGTGTCTGTGCACTCACACACTGTGCACACTGATCACTGTCTGTGCTCTCACACACTGTGCACACTGATCACTGTGTCTGTGCTCCACACACTGTGCACACTGATCACTGTGTCTGTGCTCTCACACACTGTGCACACTGATCACTGTCTGTGCTCTCACACACTGTGCACACTGATCACTGTGTCTGTGCTCCACACACTGTGCACACTGATCACTGTGTCTGTGCTCTCACACACTGTGCACACTGATCACTGTCTGTGCTCACACACACTGTGCACACTGATCACTGTGTCTGTGCTCTCACACACTGTGCACACTGATCACTGTGTCTGTGCTCTCACACACTGTGCACACTGATCACTGTGTCTGTGCTCCACACACTGTGCACACTGATCACTGTGTCTGTGCTCCACACACTGTGCACACTGATCACTCTCTGTGCTCCCACACACTGAGCACACTGATCACTGTGTCAGTGCTCTGACACAATGTGAACACTGATGACTGTGTGGTCTCACACACACTGTGCACACTGATCACTGTGTCTGTGCTCACACACACTGTGCACACTGATCACTGTGTCTGTGCTCCACACACTGTGCACACTGATCACTGTCTGTGCTCACACACACTGTGCACACTGATCACTGTCTGTGCTCTCACACAGACTGTGCACACTGATAACTCTGTCTCTGCTCACACACACTGTGCACACTGATCACTGTGTCTGTGCTCCACACACTGTGCACACTGAGCACTGTGTCTGTGCTCTCACACACTGTGCACACTGATCACTGTGTCTGTGCTCACACACACTGTGCACACTGATCACTGTGTCTGTGCTCTCACACACTGTGCACACTGATCACTGTCTGTGCTCTCACACAGACTGTGCACACTGGATAACTCTGTCTCTGCTCTCACACACACTGTGCACACTGATCACTGTGTCTGTGCTCCACACACTGTGCACACTGATCACTGTCTGTGCTCTCACACACTGAGCACACTGATCACTGTGTCAGTGCTCTGACACAATGTGAACACTGATGACTGTGTGGTCTCACACACACTGTGCACACTGATCACTGTCTGTGCTCACACACACTGTGCACACTGATCACTGTGTCTGTGCTCCACACTGTGCACACTGATCACTGTGTCTGTGCTCTCACACACTGTGCACACTGATCACTGTCTGTGCTCTCACACAGACTGTGCACACTGATCACTGTGTCTGTGCTCTCACACACTGTGCACACTGATCACTGTGTCTGTGCTCCACACACTGTGCACACTGATCACTGTGTCTGTGCTCTCACACACTGTGCACACTGATCACTGTGTCTGCGCTCTCACACACTGTGCACACTGATCACTGTGTCTGTGCACTCACACACTGTGCACACTGATCACTGTGTCTGTGCTCTCACACAGACTGTGCACACTGATAACTCTGTCTCTGCTCTCACACACACTGTGCACACTGATCACTGTGTCTGTGCTCTCACACACTGTGCACACTGATCACTGTCTGTGCTCTCACACACTGTGTACACTGATCACTGTGTCTGTGCTCACACACACTGTGCACACTGATCACTGTCTGTGCTCTCACACACTGTGCACACTGATCACTGTGTCTGTGCTCTCACACACTGTGCACACTGATCACTGTCTGTGCTCACACACACTGAGCACACTGATCACTGTCTGTGCTCTCACACACTGTGCACACTGATCACTGTGTCTGTGCTCTCACACACTGTGCACAATGATCACTGTGTCTGTGCTCCACACACTGTGCACACTGATCACTGTGTCTGTGCACTCACACACTGTGCACACTGATCACTGTCTGTGCTCTCACACACTGTGCACACTGATCACTGTGTCTGTGCTCCACACACTGTGCACACTGATCACTGTGTCTGTGCTCTCACACACTGTGCACAATGATCACTGTCTGTGCTCACACACACTGTGCACACTGATCACTGTGTCTGTGCTCTCACACACACTCTGCACACTGATCACTGTCTGTGCTCTTACACACTGAGCACACTGATCACTGTGTCAGTGCTCTGACACAATGTGAACACTGATGACTGTGTGGTCTCACACACACTGTGCACACTGATCACTGTCTGTGCTCACACACACTGTGCACACTCATCACCGTGTCTGTGCTCTCACACACTGTACACACTGATCACTATGTCTGTACACTCACACACTGTGCACACTGATCACTGTGTCTGTGCACTCACACACTGTGCACAGTGATCACTGTCAGTTCTCTCACACACTGTGCACACTGATCACTGTTTGTGCTCACACACACTGTGCACACTCATCACCATGTCTGTGCTCACACACACTGTGCACACTTATCACTGTGTCTGTGCACTCACACACTGTGCACACTGATCACTGTGTCTGTGCTCACACACACTGTGCACACTGATAACTGTCAGTGCTCTCACACACTGTGCACACTGATCACAGTGTCAGCGCTCTCACACATACTGTGCACACTGATCACTTTGACTGTGCTCACACACACTGTGCACACTGATCACTGTCTGTGCTCTCACACAGTGTGAACACTGATCACTGAGTCTGTGCACTCACACACTGTGCACACTGATCACTGTGTCTGTGCTCTCACACACTGTGCACACTGATCACTGTCTGTGCTCTCACACACTGTGCACACTGATCACTGTGTCTGTGCTCCACACACTGTGCACACTGATCACTGTGTCTGTGCTCTCACACACTGTGCACAATGATCACTGTCTGTGCTCACACACACTGTGCACACTGATCACTGTGTCTGTGCTCTCACACACACTCTGCACACTGATCACTGTCTGTGCTCTTACACACTGAGCACACTGATCACTGTGTCAGTGCTCTGACACAATGTGAACACTGATGACTGTGTGGTCTCACACACACTGTGCACACTGATCACTGTCTGTGCTCACACACACTGTGCACACTGATCACTGTGTCTGTGCTCACACACACTGTGCACACTGATCACTGTCTGTGCTCACACACACTGTGCACACTGATCACTGTGTCTGTGCTCACACACACTGTGCACACTGATCACTGTCTGTGCTCACACACACTGTGCACACTGATCACTGTGTCTGCGCTCTCACACACTGTGCACACTGATCACTGTGTCTGTGCACTCACACACTGTGCACACTGATCACTGTGTCTGTGCTCTCACACAGACTGTGCACACTGATAACTCTGTCTCTGCTCTCACACACACTGTGCACACTGATCACTGTGTCTGTGCTCTCACACACTGTGCACACTGATCACTGTCTGTGCTCACACACACTGTGCACACTGATCACTGTGTCTGTGCTCACACACACTGTGCACACTGATCACTGTGTCTGTGCTCTCACACACTGTGCACACTGATCACTGTGTCTGTGCTCCACACACTGTGCACACTGATCACTGTGTCTGTGCTCCACACACTGTGCACACTGATCACTCTCTGTGCTCCCACACACTGAGCACACTGATCACTGTGTCAGTGCTCTGACACAATGTGAACACTGATGACTGTGTGGTCTCACACACACTGTGCACACTGATCACTGTGTCTGTGCTCACACACACTGTGCACACTGATCACTGTGTCTGTGCTCCACACACTGTGCACACTGATCACTGTCTGTGCTCACACACACTGTGCACACTGATCACTGTCTGTGCTCTCACACAGACTGTGCACACTGATAACTCTGTCTCTGCTCTCACACACACTGTGCACACTGATCACTGTGTCTGTGCTCCACACACTGTGCACACTGAGCACTGTGTCTGTGCTCTCACACACTGTGCACACTGATCACTGTGTCTGTGCTCACACACACTGTGCACACTGATCACTGTGTCTGTGCTCTCACACACTGTGCACACTGATCACTGTCTGTGCTCTCACACAGACTGTGCACACTGATAACTCTGTCTCTGCTCTCACACACACTGTGCACACTGATCACTGTGTCTGTGCTCCACACACTGTGCACACTGATCACTGTCTGTGCTCTCACACACTGAGCACACTGATCACTGTGTCAGTGCTCTGACACAATGTGAACACTGATGACTGTGTGGTCTCACACACACTGTGCACACTGATCACTGTCTGTGCTCACACACACTGTGCACACTGATCACTGTGTCTGTGCTCCACACTGTGCACACTGATCACTGTGTCTGTGCTCTCACACTGTGCACACTGATCACTGTCTGTGCTCTCACACAGACTGTGCACACTGATCACTGTGTCTGTGCTCTCACACACTGTGCACACTGATCACTGTGTCTGTGCTCCACACACTGTGCACACTGATCACTGTGTCTGTGCTCTCACACACTGTGCACACTGATCACTGTGTCTGCGCTCTCACACACTGTGCACACTGATCACTGTGTCTGTGCACTCACACACTGTGCACACTGATCACTGTGTCTGTGCTCTCACACAGACTGTGCACACTGATAACTCTGTCTCTGCTCTCACACACACTGTGCACACTGATCACTGTGTCTGTGCTCTCACACACTGTGCACACTGATCACTGTCTGTGCTCTCACACACTGTGTACACTGATCACTGTGTCTGTGCTCACACACACTGTGCACACTGATCACTGTCTGTGCTCTCACACACTGTGCACACTGATCACTGTGTCTGTGCTCTCACACACTGTGCACACTGATCACTGTCTGTGCTCACACACACTGAGCACACTGATCACTGTCTGTGCTCTCACACACTGTGCACACTGATCACTGTGTCTGTGCTCTCACACACTGTGCACACTGATCACTGTCTCTGCTCTCACACACACTGTGCACACTCATCACCGTGTCTGTGCTCTCACACACTGTACACACTGATCACTATGTCTGTACACTCACACACTGTGCACACTGATCACTGTGTCTGTGCACTCACACACTGTGCACAGTGATCACTGTCAGTTCTCTCACACACTGTGCACACTGATCACTGTTTGTGCTCACACACACTGTGCACACTCATCACCATGTCTGTGCTCACACACACTGTGCACACTTATCACTGTGTCTGTGCACTCACACACTGTGCACACTGATCACTGTGTCTGTGCTCACACACACTGTGCACACTGATAACTGTCAGTGCTCTCACACACTGTGCACACTGATCACAGTGTCAGCGCTCTCACACATACTGTGCACACTGATCACTTTGACTGTGCTCACACACACTGTGCACACTGATCACTGTCTGTGCTCTCACACAGTGTGAACACTGATCACTGAGTCTGTGCACTCACACACTGTGCACACTGATCACTGTGTCTGTGCTCTCACACACTGTGCACACTGATCACTGTCTGTGCTCTCACACACTGTGCACACTGATCACTGTGTCTGTGCTCCACACACTGTGCACACTGATCACTGTGTCTGTGCTCTCACACACTGTGCACAATGATCACTGTCTGTGCTCACACACACTGTGCACACTGATCACTGTGTCTGTGCTCTCACACACACTCTGCACACTGATCACTGTCTGTGCTCTTACACACTGAGCACACTGATCACTGTGTCAGTGCTCTGACACAATGTGAACACTGATGACTGTGTGGTCTCACACACACTGTGCACACTGATCACTGTCTGTGCTCACACACACTGTGCACACTGATCACTGTGTCTGTGCTCACACACACTGTGCACACTGATCACTGTCTGTGCTCACACACACTGTGCACACTGATCACTGTGTCTGTGCTCACACACACTGTGCACACTGATCACTGTCTGTGCTCACACACACTGTGCACACTGATCACTGTGTCTGTGCACTCACACACTGTGCACACTGATCACTGTGTCTGTGCTCTCACACAGACTGTGCACACTGATAACTCTGTCTCTGCTCTCACACACACTGTGCACACTGATCACTGTGTCTGTGCTCTCACACACTGTGCACACTGATCACTGTCTGTGCTCACACACACTGTGCACACTGATCACTGTGTCTGTGCTCACACACACTGTGCACACTGATCACTGTGTCTGTGCTCCACACACTGTGCACACTGATCACTGTGTCTGTGCACTCACACACTGTGCACACTGATCACAGTGTCTGTGCACTCACACACTGTGCACACTGATCACAGTGTCTGTGCTCCACAAACTGTGCACACTGATCACTGTGTCTGTGCTCTCACACACTGTGCACACTGATCACTGTCTGTGCTCTCACACACACTGTGCACACTGATCACTGTGTCTGTGCTCTCACACACTGTGCACACTGATCACTGTGCTCACACACACTGTGCACACTGATCACTGTGTCTGTGCTCTCACACACTGTGCACACTGATCACTGTGTCTGTGCACTCACACACTGTGCACACTGATCACTGTGCACACTGATCACTGTGTCTCTGCTCTCACACATTGTGCACACTGATCACTGTGCTCACACACACTGTGCACACTGATCACTGTGTCTGTGCTCTCACACACTGTGCACACTGATCACTGTGCTCACACACACTGTGCACACTGATCACTGTCTGTGCTCACACACACTGTGCACACTCATCACCGTGTCTGTGCTCTCACACACTGTACACACTGATCACTATGTCTGTACACTCACACACTGTGCACACTGATCACTGTGTCTGTGCACTCACACACTGTGCACACTGATCACTGTCTGTGCACTCACACACTGTGCACACTGATCACAGTGTCTGTGCTCCACAAACTGTGCACACTGATCACTGTGTCTGTGCTCTCACACACTGTGCACACTGATCACTGTCTGTGCTCTCACACACACTGTGCACACTGATCACTGTGTCTGTGCTCTCACACACTGTGCACACTGATCACTGTGCTCACACACACTGTGCACACTGATCACTGTGTCTGTGCTCTCACACACTGTGCACACTGATCACTGTGTCTGTGCACTCACACACTGTGCACACTGATCACTGTGCACACTGATCACTGTGTCTCTGCTCTCACACATTGTGCACACTGATCACTGTGCTCACACACACTGTGCACACTGATCACTGTGTCTGTGCTCTCACACACTGTGCACACTGATCACTGTGCTCACACACACTGTGCACACTGATCACTGTCTCTGCTCTCACACACACTGTGCACACTCATCACCGTGTCTGTGCTCTCACACACTGTACACACTGATCACTATGTCTGTACACTCACACACTGTGCACACTGATCACTGTGTCTGTGCACTCACACACTGTGCACAGTGATCACTGTCAGTTCTCTCACACACTGTGCACACTGATCACTGTTTGTGCTCACACACACTGTGCACACTCATCACCATGTCTGTGCTCACACACACTGTGCACACTTATCACTGTGTCTGTGCACTCACACACTGTGCACACTGATCACTGTGTCTGTGCTCACACACACTGTGCACACTGATAACTGTCAGTGCTCTCACACACTGTGCACACTGATCACAGTGTCAGCGCTCTCACACATACTGTGCACACTGATCACTTTGACTGTGCTCACACACACTGTGCACACTGATAACTGTGCTCTCACACACTGTGCACACTGATCACTATGACTGTGCTCACACACACTGTGCACACTGATAACTGTGCTCTCACACACTGTGCACACTGATCACTATGACTGTGCTCGCACACACTGTGCACACTGAAAACTGTCTGTGCTCTCACACACTGTGCACACTGATCACTCTGTGCTCTCACACACACTGTGCACACTGATCACTCTGTGCTCTCACACACACTGTGCACACTGATCACTGTCTGTGCTCACACACACTGTGCACACTGATCACTGTGTCTGTGCTCTCTCACACACTGTGCACACTGATCACTGTCTGTGCTCACACACACTGTGCACACTGATCACTGTGTCTGTGCTCCACACACTGTGCACACTGATCACTGTGTCTGTGCTCTCACACACTGTGCACACTGATCACTGTCTGTGCTCACACACACTGTGCACACTGATCACTGTGTCTGTGCTCTCACACACTGTGCACACTGATCACTGTCTGTGCTCTCACACACACTGTGCACACTGATCACTGTGTCTGTGCTCTCACACACTGTGCACACTGATCACTGTGCTCACACACACTGTGCACACTGATCACTGTGTCTGTGCTCTCTCACACACTGTGCACACTGATCACTGTCTGTGCTCACACACACTGTGCACACTGATCACTGTGTCTGTGCTCACACACACTGTGCACACTGATCACTGTGTCTGTGCTCCACACACTGTGCACACTGATCACTGTGTCTGTGCTCTCACACACTGTGCACACTGATCACTGTCTGTGCTCACACACACTGTGCACACTGATCACTGTGTCTGTGCACTCACACACTGTGCACACTGATCACTGTGTCTGTGCTCCACACACTGTGCACACTGATCACTGTGTCTGTGCTCTCACACACTGTGCACACTGATCACTGTCTGTGCTCTCACACACACTGTGCACACTGATCACTGTGTCTGTGCTCTCACACACTGTGCACACTGATCACTGTGCTCACACACACTGTGCACACTGATCACTGTGTCTGTGCTCTCACACACTGTGCACACTGATCACTGTGTCTGTGCTCTCACACACTGTGCACACTGATCACTGTGCTCACACACACTGTGCACACTGATCACTGTGTCTGTGCTCTCACACACTGTGCACACTGATCACTGTGCTCACACACACTGTGCACACTGATCACTGTCTGTGCTCACACACACTGTGCACACTCATCACCGTGTCTGTGCTCTCACACACTGTACACACTGATCACTATGTCTGTACACTCACACACTGTGCACACTGATCACTGTGTCTGTGCTCTCACACACTGTGCACACTGATCACTGTGCTCACACACACTGTGCACACTGATCACTGTGTCTGTGCTCTCACACACTGTGCACACTGATCACTGTGCTCACACACACTGTGCACACTGATCACTGTCTGTGCTCACACACACTGTGCACACTCATCACCGTGTCTGTGCTCTCACACACTGTACACACTGATCACTATGTCTGTACACTCACACACTGTGCACACTGATCACTGTGTCTGTGCACTCACACACTGTGCACAGTGATCACTGTCAGTTCTCTCACACACTGTGCACACTGATCACTGTTTGTGCTCACACACACTGTGCACACTCATCACCATGTCTGTGCTCACACACACTGTGCACACTGATCACTGTGTCTGTGCTCACACACACTGTGCACACTGATCACTGTTTGTGCTCACACACACTGTGCACACTCATCACCATGTCTGTGCTCACACACACTGTGCACACTTATCACTGTGTCTGTGCACTCACACACTGTGCACACTGATCACTGTGTCTGTGCTCACACACACTGTGCACACTGATAACTGTCTGTGCTCTCACACACTGTGCACACTGATCACAGTGTCAGCGCTCTCACACATACTGTGCACACTGATCACTATGACTGTGCTCGCACACACTGTGCACACTGATAACTGTCTGTGCTCTCACACACTGTGCACACTGATCACTCTGTGCTCTCACACACACTGTGCACACTGATCACTGTGTCTGTGCTCTCTCACACACTGTGCACACTGATCACTGTTTGTGCTCTCACACACACCTTGCACACTGATCACTGTGTCTGTGCTCACACACACTGTGCACACTGATCACTCTCTGTGCTCACACACTGTGCACACTGATCACTGTGTCTGTGCTCACACACACTGTGCACACTGATCACTCTCTGTGCTCTCACACACTGTGCACACTGATCACTGTTTGTGCTCACACACACTGTGCACACTGATCACTCTCTGTGCTCTCACACACTGTGCACACTGATCACTTTGTCTGTGTTCTCACACATTGTGCACATTGATCACTGTGACTGTGCTCCCACACACTGTGCACACTGATCACTGTGTCTGTGCACTCACACACTGTGCACAATGATCACTGTCAGTTCTCTCACACACTGTGCACACTGATCACTGAGTCTGTGCTTTCACACACACTGTGCACACTGATCACTTAGTCAGTGGTATCACACACTGTGCACACTGATCACTGTGTCTGTGCTGTCACACACACTGTGCACACTGATCACTTAGTCAGTGGTATCACACACTGTGCACACTGATCACTGTGTCTGTGCTCTCACATACTGTGCACACTGATCACTCTCTGTGCTCTCACACAGTGTGAACACTGATCACTGATCACACACTGTGCACATTGATCACTGTGCTCTAACACATACTGTGCACACTGATCACTGTGTCTGTGCTCTCACAAACTGTGCTCACTGATCACTGTCTGTGCTCTCACACACTGTGCACACTGATCACTGTGCTCACACACACTGTGCACACTGATCACTGAGTCTGTGCACTCACACACTGTGCACACTGATCATTGTGACTGTGCTCTCTCACACTGTGCACATTGATCACTGTGCTCTCACACATACTGTGCACACTGATTACTGTGTATGTACTTACACACACTGTGCACACTGATCACTGTGTCTGTGCTCTCACACTGTGCACTGATCACTGTGCCTGTGCTCTAACACACACTGTGCACACTGATCACTGTGTCAGTGCTCTCACACACACTGGGCGCACTGATCACTGTCTGTGCTCTCACACTATGCACAATGTTCACTGTCTGTTCTCTCACACACAGTGCGCACACTGATCACTGTGTGCTCCCTTACACACTGTGTACACTGATCACAGTAAGTGCTCTCACACACAGTGCACACTGATCACTGTGTGCTCTCACACACACTGTGCACACTGATCACTGTCAGTGCTCTCACATACACTGTACTCACTGATCACTGTGTCAGTTCTCTCACACACACTGTGCACACTGATCACTGTATCTGTGCTCTCACACACACTGTTCACACTGATCACTGTGTCTGTGCTCCCACACACTGCGCACGCTGATCACTGTCTGTGCTCACAAAACTGTGCACACTGATGACTGTCTGTGCCCTCACATACACTGTACTCACTGATCACTGTGTCAGTTCTCTCACACACACTGTGCACACTGATCACTGTCTGTGCTCTCACAAACTGCGCACACTGATCACTGTCTGTGCTCACAAAACTGTGCACACTGATCACTGTCTGTGCCCTCACACTGTGCACAATGCACAATGTCTGTGCTCTCACACACTGTACATACTGATCACTGAGTCAGTCCTCTCACACACACTGTGCACAATGATCACTGTGTCAGTTCTATCACACACACTGCGCACACTGATCACTGTATCTCTGCTCTCACACACACTGTGCACACTGATCACTGTGTCTGTGCTCCCACACACTGTGCATGCTGATCACTGTCTGTGCTCACAAAACCGTGCACACTGATCACTGTCTGTGCCCTCACACTGTGCACAATGCACAATGTCTGTGCTCTCACACACTGTGCACACTGATCACTGAGTCAGTGCTCTCACACACTGTGCACACTGATGACTGTATCTGTGCTCTCACACACACTGTGCACACTGATTATTGTGTCTGTGCTCCCACACTTTGCACACTGATCTCTATCTGTGCTCTCTCACACACAGTGCACACTGATCCCCATGTCTGTGCTCTCACACAGAATGTGCACACTGATCAGTGTGTCTGTGCTCTCACAAACTGTGCACACTGATCACTGTGTCTGTGCTCTCACATAATGTGCACACTGATCACTGTCAGTGCTCTCACACACACTGTGTGCACTGATCACTGTCTGTGCTCTCACACACACTGTGCACACTGATCACTTAGTCGGTGGTATCACACACTGTGCACACTGATCACTGTGTCTGTGCTCTCACATAATGTGCACACTGATCACTTTCTGTGCTCTCACACACTGTACACACTGATCACTGTGTGCTCTCACACACTGTGCAAATGGATCACTGTGTCTGTGCTCTCACACACACTGCGCACACTGATCACTGTGACTGTGCTCACACACACTGTGTACACTGATCACTGTCTGTGCTCTCACACAGTGTGCACACTGATCACTGTGTCTGTGCTCTCACACACTGTGCTCACTGATCACTGTCTGTGCTCTCACAAACTGCGCACACTGATCACTGTCTGTGCTCTCACACACTGTGCACACTGACCACTGTGTCTGTGCTCTCACACACTGTGCACACTGATCACTGTCTGTGCTCTCACACACTGTGCTCACTGATCACTGTCTGTGCTCTCACAAACTGCGCACACTGATCACTGTCTGTGCTCTCACACACAGACTGTGCACACTGATCACTCTGTCTGTGCTCTCACACACTGTGCACACTGATCACTGTGTCTGTGCTCTCACACACTGTGCACACTGATCACTGTCTGTGCTCTCACACACTGTGTACACTGATCACTGTCTGTGCTCTCACACACAGACTGTGCACACTGACCACTGTGTCTGTGCTCTCACACACTGTGCACACTGATTATTGTGTCTGTGCTCCCACACTTTGCACACTGATCTCTATCTGTGCTCTCTCACACACAGTGCACACTGATCCCCGTGTCTGTGCTCTCACACAGAATGTGCACACTGATCAGTGTGTCTGTGCTCTCACAAACTGCGCACACTGATCACTGTGTCTGTGCTCTCACACACACTGTGCACACTGATCACTGTCTGTGCCCTCACACTGTGCACACTGATCACTGTGTCTGTGCTCTCACACACTGTACACACTGATCACTGTTTCTGTGCTCTCACACACACTGTGCACACTGATCACTGAGTCAGTGCTCTCACACATTGTGAACACTGATAACTGTCTCTGTGCTCTCACACACATGGTGCACACTCTTCACCGTGTCATTGCTTTCACACACTGTGCACACTGATCACCGTCAGTGATCTCACACACTGTTCACACTGACCACTGTCTCTGCTCACACACACAGTGCACACTGATCACTGTGTCAGTGCTCTCTCACACACTGTGCACACTGTTCACTGTGTCTGTGCTCACACACACTGTGCACACTCATCACTGTGTGCTCACACACACTGTGCACACTCATTTCTGTGTCTGTGCTCACACACACAGTGGACACTGGTCACTGTGTCTGTGCTCTCACACTCTGTGCACACTGATGACTGTGTGCTCGCTTACACCCTGTGCACTGATCACTATCTGTGCTCACACACACTGTGCACACTGATCACTGTGTCTGTGCTCACACATACTGTGCACACTGAGCACTGTGTCTGTGCTCACACACACTGTGCACACTGATCACTGTGTCTGTGCACTCACACACTGTGCACACTGATCACTGTCTGTGCTCTCACACACATTGTGCACACTGATCACTGTGTCTGTGCTCACACACACTGTGCACACTGATCACTGTGTCTGTGCTCACACATACTGTGCACACTGAGCACTGTGTCTGTGCTCACACACACTGTGCACACTGAGCACTGTGTCTGTGCTCTCACACACATTGTGCACACTGATCACTGTGTCTGTGCTCACACATACTGTGCACACTGAGCACTGTGTCTGTGCTCACACACACTGTGCACACTGATCACTGTCAGTGCTCTCACACACACTGTGTGCACTGATCACTGTCTGTGCTCTCACACACACTGTGCACACTGATCACTTAGTCGGTGGTATCACACACTGTGCACACTGATCACTGTGTCTGTGCTCTCACATAATGTGCACACTGATCACTTTCTGTGCTCTCACACACACTGTACACACTGATCACTGAGTCAGTCCTTTCACACACACTGTGCACAATGATCACTGTGTCAGTTCTATCACACACACTGTGCACACTGATCACTGTATCTCTGCTCTCACACACACTGTGCACACTGATCACTGTGTCTGTGCTCCCACACACTGCGCATGCTGATCACTGTCTGTGCTCACAAAACCGTGCACATTGATCACTGTCTGTTCCCTCACACTGTGCACAATGCACAATGTCTGTGCTCTCACACACTGTGCACACTGATCACTGAGTCAGTGCTCTCACACACTGTGCACACTGATCACTGTGTCTGTGCTCTCACACACACTGTGCACACTGATCACTGATCACTGGATCACCACGAAGTGGTGGTTTCACTGGAACTAGCAGAAACAACACCAGAACACCTGAGCAGAACCTGGCAGAACACTGACATCTCTCCAGGCACATGGCTGGCTGGTGGCAGCATGCAGAGCACAGAGCTGCGGAGGCCGCAGCCATGTCCTCAACTGCTGTGGATGCCTGAACTCTGCAGGCCAGGGTGCCAGCCCTGACCTGCACCAGATCTTAATCTGACCAGATCTGACCTGCACTGAACCAGGTCTGACCTGCACCTGACCTGCACTTGACCTGAACCTGACCTGCTCCTGATCTGCATCTGACCTGTTCCCGAGCTGCCCTTGACCAGCACCTGGCCTGCTTCTGACCTGATCCTGATCTGATCCTGACTTGCACTGGGCCAGGTATGACCTGCGCCTGACTTGCTCCTGGCCTGCTTGCGACCTGCTCCTTCCCTGCACCTCACCTTAACCTGACCTGCAACTGATCTGCTCCTGACCTGAACCTGACCTGCACCTCACCTGCATTTGACCTCCTTCCGATCTGCTCCTGACCTGAATCTGACCAGGTCTTACCTGCACTTGTCTAGGTGGGACCTGCTCCAGACCAGAAACTGACCAACACCTGTCCTGCTCCTGACCTAAACTAGACCAGGTCTGACCTGCACCAGGCCTGTACTGGACCAGTTCTGACCTGCTCCTCACCTGAACCTGAGCTACACCTGACCTGCTTGTGACCTGCTCCTCACCTGTACCTGACCTTAATCTGACCAGATGTGACCTGCACCTGAGCTGCTCCTGACCTATTCCTGACCTGCACCTGACCTGCTCCTGACCTGCTCCTGTCCTACTCCCGATGTGATGGGCTATGCACTTGACCTGGTCCTGACCTGCACTTGACCTGGTCCTGACCTGGTCCTGGCCTGCTCCTGAGCTGCACCTAACCTGCTTTTGACCTGATCCTGATCTGCTCCTGACCTGCACTGGACCAGGTCTGACCTGCACTTTACCTGGTCCTGACCTGCACTTGACCTGGTCCTGACCTGGTCCTGGCCTGCTCCTGAGCTGCACCTAACCTGCTTTTGACCTGATCCTGATCTGCTCCTGACCTGCACTGGACCAGGTCTGACCTGCACTTGACCTGGTCCTGACCTCCTCCTAACCTGCTCTTGACCAGGTCCTGACCTCCTCCTGATCTGGTCCTGACCTGCTCTTGACCTGCACTTGACCTGGTCCTGACCTCCTCCTGACCTGCACCTGAACTGCAACTGCCCTTAATCTGACCTGCACCAGACCTGCACAGGACCAGGTCTGACCTGCTCCTGACCTGCTCCTGACCAGCACTTGACCTGAACCAGACCTGCACCTGAACCTGACCTGCATCTGACCTGCTCCTGATCTACACCTAACCTGCTCCTGACTTGCTCTTGACCTACAGCTGACCTGTTCCTGATCTTGTTGTGACCAACTCCTGATCTGCACCAGACCTGCACTGGACCAGGTCTGACCTGCACTTGACCTGAACCTGACTTGCTCCTGACCTGCACTTGACTTGCACCTGACCTGCAACTGACCTTAAATCTGACCTGCACCAGACCTGCACAGGACCAGGTCTGGCCAGACCCTGACCTGGCTCTGCCCTGCTCCTGCCCTGACCCTGACCTGCACTTGACCTGAATCTGGCCTGCTCCTGACCAGCAACTGACCTTGATCTGACCTTGGTCTGACCTGCACTGCACCAGGTCTGACCTGCACCTGACTTGCTCCTGACCTTGTTGTGACCAGCACCTCACCTCACCCTGACAACCCTGACCAGCTCCTGACCTTCACCTGACCTACACCTGACCTGCTCCTGAGCTGCACCTAACATGCTTCTGACGGGCACCTAAGCTGCACTTGACCTACATCTGACCTTAATCTGACGAGGTTTGACCTGCACTGGACCAGGTCTGACCTGCACCTGACCTGTTCCTGACCTTGTTGTGACCAGCTCCTGATCTGCACCAGACCTGCACTGGACCAGGTCTGACCTGCACTTGACCTGCACCTGACCTGCTCCTGACCTGGAACTGACCTTAATCTGACCTGCACCAGATCTGCACAGGACCAGGTCTGACCTGCACTGCACCAGGTGTGACCTGCTCCTGACCCAAACCTGACTTGTTCCTGACCTGCACCTAACCTGCTCCTGAGCTGCACTGGACCAGCTCCTGTGCTGCACCGGACCGGGTCTGACCTGCACCAGACCTGCTGCTGACCTGCACTTGACCTGGTTCTGACCTGATCCTGACCTGCACCTGGCCTGCTCCTGACCTGAACCTGACCTGCTCCTGACCTGCACTTGACCTGCACCTAACCCGTACCCGACATGCAACTGACCTTAATCTGACCTGGTCTGACCTGCTCCTTACCTGCATCTGACCTGCTCCTGACCTGCACTTGACCTGCACCTAACCCGTACCCGACATGCAACTGACCTTAATCTGACCTGGTCTGACCTGCTCCTTACCTGCATCTGACCTGCTCCTGACCTGCACTTGACCTGCACCTAACCCGTACCCGACATGCAACTGACCTTAATCTGACCTGGTCTGACCTGCTCCTTACCTGCATCTGACCTGCTCCTGACCTGCATCTGACCTTAATCTGATGAGGTCTGACCTGCAATGGACCAGGTCTGACTGCTCCTTACCTGCTCCTGACCTGCACCTGACCTCCTCCTGACCTGCTCCTGATCTGCTCCTGACCTGCACTGGACCAGGTCTGACCTGCTCCTCACCTGTTCTTGACCTGCTCCTGACCTGCACTGGACCAGGTCTGACATCCTCTGGTCCTGCACCTGACCTGCACCTGACCTGAATCTGACCAGGTCTGACTTGCACTGGACCTGGTCTGACCTGCCCCTGACCGGCCTTGGACCAGGCCTGGCCTGCAGTGCAGCTGTCCTGCTCCCACCCTTCCCTCGCCGCCTGGAGCTGTGCGTTTCTCTGGAGCCCAGCGCTGGCTCTCTGCAGCGCCGATGTCTTTCTTTGGCCAGGGTCACGTTTTGCCTCTCCTGGTAGCAGCTTCATGGTGTAGGGCACAAGCAGTGCTTACATTTTGATCCCAGGGAGGAGTGGGGCCAGGAGGAGCTGTAACACAGCGCACACAAAGGAACCCCAGTGCAACATTGCAACACAAAAGCTGCTTTGTCCCCGCTTGTCTCCTGCACACAGAGGCCAAAACAGCCCTCTCCTGGTTCACCTTCTTTTGTGTGAGTGGATTAAAAGTAAGATTAACCAACTGTCAAAAAGCATGTTAAATGATAGCTTCTGCTAGTAAAAAATTCTGATGGTTCTAAAGCTCTGTTGGTGGCCATCTTGGCCTAGGAGCTTTAATATAAATGAGTCTGGCGAAGGCAGGGATGGGGGAAGGAGTCCTGGGCGGCGAGGGAGGCACAGGGGGAGGAGGAAGCTGTTAAAAATGAGCAGTCCCTGCAGAAAGAAAGTATCCCCTGGTAGCAGGGCTTGGTTTGCACACACACAGATCTGCACCCAGGAGCAGCTGGACACAAACACTGTGCCCTGCCCGTCCAAGGGGCAGCACCCCACTGCTCTGTGGCTGTTTGCTGAAGGCAACAGCAGTGCCTGCAGCCCTCTTTGCTGCTGGATTGCTGCATCCACATCCTGATCCTTCACTGTCATGCACTCTGAGCTGTCCTGCACAGCACAGCCTTCTGCAGCCAGCACATGCCCATGGCAGAACCACCAGCAGGGCCCTGGGCAACCCTGCTGGGGACCCCTGTGCAGGACAGCCTGAGTTACACGTCAGGGGGCTGGCACAGAAGCAGCTTCATGCCCAAGGGAAAACACAGGGCACGATGTGCTGAAAGTGAGTTTCCTCTTTATTCTTCACTGATGTAATCTCTGGGAGGGCAAACTGCTCACAGCAGCACAGAATCTGCCCTGGGGGTTACTGGGTCACTCCACCAGCAAAGCCACAGGATGACCTACAGGACACGAGTGGGTCTATACCCAGGGTCCTGTCCACCAGTTCAAGAAGCTCCCTTCCTTCCTTCCACAGTGTGGAGCCCCACAGAAGGGCAGCTCCCACCTCACTGGCCACCCAAAGCCCAAGCTGTGAACACTGACAGTAGCTCCATGTCTGGGGAGAAGCTCTGTGCCCTGCGGAACCATGGACCTCAGACCAAACCTCCAAGCCTGGGCCATGGGGGACTGTCCCTTCCCCTCTTAGCAGCGTGAGCTGCGTGGGACAGGCAGCCAGAAGGCATTATCAGACTGAGAGACCCTGAAAACTGCAGAACCTAACCAAAGAATGGAAATCATTGCCTTGATCTCTCAAGTTTTTGCACTGACTTCTTTCATAATTAGAGGGCTCCAAAACGGCCTCCACAGGCACCAAACCTCTGGGAGGTGTCTCTGCCTTTGTAGCTGAAATACAGAACGGCAAGAGAGCAGGAACGACAGCCAAGCATCCTGAGGTGCAGAACCCCTGCCAGGAGCACCCCTGAGGGGAAGGGGGAACGTGATGGCACAGCCCCTGCAGCACAGAGTGCAGTGCCCTGGGTCTGTGGAGCATCCTGCACCGAGAAAGGCAAAAGCTAAGCCTCCTAATGACCCAGAACAAAGAGCTGCACAGGACCCGCAGCCACCGTGGCCCGAGGCCGCCGCTGGTGCTGCTGTTCGCAGGGCAGCAAGCTGCGACCAAAGCTGCTCCTCCTGGGCCTGCCAGCAGAGATTGGTAACAAATTACATAATGCACTGATGGTAAAACCTCTGCTCAAGGTCAGCAGGGGTCGGAACCCAGTCCCTGACCACCAGCCTGCATGGAGAGCAGCTCCCAGAGCTGTGCCAAACATCTTCTCCCCTCTCTGGCACCACAGAGACAGGCAGAGAGCAGGCACACAGCAAAGGCTTGGCAGAAGTTCTAAACCACCACCTGACAGAGGCTATCAAACATTATTTTAAACAACAGTGGGAATTGGATTGTTCTGCTGACTTTGAGTGGGGTTTCGTTGGGTTTGGGGTTTTTTAGGTGGTTTGTTTGGTTTTTGATTTGTTTGTTTGTTTGGGTTTTTTTCTCAGAATAATTTTAGTTAACAGAGTTGAAAGAAGAATTTTAAAGAAGCTGACTTCATCCACTCCTAATGCCTCGATTATCACAGAGCCTTTACATTTCAGCTTCATTGAATACAATGTGATAATCTTTTTCTTTTTCCATCAAAAGGCAAATTAAAATATTCCTCTTATAATCCTTTTTGCCATTCCAGCTGCTGCTGCGGCTGCTGGCGCCGGCAGCCTCCTTGGGCCGGAGTAAGACATTTCTGCCCACACAAGGAATTGTTTGCACCGTGCCAGCATTTCTCAGCAGGGCGAAGGCAAACAAACGCGGGGCGCATCCGCAGCCGCGGCCCGGGCTGGCTCCCGAGGCATTGTTCCGCCGGCCCCGGCGTCGTGCAGGGCTGTGCCGGAGTCAATAGATGGCAGTCCGGCTCTGAACAACGGGACCCGGGCAGCGCGGAGCCGCCGAGAGCACCACAAAAGGGAGAGCTGGAAGGGGGCTTGCCTGCGCTGCCCCTCACAGCACTTCGCAGCGCCGGCGCCCAGGCAAACTTTGCCGTGGGTGCTGCGGGGGAACGCCGCTAAAACGGCCCCGGGACAGCGCTCAGAGCCTCCTGCCTGGGCACAATCCTCATCAGCTCACCCCAATCAGCTGAAATCTGCTGGCTGTAGCCTCGGCTAAAACACAGCAGAAACTCCTCAGCCCCCGCGGCGCAGCGACCGCCGCGACAGGGCTCTGCGAACTTAAACTGCTCTGCTTTACCCCGCGGCCGACCTTCTCAGGCCCCGGTTGTACCGGGAGAGTTAAAGTAGGGAAACTATCGTCTATTGAAAACGGAACTGGTTCCTGCAGCGAGAAATCACCCCGCAGACCTGGGAGCGACGCAGCTCCACTTTCAGTCTGTAAATAAATTCAACCAACACTTCTGCAGCAGCTTTGGTTCTTGAGAGAGGAGCGCTGGCTGCCCTGCCTTGGCTGCGGGGGAGAACAGCTACAACGTTTAAACGACTCCCACGAAGCAGCTTCTCGAGGCTGTAATCTGTTTCTGACATGGAGCACATCCTTTACCACTGGTATTTAAATTCCTGACTCAACCAGAGCACTGAACAGAACTTTGAGCCAGAATCGGTCTGCTCGTGCAAACCAAACAAAAAAGGGATATGTGCAAAGCCTCAGAAACGTGGATCATGTGCACATAATTTGGAGTTCACTGCAAAACAAAACCATGATTTTAGCAGCAGTGAGGGTCCAGCTTCACATCTGTTTTTATCTTTGTGCACCCAGATTCCACCAGGTTTCAGAATGCCCCTAAAATGCACCAAGAAAGCCCCAAAGGCTGCTTGTAACAAACGTCCTCCTCTGCTGCCTGCTGAACAGGGGCTGGTCTGGGCAAAACCTCCCCAGCTTCACGCTCAGGAAAGGCTGAACTCAGCACTCTGCAGGATGCAAGGGTAACATTTTCTACCTCAGGTGCCCCAGATCCTGTCCCTGGGCCAGGTTTAAGATTTCTCTATATGAAGCATTTTCTGAGAGGGGACTGCAGCTTGCGTGCCTGACAAGGAATTTTCGGTGGCAAGCAAGAGTGAAAATTAAACTAAGCCTTACCCCTCAGTACCACACAGCACAGGGCTGCACTCAGCCCACCTGCATGTGAGAGCCCAAAGAGCATCAGCATCCCTTTCACAAGCACCCTGAGGGATGGCAGTGAAGGGCAGCATTTACTTTCCTCCTTCATCAAATGTTAAAGCAGCAAGCAAGAAGTGCTCAGAGCACATCAGCGAGCACACCTTTTGCTCACCATGGGGTTTGTTTCCTGTTGGTATGGGGTTTGGTTTGTTTGTTTTTGGGGGGTTTGGTTTGGTTGGTTTGTTGGGCTTTTGGTTTTGGGGTTTCTTTGAGTTTGTTGGGGTTTGATTTGGTTTGAGGATTTTGTTGGCTTTTTTTTGGTTGCTGTTTGGAGTTTGCTTTGGTCTTAATTTTTTATTCTGTTTGTTTGTTTGTTTTAAAAGAGTCTACACCAATTCTGCTTCAAATACAAGCAAAAGCCAAAATACAACCAGAAGAAAAGGTGGAGGATTTGCAGAGCAGATCTTTGCTTTAAAATCATGATGCTGAAAAGACAAGGGAGAGGTTTTTCAGCACAGATTTCTCCTACACATTGAATTTAGAAGCAAAAATAGAAGGGGGGGGAAAAACCAAAACCAAACCCCAGAGCATTCCAGCACCATGCAGAGGTGGAAGCAACAAATTCTAAAGCATCTCCTGTTTAGTGCTACAGAGCAAGAAGCGCAGAGCTCAGAGCCATGAAGAAAAGCAGTGGACAAAGTTTGCTGCTTTGTTGTGGGTGGATGTCAGTGGTGAATCCTCCCCAAGAGCTGACGGCGGTGAGGCTGAGCTGGGCAGCAGTGACAGCAGAGGCTCAGAGGAGCAGCAGAAATCCACATCTCTGAAGGGGTTTTTATTTACAGCAATGCTGCAAATGGATCTGTTCGAGGTGTGCGGCAGCAGCACGCTGAGTGCCGCTGCAGCCAGCCAGACCCCGCTGCAGCCAGCCAGACCCTGCTGCAGGTTTCAGCCAAATCTGCAGACATTTTGTTCAATTTTTGTCTCAGTTTTGCACACCAGGGAAACACCTTCAGCAGAACACCGGTGCAGGGCACAAAGTTTTGGTTCCTTCTCTTGCTTCAGTGGCTAAAGATCAGCTAACGCAGGCCCGAGAAGCAGACGCAGCCAGGTCCTTACCCACCAGAAATTGTCTGCTGAAGTTCACAAAGTGTTCCCTTCCTCATCCCTGCTCTGGCTGAGGCTTATTTCGCTGGTTTCAACAGAAAGCTCTGTCACACACAGTGGCTAATTACCAGCATCTGGGATCTCTGAGATGGGATCACTGCTTCTGCTGCACGCCTCCACGCAGACCTTGCCCTTTCTGCAGGGGCGCAGGCAGTCGCTGAGAGCAGAGTGCTGCCAGGCACTCACTTAAAGATTCCACTATGAAAACCAAACCACAGCTCCTAAAGACGTTTTTAAAAAGCAGTGGCAGTGTTTCATTGCATTCCTCAGCTCAAAACCTCTTCAGATGTTCATTATCTTCCCACAGAAGATGCTTGTCTATATTTTATGGTCAGCAGTTCACAGAGGAGTAAATAGGTTGGGGTGTAGAAGAAAATAAAAAAGGTGTTTCTACTTACTGTTAGGTGATACTGCCTCCATATTTCTGGGCAAGCCTGGAAAATAAAAATATTGATCAGCTAGGAGCATGAAACAAGGTGCTTTACAGCCTGTTGGTTTTGGCATAACACAGCATCCACTGGTGTCGGTCACAGGAAAATAAGAAGCTTAACTGAAAGGGTCTGCATTTCAGCTTCAGAAACCTGGCTAGACAGTTTAATTGAATTTTTACACTGCTTTAACACACTCCCTGCCATGGTCAGGCAGCCAGCAAGTTTGCTCCCTCTCCCCTTCCCCTCCGAAGGGCAGAAGTTTGGGACGGCAGCCTGCTTCTAACTGCAGTTGAGTGTTGGTGCTGCAAAACACACCGGACGGGGTGTGGACCCTGCGTGTTCTGACACACTCTGCCCTGGCAGAACGTTTTGGGCCATCGATTCACAGGGTGCCCTTCCTCCCCGCAGGAGCAGCAGCGTTTTAGTGTTTGTGCCCCTCGCCTCCATCCTAATCAAAACATAATTGTTACAAGTAATAACCCTCAGCAGCCGGCTGTCAGCCGAGCTGTAAACAAGCAGCAGAACAGATTGCTTTAATGTTTCTATTTTTACAATGACTTTTTTTCCACCACCCCCACCCCTTTTCTATTTTTATTTTTTTTTTCTTTTTCTTTTTTTGACTTGCCAGGCTGGCACACAAACTTGCAGCCCCTCGTGAAAAGTGTTGCAGGGCAGGTTCCCGAGTGGTAGCAATTAACACAACCAGATCGAAGAAGGATGAGACACAGGCGGACCGCGCGGCTCCTCTCTCCTCCAGCACAAACCAGCGCAGCCAGGGAGGCAGAGCTGACTTCCTCCGGGCTCCTTCGGACTCTTTGACTAAATCTACAACATTTCTGCCTTCCTTCTCTGAGCCCCAGGCAGACAGAGAAAAGGGGCACTTTGTTGGCCATTTCAGTGCTGAGTGTGCACATGGCTGCCGGGGTGGGGACGGTCCACGGCTGTTGCTTTACACATTTACCCTCCTGTGAGGGCAGTTCCTGGGTTCTGAGGACAATTAGCAGCCTGCCTGGCCTGTCCCAATCCCCACGGTTTTCAGAGGAAATTTTAGTAGTGGGATGGCTCCTGCCCCACCTGCTGCAGCCTCCCTGCTCATTGCAAATAAGAGCTATTAACATTTCTTTACGTTTTGAACACATTTATTTCTATTGCCCCGTGCCTAAATGTTTGCTTCTTTCTGTTCTGACACAGCACGTTAATTAAAACAAACAAACAAACAAGGAAATGTTCACTAAAACAAGGAAACAAACAAACAAACAAAACCCCAACACAAAATTAGCAACCAAGTGCCCCCAAAAGCAGCTCAAATACTTGCCAGCGGACCGCTGGCACAGTCAGTGCGCTCTGCCCTGGCTGTGAGGGTGGTGGAAATGTTTTGTTGTTTATTATTCATTCTGCAGCTAACAACACAATTTTCTGCAGGAAAATCTGCAGCCTGCTCTGCACGGTGGCTCCCCACACCCCACCCCACGCCCCCGCCCCTGCTCAAACAGCGCCGGCAAATATTTGAGCTTTGTATTAGTGCTCTGTAAGGAAAGCCTGCGGGGGGGTGCCTGGCAGCCTGGCAGGGGCAGCCTGGCAGGGGCAGCCTGGTAGGGGCTGCCTGTGGCACCCCACAGCCTCAGCACCCTGTGCTGTCTCCCACGCACACAAAAGGATTTTCCTCCCTAAGCACTCATGGGACACAGTGGGCAGAGGCTGCCCAGCTAGGAGCCTCCTGTGCCCAGAGAGGCTCTCTGCCCAGGCCTGGCTGCTCTCTGCAGGCCGCCAGCAGCACAGGCCGGGCCGGGCAGGCAGCAGAGGTGGCAGCAGTTATTTGCGCATTAGTTCTGGGTAGTTTTCCATTACCACAGAGCCCTGCACTAATGTGGTTGAAAAATCGCAATCAGCATCTTGGTCACACGCTGGCAAAATGCCACTCTGTGACATGACCTTTACTCACACAGCAGCTTTTCAGTAATAATAATAAAAAATAATAAATAATATTTTTTTTAAGTGCTGTGTTTTTTAATATCACAGAATGTATTTGGTTGGAAGAGGCCCTTCAAGATCATCTAGCCCAAGCTTTCCAATACCCAGAGCAGCTTGGCTGAGGCTTTTTCCACCTGCTCTGAACACAAACATCACTTCCAGCAGAAATCTGTACCTCGGGGGAGGAAAGGGCAGTTGTCACCGCGTCCACCCAGCCCTAGCAGAGGCACAGCCCTGGCCCCTCAGCAGCGCTAGCAAGAGTCAGGAGTCACACCAAGAGGAAGGTTTAGCCATCACCGCCTTGCAGGGAGCTTTAAGGCTGTGGGTGAACTTCAGGGAGGGAGGGAGGAGGAAGGTGTCAAGGGCAAGGTGTCAAGGGCAAGGTGGCCAGGCAGGTTCCTTCGCTCAGGTGGTGACTCGGTGCAGCGCTGCTGATCAGCACAGCACTCGCTCAGAACTCCCGGAGCCGGCTACAGGAGCCGAGAGCAGATGCCTGGCGAAACAACGGAGCTGCGAAGCGGGGCCCCGACTGCCCCGCACCGGCTGCGAGCCGCTGCTTGCATCTCCTACCAGCCAAGGACAAACACTCTAACAATTACCGCCGAGCGCTGGCTCCTCAAACGGAGCACGGAGGTGTGCCGTGGAAGAGAGCGCAGCCAAACACAACCACCACCGAGCCTGCGCCTCGCCTTATTTATTTAAAAGTATTTAACCGTGAATGGCCCTCGTTTAAAGAAAAGCCCCTGCGGTACACGAGTAACGACGGCGGAGTGATGAACTACATTAAAATAAAACTGCGTTTATTCGCTGCCCCAGCGCTCTGACCTTGCTCGCATGTAGATGTACCGGCACAAAAGACGCCCGCCTGTGCGAGCGGGGCGGCCGCCGGCGGGGCCGCCGAGGTCCCGGCGCCGGCTTCCCCCTGCCCGCGGCGGCGTCGGTTTGCAGGGGCGGTGGAGCCTACCCGAGCCAGGTCCAGCCGCGGCCGCCACGCCAGACGAGTCCAGGCCGGGTGCTGCGCGGTTCGGCCCGCGCTGGGTTTTATCGGGTGCTAATTATCGTTTCACCAGCGCGGCGGCTTAATGCGGCCGCCGTTTAATTCCCACTTCCCCGTCCTCGAACGTGCACATCAAAGGAAATAAAACACTCAATCTCCGGCAGCCCCTGACAGCAGACCGGGGCTCGAGTGCTCAATAGGCGAGGCCCTCACCACCAGTTCTCCTATTTCCACAACAATGAGCAAACACAAAACCGGCACTAAGAGGCCTTTCCTCCTTTCCGCTCCCCTCGTCCGGGCGTCCGCCTTGCGCCGAGAGGGCCCTCGACGGCGGCGCGGCCGGGAGCGGCGCGGCCGAGCGAAGCAGCCTCGCTCGGAGCAGCCTCGCTCGGAGCCGAGCGGCCGCGCCGGGGAGCGGCACCGCCGCCGCTGCCGCAGCCGCAGCGGCCGGGAAGGAGCCCGGCGCAGGCGCTGACAGCCGAGCGGGACGGGCCCGCGGCTCCCCGGGAGAAAATGTAGCTGTGATGAGTGACAGGGCTTGGAGGAAATATGTTCACAATCACAGACAGTGAAGGCCATGACCTAGATCGTTTAAGAGCTTGTCTTGTCAAATTATCAAAAGCTTCTTCCTCCCTGAATAAAGAGTGACATAAGTGAGTGTCAGGAAGCTGCGGGCTGACAAGCCAAGCATACAATAACAGCATGCACGTCACATCCCCGCCGAGCCCCGCCGCGGCTAGCGGCAAATCTTAATGAGAGCGCGGCTGGCCCAGGAGACGCGGGTCCCTGCTGGCGCCGCTGCTCATCTCGGAAAATCCTTCAGCTCCCAGCCGCTGACGGCCTGACACGACGGCTACAATTACTAAACACAACTTTTTAACAGAATCCTCTGGTGCTTTGTCAAAGCGCCGCCTGCGAGGAGCTGCCCCTGCCGCAAGCCGCCGCAGCCGAACAAAAGATTTGCCCAAACGCGCACCCCGCACGGCCCCGGCGGGGCGGCCGCCGCCGCGACGCTCGCACAATGCCGCCCGCCGCGGCCCCTCCTGCACCGGCAGATGTCCAGACCTCTGCCCCCGGCGCGCCTGGCACCGGGGCGGCTGGCACCGGCGCGGACCCGGCTCCGGCAGCGCTTCCTCAGGCTGACCATCGCCGACAGCGCCCACAGCCATCACTGCAGCCTGCTCTGGGCTGCAAGCGGCTCAGGGGTCCCTTCAAACCCTTTCCTCGCGCTGACCATCACCATCAACACCACATCCACCACGGCAGCCTGCCCAGGCAGGGGCGTTGGGCTGCAGCAGTTCAGAGGAGCTCAGAGGTCCCTTCCAACCCCCACCGTGCTGGGATCCCAGGGTTAGGTGGGCACTGATTCACTGCTGGCACAAAAACCAGGGAACCAGGGAAGGGCAAATTCCCTGTTTGCTGCCCAGAGGGGACCAAGGGCCTATGGCCCTGCCAGCAGGAATGGAACCGTGGGCCATAAGGCCCCCAGCCAAGCCTAGGGCCTGGTTCACATGCCAAAGGCAGAAGGAAATCTTCCGGGAGAGGGGAGGCTGATGGTAGTTCACATAGCCAGAGGGTGCCAGGACACATGGGGAATGTGCTGGCCGAGGTCCCTGGCTGCTGCCCTGGCACCCTGGGGTCTGCAGACTCAGCTGTGTCTCTGCACAGGCTGGACCAGCAGAACAGCCTGGCCCAAGAGTGCAGGGCCTGGGCACTGGTGGCTGCCAGGCTGAGATCAGCCACGTCACCAAGCACGCCCCTGCTGCTCTGAAGGTAGCAGACCAGGGCACCCTGTCCTGCCTGGCACATTTGCCTGCTCCCTGACACAGGCGCTGTGTAGGAAGGCTTCTCCCACCCCTGCAGTGGGCACAAGCCTCAGAAGATCACCAAACTGCCCTGAAGCCTGCAGCACACAGCAGCCTCAGGGGGTCTGCAGCTGCAGGTGAGGGGCACAATGACAGCAGCACCTTGCACACACACTGCACACAGGCAACACACACCCTGCACACACCCAGCACACACCCAGCACACCCTGCACACACCCATCACACCCTGCACACACCCAGCACACACCCTGCACACCGAGCACACACCCTGAACACACCCTGCACACACCCAGCACACCCTGCACACACCCTGCACACACCCTGCACACACCCTGCACACCAAGCACACACCCTGAACACACCCTGCACACATCCAGCACACCCTGAACACACCCAGCAAACACCCTGCACACACCCTGCACACTGAGCACACACCCTGAACACACCCTGCACACACCCAGCACACCGTGCACACACCCTGCACACACCCAGCACATCCTGCATACACCCAGCACACATCCTGCTGAAAACACCCAGCACACACCCACGACACACCCAGCTCACAACCTTCGCACACCCAACACACACCCTGCACAAATTCAGCCACACACAGCACACGCTCTGCACACACTGTGCACACACAGCACACACCTTGCACACACTACCTGATGCACTCTATCCTGGGGCAGCAGCACACAAACAAAGCTGCACTGAAAACTTCTGGAGAAGTTCTGAGGTTGAGCTACTTCCCCAATTACTACAGCTGATGCCTTCTGTAGGCATCTGCACACATCTGCAGGGCTGAGGGACAGAGACTGCCCCAGCAGATAATCAATTGATTACCCTGACAGTGCCTAGCAAAGTGCATCACTGAGCTGCCTCACAGCATGGCCCAGGCTGTAAGGGAGCTCAGAGCTCATCCCCTGCAGCCTCCCCACCATGCCCAGGGACACTTCTCACCCACACTCAGCTGCTCAAGGCCTTGAACATCCCCCAGGCAGGAGGCAGCCACAGCCTCCCTGGGCAGCCTGTGCCAGAGTCTCACCACCCTGGCACTGCAGAACTTCTTCCTCAGCTCCAATCTGACCCTGCTCTGCCTCAGCTCCAAACCTGAGGAGCTCCAGAGCTTCCTGAGATGTGAGATTTGCTTTATAGAAGCAGTCTGGGATCTCCGCCACGTGCATCACATCCAGACCCTCATAGGCCACTGCCCTGGCAGCTTCTGCTGCATGTCAGGCTGGCAGAGCTGCACAGCTCTTCTCAGGACCAGCACAAAAGTGCCACTGCATCTCCAGTCAGCTCCTGGTCAGGCACAAAGCCAGAGCTCACCCTCTGCTGTCACCTTCCAGCTGCCCCACAGCCTCTGGGCTGTGCTGCCTGGCACTGGTGGAGGTTACTGCTCAGGCCAAGGGTTACTCTGCTGTGCTCTGCGGCTTCGGAGGGGCTCTCTGGGGGCTCCCTCCACCAAGCAAGACCTCAGAGTGGAGATGTCCCTGGTTTCTTTCATTGTCAAGGCTGCTGCTGTTCAGGAGGTTAGCAACAGCCTTGTCTCAGCTGAGCCTTCCTCCAAGCCTTCATCATCTCCTTACAGGCCTCTTGCTGAAGTCAAGAAGGGTTTAGGGTTGGTTCCTATGCAGACTGCCCTGGGTGCCCCTGCTCTGTCAGGGGGGTTGGACTCAATGATTTCTGGAGGCCCCTTCCAACCTGTAATGTACTCTGGTACTGTGATCCTGTGCTACTGTTTTGACTCCTTTACCAAGTGCCCCTTTTTTAGGCTCACTTCTGCACTTTCACTTTTAATCTGCCAGAGCTTAGCTCACTTCCTGTTTTCTCCACTGCCCCACCTCAGGTTTCTTGCTTTCCCTGCCCTCTCTGACCCTGCCCTGTGGCCTCACAACCTGCCCTCTGTATTCTGCAGTGCCACCAGGCACGGGACAGGTGAGACCCTGCTGTCACCCCCCAGCAGGCACTGCCCAGGCAGCCTCCTGCCTGCAGGTTTCAGAGGCTACCCTTTGTGATTTAAGGGGCACCCAGGAGACGCCTGTTGGGACATGCCTGGTGGGACTTTCATCTGGGGATGAGGAGGACTCATAATGCTGTACAGAAGATTAAATTACTCCACAAGAACTGGCTGGAGATGTGCAAGACAGAAGAGCTGTCAAGGGGGAGGCAGAGGAAGGACACTTCAGGTGGCAGCTCTGACTGCTCGCCAGGAAAGGGGTGCAGAAATAAGCTCTCAGTGCTCTTAGGAGCAGAGAGCTCAGGGAGGGTGCAGCTGGCAGGAACAGCAGCTGCAGGCTGCTAACAGTCAAATACCAGGGGAGATGGAGAGCTCCCAGAGGTGCTGAGTACCATTTGCATGACCCATGTACCACTGCCTGTGGTGACCTGACACAGACGCTGGGACTTCCTGCCCTGACTCACACCTGCTGCAACATGGGACCAGGGCAGGAGCAGGATGGACGCATGGACAGGACAGGGAAGGAGCAGGAGCAGAACAGACACAAGGACAGGCCAGGGCAGGAGCAGGATGGACACAAAGACAGAACAGGGCAAGAGCAGGATGGACACACAGACAGAACAGGGCAGGAGCAGGATGGACACACGGACAGGACAGGCCACAGCTGCTTTGACCCTCCTCAAGATGTGGTCAGGGGGGACATGAGGAGTGGCCTCTCATGTCTACTGCTGAGCTACAGGCTCAGCCCTGAAACTCATCTACTCCATGACTGTGACACCAGGGGTGAGACGCATGGCAGAGGCCATGGGACACCAGCTGCAGCAGGGAGAGTTGTGCAGATAAAAGCTCTGCATGCAGGGAAAGGGAAGAGAAGGCCTGTCCAGGACCCCCCCTCCTCAGGACTGCCCAGGAGCCCTCTCCCCAGGCCTGCTGGAGCTGGATGATCTTGAAGGTCCCTTCCAGCCTGAAGCAGGCTGTGACTGTGTGAGTCTCTCACACAAGAGGAGGCTGTGCCGTGCCCGGTGCTGTGCCAGTGCTGTGCCAGGCTGTGCGTACTCACATCAGCGTAGTGCCCCTGCATGTGGCAGCGGTTGCAGAGCTTGTTCCAGAAGGGCTTCTCCAGGCAGTCCCTGAAGCAGTGCCCAGGCAAGGAGCAGTTCTGGCAGAAACGAGCTGGGCAGCTGTGCTGGAGGTGACCTCTCCTGGCACACAGGCAGCAGGGTGGAACCCTCTGTGCAGAAACAAAGGAAGGAAGAAGCTCAGAGCAATGGTACAACCCCCCCGAACAATCAGAGAGCACACAGAGAAGCAGCTACCCCAAATAAATGCCTGCTTCTTGCTAGGAACTGCTGAGCTGTTTTGTTCCTTCAAGGAAGCCAAGAGAAGAAGACTACAAGAGGAGCAAAACTCCAAGCTGCAACTGCACACTCCCTGCACATCCTCCCCCAGAAGCACTTCTGCTGTGCCCTGTGCCCTTGTCCCATGCCCCCAGTGAGTGCAGCGAAAGTAATCACTGAACAGAAAGTGTCACTCCCAGCAGCAGTGTTGGGCACTCTACCTGAACCCCTCCTGGGTTTCTTTCCTTACAGGCTGAAGGACAGAGGAATCTGGCACCCAGCATGGGCTGATCTAGGGGCTGTGCCACTCACTCCTGCACAGCCAGCAGGCTGCTGGGGACATCCCTGGGCAAGGGACACTGTGCCAGAGGAGATGGTGCTTAGCCATGGAGCTGAGTGAGGCTCTCCCAAGAAGCTCTTGCTCAGGGACAGAGGAAGCTCTTGCTCAGGGACTGAGGGTTTTAGGCCCTGGGGCAGGCTCCCTAGAGAGGTAGTGGAATCTCCACCCCTGGAGACCTTCAAGGCCTGCCTGGATGTGCTCCTGTGTCGCCTGCCTGAGGTGGCCCTGCTCTGGCTGGGGCTTGGACTCAGTACCCTCCAGAGGTCCCATCCACCCCCCACCATCCTATGGCTGGCAATGATGGAGCTGCTGTGCTCAGAGGGCCTTTGCACTGCTGGGTTTTCTTTTCCACTTCACTCTCTGCATCTCCCACCGTGTCCTGGTCCCATTGCTGCGCTCCCAGCCCTCTCCCTAGGCCCACAAAGGCTGTGTGAGTGAGTGGCTGGCCAGGCCATGAGTGCCAGCTGGGCTCAGGCTGGCACAGCCCCTTGGCCATGTGCCTTGTGGGGCAACAAACAACACACTGAGGACCCTGCCAGGGCCACGCTGGTACCTCCTCAATGCCAGCATACCCCGGGGGCAAGGGCTTGTCCCAGCTGGGTGTAGTGTAGGGCCCAAGGTGCAAGAGTGAGTGACAGCCTCAGGCACCAAGCCTTTGACAGCCTCAGTTCACAGTATCACAGTATCACAGTATCGCCAAGGTTGGAAGAGACCTCGAGGAGCATCGAGTCCAACCTATCACCACAGACCCCATGACTAGACCATGGCACCAAGTGCCATGTCCAATCCCTCTTGAACACCTCCAGGGATGGTGACTCCACCACCTCCCTGACCAGCACATTCCAATGACGAATGACTCGCTCGGTGAAGAACTTTCTCCTCACCTCGAGCCAGTTGTGAGGCTCTCATGATGCTGCCCCCACTCCTGCACAGGATCCTGACTGGTTTTGAAACCTCTAAGCCCTGGCACCGAGCTGCTCAGGGTTCTCTCCAAATGAATCTGCTCTGCAGTTCCTGCAGTCTCACACCCTGGTTCACTGCTGCCCCACATTTCCCTGAGGGTGGTCTGGGGTTTCCCTGGGTGGTTCTTCTTGAAAGTACATCTGAAGGACATTCTGCATCTCAGGACTGGTTCTGCAACATGACTAAAACTGTCCCTGTGCTGGGCTCGACTCTGCTGGCTCGGTTTACACTAATAGATTTCTATTCCAGCAAAGACTTCCACAAAGCAGTGAACTGGATGTAGTAACCTGCTATGGTGCAAACCATCCTTCACCTTGAACCACAGAACCATCACAGAACAGCTCAGGCTGGAAGGAAGCTCAGAGCTCATCCCCTGCAGCCTCCCCACCATGCCCAGGGACACCTCTCACCCACACTCAGCTACTCAAGGCCTTGAACATCCCCCAGGCAGGAGGCAGCCACAGCCTCCCTGGGCAGCCTGTGCCAGGGTCTCACCACCCTGGCACTGCAGAACTTCTTCCTCAGCTCCAGTCTGACCCTGCTCTGCCTCAGCTCCAAACCATTCCCCCTGGTCCTGTCTCAGACACCCTCATGAGAAGTCCTTCTGCAGCCTTCCTGCAGGATCCCTTCAGGTCCTGGCAGGCAGCTCTGAGGTCCCCTTGGAGCCTTCTCCTCTCTAGACTGCACACCCCCAGCTCCCTCAGCCTGGGCTCACAGCAGAGCTGCCCTGGCCCCTGGCTCATCCTGGTGCCCCTCCTCTGGCCTTGCTCCAACAGTTCTGTGTCCTTCTTATGATGGAGAACCTTCCAGTGGAATAAGAGACCAGCAGAGAGTGGTGTGAGAGAAACCAGTGCAGTGCAGGTGTACCACATACCTTTGGCACTGGGCAGTTCTTGGAGAGGTGGCCCTGCCTGGCACAGTTCCTGCAGGTGACATTCTTGTTGGCTGTGTAGTACCTGGCACCGCTGCGCCGCACCGCCCCAAAGTTGGAGATCTGAGCCTGCAGGGACAAGCAGAGAGGAAGGTGTCTGACCCCTGGGCTTACAGATTCAAGGAATCCCTGGGGATGGAGGGACCTTCAACACCCCAGCTCCAACCTCTGCCATAGACAGGGACACCTACCACCAGCCCAGGCTGCTCAAGGCCTCATCCAGCCTGGCCCTCAACACCTCCAGGGAGAAGGCAGCCACAGCCTCCCTGGGCAACCTGTGCCAGGCTCTCCCCACCCTCACTGCCAACAATTTCTTCCTCCTTTCCACTCTCAGTCTGTCCTCTCCCAGCTCCAAGCCATTGTCCCTCATCCTGGCACTCCCAGCCCTTGTCACAAGTCCCTCCCCAGCTCTCCTGGAGCCCCTTCAGGTACTGGGAGGCTGCTCTGAGGTCTCCCTAGAGCCCTCCCCAGGCTGAACAGTCCTAACTCTGCCAGACTGTGCCCACAGAGGAGGTTCTTCAGCCTCTGATCCTCAGTGTTGCTAAGAGCTGGAGTCTGGCAGCGCTTCAGCCCCTGCAGACACAGTTGCACAGCACAGGCTGAGCTACACTTTGGTTTCTCAGGAGCCTGAGCATGGAGAAGTCTTTTTCACACTCAGCTCTTGCTCACACCCAACTCTTGGGCACTCTCAGCTCTTGTTCACTGCTCTTGTTCATATTCAGCTCTTGTTCACACTCAGCTCTTTTTCACTCTCAGTTCTTTATCACACTCAGCTCTTGCTGTGGCAGTTTAGGCTGGGTGCCTTGTGCTGCTACCACACAAGATACACCTCTGGTGCCCTGGGTGTCCAGACCAGTGGGTGGACACAGGAAGCTGCGTGTTTCATCCCCATAATGTCCTGCTCCCTATAAATCCATCTGCAGGGTCTCACACTTCCTCTTTCTTCCCTCGCTGCTCCCGTGGGAGATGCTTCCTATCTGGTAATGGAAGGGGAGTTATCTCAAGGCCTCTTAGGCCTGGCTAGGCCTAATGCCAAGAGGAGAAGGGGGAAGGGCAATCTCAGATCTGGCCAGCTGAGATTAGCCTAACAGTGGAGGGGGGGAAGAAAGAGCCCTGAGGGTTTTGGGTGTACCCTCAGGTAGGGAGAAGGGAAATGCTGGGAGGCTTCTGGGTGTGCTTTGGGATCTCCTTTGTCACTGTGCTTGTAGCTTCTGTAAAACACTCGCTGCTTTTCCATTTAAACTTTCCATCACTTCTGCAATCCATTTGTTGAGTCTCATTCTTCTGCCGTGGTGGGAGGCAAGGGAGGATGTGCCTCAAACCAGGACACTTGCTCACACTCAGCTCTTATTCACACTCAGCTCTTGCTCACATTCAGCTCTTCTTCATTTAGTTCTTTCTCACACTCAGCCCTTGTTCACTCTCAGCTCTTGTTCACTCTCAGCTCTGGTTCACACTCAGCTCTGGTTCACACTCTGCTCTTATTCACTCTCAGCTCTTGTTCACACTTAGCTCTTGCTCACACTCAGCAGTTGTTCACTCTCAGCTCTTGTTCACACTGCTCTTGTTCACTCTCAGCTCTTGCTCACACTGAGCTCTTGCTCACACTCAGCATTAGTGCACTCTCAACTCTTGTTCACACTGCTCTTGTTCACAACAAGCTCTTCTTAACACTGGTCTTGCTCACACTCAGCTTTTGTTCACACTCAGCTTTTGCTCAGTGCTCTTGATCACTCAGTTCTTTCTCATACTCAGCTCTTGCTCACACTTGGCTCTTGCTCACCACTCCTGCTTGCACTCAGCTCTTCCTAACTCTCAGCTTTTGTTCACTCTCAGATATTGCTCACACTCAGCTCTTGTTCACACTCAGCTCTTCCTCTCAGCTCTTGTTCACACTCCACTCTTATTCACACTAAGCTCTTATTCACACTAAGCTCTTGCTCACACTCTCTTTAGATGTTCAAAGTGGCAGCTGTGAGGGTTTGCTCTCCCTAGCCTCATCAGGACACTTTTCTCCCCTCAGCCCTTCCAGCAGGAGCTGGAGTCCTTGAGCATCACCACAGCCAGCAGTGCCTGAGGAAGCAGGCTCCCTGCATGCACTGAGGGGAGCCTCTTGGGACAAGTGCAAAGCTGGACAAGTCCAGACCAAATCTGCCATTTGTAACTATAAAGAAGGACTTTAAAATGTTGAGGGAAAAGGCAAAATGAGTCTGTAAACAGCTGTCTCCCTCCCACTGCCCTCGCATTACTTCCCGTGCAGCCAGCATGGGAACTGCTCCCCAGCTGCTTGGTGAATCTGAGCTTTGAACCTGATGGAGTTCTCAGCCCCAGCTGTCCTGCCCTGCTTGTCAGTGCAGATGGAAGTGAACAACCTCAGGAGAATTTGGCAGTTACCTCCAAGTCTTTGGTGGAGATGGACCAGTCCACATCAGGGTCCCCTGAAAAACAGAAATGAAAGGAGGTTGTACTGGGTTTGCACAAACACTTCCCTGTCACACACTCAATGCAGACAGCAGACTCTGAAGGCTCCAAGCCTGAAACTGCTGCACCCTCAGGAAAGGAAACTATAACCCAGCTGGCACCAGACCTCAGTCACCTCAGTGTCCAACCATCAGGAGAACTTCCTCTGGCACCACCCTGTACCCTGGCACCACTGTCCTCCCCCCTCTGTACCAGCTCAGACAAGGATTTCACATCCTCAAGGACAGGGCCTCCACAGCTCCTGTTCCAGACCTCTGCTGCCCTCAGAAGATGCCCAGCCCAGCCCCTGCAGAGAAGAGGAACAGGGAGCAGAAAGCAAACAGACAGCAGAAAATTCCTCCTTGTGGATCTGCAGAACCTGTGCCTCCTGCACTGCTACCTGCTGCTGCAGGCCCAAGTGCCTCCATGCACAGCCACAGTACCAAGGCTGTGAGCTGAGGAACCCTTCCCAAGTGGGGCTTGGTAGGGTGCAGGAAACCAGGATGCCACAGGAGGTGCCAGCTGTCAGATCTGCACCTCCTCGGGCACAGCTCTGGGCTGGAGGAGCACAGAGGGAGAAGGGAAGCCAGAGGCAAGAGGGTGAAGGAGAGGGATGCAGCTACAGCTGCTTGGAAGTGCTGCACCTGGACACTGCCTGCTGCCCTTGCTGTGCCCAGGGCACCCTCTCTTCCCTCCCTCACCCCTATGCCCACAGAGGAGCCCACCTGCCCCTGCACAGTTAGAGCTGTGCAGAAGTTGACCCTGTGCCAGCAGAGGTCGCAGCCTGTGCCCACAGCCTGTGCCCACTCAGCACACAAATCATACCATGGCTGCCAAGTGGTAGCCATTTACCCAGCTGGCTGACACTGCCCTGCTCCTGGTCAACAGGAGGCAGGCAACCAGAAATTGAACCCATGTCACCCAGAGTGCCATGGCAGCCCCTCACTGACAGTCAGCGATTTCACATGAAGTGTGCAGTGCCAGGGCACAGGCTGGGCACTCAAGCACCTGCTCGCTGCTGTTCTTCACCCCAAAGCAGTGCCCAGTGCCACCTGCCCTGCCCTGCAGAGCACTCTGGGATGTTTTTATTTCCAGTGCCAGTGATGCCAACAACTGCCACAGAGGCTCACAGGCAGCCTGTTGGTGACAGGTGGTGCCCAAGCCATGGTGCACAACCAGGGCACCCAGCTGGTCCTTTGGGGCATACTAAGGGCACAGACACCACCACCCCTCCCCCCCAAGATATCCAGCAAGAGTTCTTCAGCTCAGCATCCTTCAGGACATGCCAGCACCAGGGCAGAGGGTACCACAACCCTGGGCACTGTTGCCCCCAGGCTCTCTGGTCCCAGCAGAGCAGACAAGAGGCACAGCATGGTGCCAGCCCTGAGGGCACAGCATGGTGCCAGCTCTTTGTGGTGATGCCCATGGCAGAATGAGGCTCTTTGGTGTCCCTCCATTGAAAATGAGGTAATACTCTGGCATCTCAGTATTTGCCCCTGGCAGCCTTCTGAGGAGATTCACTCACAAAGGTTCCCTGGTGTTTGTGACCCACAGCCATCAGAACTGCCAGGGCACACACCAGGATCACAGAATCCAAGAACTGTCAGGATTGGAAGGGACCTCAAGGCTCATCCAGTCCCAACCCTCCTGCCATGGGCAGGGACACCTCACACCACAGCAGGTTGCTCACAGCCACCTCCAGCCTGGCTCCAAACACCTCCAGGCAGGAGGCTTCCACCACCTCCCTGGGCAACCTGGGCCAGTCTCTCACCACCCTCATGGGGAACAACTTCTTCCTCACAGCCAAGCTCAGTCTCCCCACTTCTAATTCTGCTCCATCCCCCCCAGTCCTATCACTCCCTGACACCCTCACAGGTCCCTCCCCAGCTTTCCTGTAGCCCCCTGCAGATCCTGAAAGGCCACAAGAAGCTCTCCTGGGAGCCTTCTCCTCTCCAGACTGCACAGCCCCAACTCTCTCAGGCTGTCTCCATGGCAGAGCAGCTCCAGCCCTCTGCTCCTCCTCGGGGCCCTTCTCTGGACCCCTTCCAGCACCTCCAGAGCCTTCCTGGGACAGAGGCTGCAGACCTGGACCCAGAGCTGCAGGTGGGGTCTGAGCAGAGTGGAGCAGAGGGGCAGAATCACCTCTAATGTGAATGAACCCCTGCAAAGAGGGAGGGGAACTGGCACTCCTGGGGATGCCTCAGCTCTGCCATGTTGAGGGGAGGTGGCTGCAGAGCAGGACTCTGCTGCTGCAGCAGCTCACAGGGCAGTATCTCTAATACGACCTGAGCAGGGATCTGTCAGCTCCCAGGGAGAGATCAGCTCAGGTAAGTGCTGACAGAGGCTCTGAGATGTTTCCTTGTGGCAAGGAGAGCCTCTCACTGTGCATCACCTCACACAAGTGCAGGCAAAGGCACACTCCTGCCAGTGCAGCAGCACCTGCAGCACTCAGCAGGCTGTCCCTGACCCAGCATGAGGCCTTGGAGAGACATCACAAACCAGAACCACGGCAGGGGACACACGACAGAGCTCAGTTTCTTCTGCAGTGCATTCAGTGCAAGAGCTCAGCTGCAGCAGAGGTGCAGTGGCCAGAAGCATGCAAGGGTTTGGAAAGGGAACCCCACATACCTCTGAGGAGTCTTTCAGGAGTGGAAGAGCAACCAGCCCCAGAGCTATTAAAGTGACTTCAAGTGAAGTTCAGCTGCTGCTGCCTGCAGGAGCAATCTCAGCTGCTGCCATCCAAGACTGACAGCTGAGGGGCTGCAGGCTGCCTCCCCCAGGCCCCAGCAGTGCCAGGCTGAGGCCCACGGCAGGGCTGCCCCTCTGCAGCAGGCAGGTCATGCAGTGTGGCAGAAAGCAGCAAGGAGCCAGGCAGAGAGTCTGCTCCAGCTGCTGAGGGCACACAGCAGGGGATGCACAGACAGGTGTGGCGACCCCTTGCCCTTTGTGCCCAGTGCCAGGGTCCCACCCCTGCAGCTCTGCTCCCTGCAGCTGAGCCATCAGGTAGCTTCTGCAGCAACAAATCCTGAGCTCCTGCAGGGAGAGGTGCTGCAGGTGCAGTGCTGCAAGGCAGGGGACGATGCAGCCCTGCAGCCCAGGCCGCGGGGGGCGAGGCAGAGCCGCAGTGCTGCCTGCCGCATTGTGCAGGCTGCACATTGTCTGCGCCCGGTGCCTGCCGCAGCCGCCAGCCCCGGCCGCCGCGAACCGGCCGCCCCCCGGGCTCATGACTTTCAAAGCTTAGCGCAACATTTGCAGAACAAAGTAGTTTTTCTCTCTGCTCTGGGTGGGTACAAGTGCGGGGACCACAGGAACAGTTAACTGCGGGGCATGGTTGGTCTACCACAACGCCGGGGGAGTTCTTTAAATAGCGCCTGTCACTCTCCCGGCCATCAATGGGATTTCCTTCTCCGAGCGCTGATTCGTTCAGGTACACAACAGAGGAAATTTCAGTTAACCTTTGTTTCACCCCGGGGGAAAAAAAAATCTGTCTGAAAAGTGTAAAACGAATGGATTAAAAAACCCACAAAAATAAAGAAGGGAGAGGGAGAGGGAGAGGGAGAGGGAGAGGGAGAGGAGAGGGAGAGGGAGAGGGAGGGAGAGGGAGAGGGAGGGAGGGAGAGGGAGAGGGAGAGGGAGGGAGAGGGAGAGGGAGAGGGAGAGGGAGAGGGAGGGAGAGGGGAGAGGGAAGCTGCTGCAGGGTTATTCCTGGCGTTCACAGCCGCCCAAGGTAAGGAGAGAAAAAGAGGCAAATGTGAACTTTTCATTGCCAGCAGGGAATGAGGGCTCAGATACGATTCATAGCTGCCATTGTCTATGCTGAGAGCTCTAATTTAGAGGAAGACCCAACACGGATCCAGTGCTCCCATCGGCTGCACCCAGGATTCACTCCCTGACTGCTTCCTAGGTGGCCAAACCAAAACAAAAAAAAAGGAGTAATAGGTGGCTTTGAAGGAGAAAGAAGTCATTTTAGCTCTCTGATAGTCTTTAATACCTTCTGGACTGCAGCGATCCTGGGTGAGGACACCAACAACAAACACTGACTCAGGACTGCAACTGGAGGCAACACCCAAAGCACACCCACAACATGGAATTCCAGGAGTGCCCCACACGGCCTCAGGCAGTTCCAAGCCATCCATGGAAGCCCTGCTTGGAGGCACAGTGGTAACTACACACCAGGAACAGCAGCATTCACCTCCTTGTCGTTCATCTGACAACACCCTGGGAGCCAGAAGTCCTCTGCCAGCCTCCCCCAGGGCACTCCTAGATGGCACAGCCTGGTCAAGCTGCTGGCATGAGGGACTGGGAGACCTGCATGGGTTGAGCTCCAGTGGAAGTGATGATCCTCTGGAATCTCTTATGGATCAGCAGGATGCCAAGAACTGATCCTGCAGCAGTGGCTCTGGTGCTGCTGAGACAGTTTCTGTACCACAGGAATGGCTGCAGTAAGCAGAGTGCCAGTGCCAACAGCACAGCACAGCCAGGAGGGGCAAAAGGGAAGCCAGGGGCAGCTGCATGCCCATGCCGAACCTTCATGTCCTCACCAGCCCCAACTGTAGTTATCAGAGCCCAGAAGCCCAGAGCCCAGAAGCCTGAGCAGAGCACAGACGCTGCTGCTGACCTACACAGGTCTCTTGGCACTGCTGAAGTGGTAAGAAGATAAGAAGATAAGAATAAACCAGGTTGGAAGAGACCTTCAAGATCATCACATTCAACCTATCACCCAACACCACCTAATCAACTAACCCATGCAACCAAGCACCCTGTCAAGTCTCCTCCTAAACACCTCCGGTGATGGTGACTCCACCACCTCCCTGGGCAGCACATTCCAATGGGCAATCACTCTCTCTGTGTACAACTTCCTCCTAACAAACAGTCTGAACCTCCCCTGGCACAGTTTGAGACTGTGTCCTCTTGTTCTGGTGCTGGTTGCCTGGGAGAAGAGACCAACATCTGCCTGTCTACAACCTCCCTTCAGGTAGTTGTAGACAGCAATAAGGTCACCCCTGAGTCTCCTCTTCTCCAGGCTAAGCAACCCCAGCTCCCTCAGTCTTTCCTCATAGGGCTTGTGCTCCAAACTCCTCACCAACTTTGTTGCTCTTCTCTGGACTCGTTCCAGCAAGTCAACCTCCTTCCTAAACTGAGGGGCCCGGAACTGGACACAGTGCTCAAGGTGTGGCCTAACCAGTGCAGTGTACAGGGGCAGAATGACCTCCCTGCTCCTGCTGGCCACACTGTTCCTGATGTAGGCCAGGATGCCTCCTGGCTGCCTGGACACACTGCAGGCTCATGTTCAGCCTACCATCAACCAGCACCCCCAGGTCCCTCTCTTCCTGGCCGCTCTCCAGCCACTCTGACCCCAGCCTGTAGCACTGCATGGGGGTGCTGTGGCCAATGGTGCTCAGCTTCTGGCTGGCAGCAGAGCCTGGAGGGGTTTGTGGCTTCACTTCACAGCAAGCCTGCAGCTGGATCTTGGGAGTCTGTTTTGGTAACATTTTGCACCTTTCTGCACCAGCACAGGACGCGGGAGGGGCCCGAGCCCGTGGAGCCTTTTTCTGCGGGGGCTGGTGGTGTCCCTGCCTGGAGAAGCTGTGGAAGGGAGGTGCCAACCACATTATGCTTCCCCCCTCAAGGGGCAGGAACCCAGACCTAAAGCTCCATGGAAACAATTCGCTGATGTTTCAAACAGGCTCCAAACCTAAGTCAGTGAACCACCCTCCCACACCCCACCCCCCCTACAGAAAGCAGCACAGCTCCCTGGATGCTGCCCTCGGGGTGAACTGTGGGGCTGAATCCCTGAGCTGGGAGAACACTGAGGCAGGTGGAGAGCTGAAACTTGTAAAGCTCCCCTGGGACTCTTCTTTGCCTCTTCACTTTCACCCTGAAATTCCAAAAGTACTGGATCCACACAGAAATACAAATCACATTTGCACACAGGCTGAGCAGCAGTTGCTGGCCGTGGGCTCAGCTGGGGCAGCTCTCTCCCATGCTGGAACCTGCCCCCTTTGGACAGGGCAAGGCTGAAGCATCCCACTTGTGACCATTCCTTCACATAACCCCAGAGTGCCAGGCTGGGAGGGACCCCAAGCTCTCCAGGTGTAGTTCAAAGGAGCTGGCCCAGCACCCTGCCAGGCTGAGTCCACTGCTTCCCTGGTGAGATTCCTTCCCACCCTCGAGGTCAGACCAGGCTCGCATGTACTCGAGTGGGAGAAGAGGAGCTCTGGGCACACAGGGAGAAGCACCACAGGGTGCCTGGGACAGGGCAGGCCCAAGGGTGGCCACACCACACCAGCTCCCAGGCTGGCAAGCCTCAGCCGCTCCATGTCCCTGTCCTGGGAGCATTCACATTCCCCCTGAGGGGGCAAAGCCCTCTGCAGAACAAGGCACAGCAACAGTAGATGTAGTGGCTTCATCCCAGTCTGGCTTCATCCCAGTTTGCTCCTCTGCTGCCCTTGGGCAGGTTATGGACTGTTCTCAGGGCCAGGCTCAGGTCATGGCCACAGCTTGGCACGGGTCTGAAATACTGCAGCTCACAGGGCAGCTTCACAGGTAGGAAGGGGCAGACCTCTCAGCTCTTCTGGAGGTGCAGCTGGAAATGCCAAGCCTGTGACCAAGGCTACCAGCAAAGTGGCACTGAGCCCCAGCATGGTGGGCAGCAAAATGCCAGGGAAGCATGCACAGGTGGGCAGCAGAACTGAGTGCCAGGGAAGCACTGCCACTGTCCTCACCTGCAGAGGAAGAGTCCCAACAAGCCTGACCCAAGTAGCATGCAGGACACTGCATTACTCTGAGAGCAGGGCTGAAGGCTGAGTTAAAGCTAATGAGGAGCCCTGGAACTGGTGAAATCCTGCTGGATATATCCCCAGAACCTCTTTTTTATTCTCCTGAGGATTACAGCACAGATGGAACAGGGAACATGCAGGTGGCTCCTGAAAAGTATTTGTACTGGAGGCTGCAGCCAGGTGGGGCTTGGGCTCTGCTCCCCAGTCTCAGGTGATAGGAGGAGAAGAAATAGCCTGAAGTGGTGCCAGGGAGGGTTAGGTTGGAGATGAGAAACAATTTCTGTGCTGCCACAGTGGTAAGGGACAGGCAAAGGCTGCCCAGGGCAGTGGTAGAGTCCCAATACCTGGAGGTGTTGCAGCAAGCTGTGGCCATGGCACTTGGGGCCATGGCTTGGTGCCCATGGTGGGGTTGGGTTGGGGTTGGACTGGGGGATGATCCTGGAGGGCTTCTCCAGCCCATACCACGCTGTGGTCCTGTGACTCTATGAATACTTCTGCAATTCAGGAGCAGAATTCATTGTCACTTGATGGATTTAGCATAGATCTTGAAATCTGAGAACAGGTCCCCACCTGCCAGGGGTGAGGGATGCAGTGACCTGGGCACTGCAGTGCCCCTCCCTGCTGCACCTCCTTCAAACTCAGCCCTTCCAGGCATATCCACTGCATGCAGGGTCTGCAGCAGGGTCCTTCAGCTCCACTGTATTCAAGTTCTCTGCTGTGGTCTTTCAGACCTGGGGTGCCTGACCCCAGCCTCCTGCCCAGGGCAGGGCCATGCAGCACTCCTTGGGAAGGATGAGACCAGCACCCTCCAGCCCCAGGGAGCAGAGGTTGTCAGAGCCACTCTGCTCTGACCCATGGCCCTTGGCCCATGGTGCTGGCCCCAGGGATCCAGTGGGACGAGCTCCATGGAACCACAGCATGGCAGGGGTGGAAGGGACCCCTGGGGCTCTCCCAGTCCAGCCCAGAACTGAGGGCAGGGCACACAGGACACATCCAGGCAGGTGCTGAAAGCCTCTAGTCAAGGAGACTCCACAGCCTCTTTGTGCAGCTACCCAGGCCTCCAACAGCGTCACACCAGGGAAGTTTCTCCTCCTGCTGTGTTCCAGCTTGCAGCCCCTCTGCCAAGCACCAGCATCCTCCAGGTCAGGACTCAGCCCTTCACCAGCTGCTCTGCAGCTGCCTGGTGCCAGCAGGAGGCTGCTGTGCCCTTCTAAGCCAGGAAGGGAAAATGTCTGCAGGACCAGCCAGGGTCCTTGTGTGAGACCCTGAGCACTAGGCACAGCATTTCCCAGGCACTGACTCCCGAGGGCTGGCATCAAGAACCAAGGCAACTGGTGCTGAGCTCAGGCATGGCTGGCATGGCACAGGTGTGCAGCAGCCAGCAGAGAAGCCAGCCCTGTCCTGCTGGTCTGCAGCCAGCCACCAGCAGTGGCTGCACTGTGGGCAACGCTGCACAACCCTTCAGAATCAACCCACAGGTACACACACTGCAGCCTGTCCCCCGAGACTGGCACAAGCAGTCCGTGCTGGGCATGGCCACTGCCCCACAAGCTGCCCTGCAGCCCTTCCCCCTCACATCCACAATCCCTGCTCTGGAGCAGTCCCTGGACAAACCCACCACAAGCTGCCCACCAGGAGAAATCATTGAGGGTGGGCAGACACCAGGCCAAGGAGGAGGTGCTCAGATGGTCCAGCACCACACTGGGTGCTGCTGAGGTGCTCCACGCAGCAGGGGCACACTGGGGCCAAGCAGTTAGCTCTGTGTCTGACCAGCAGCCAGCACTCAAATCCTGAGCTCAGGGAGCTCAGCATTCCCTCACCTTGCTGCTAGGGCAGCAACCAGGAGAAGCACTGAGCAGCTGGGGTGCACAGAATGGCTGTTAAAGAGCACGTTGAGACTTTCAGGGGGCACTTCTGGCTGGCCCTGGCAGAGCTGCAGGGTGCCCTCCTCTCCCCCTGCCTGAAGTGGAGCCCTGCAGCAGCTCCTGCAGGAAGCTGCATGTCCATGGTCTTCAGTGCAGTTCGTAATGTTCCAAGCAGTAACTCTTTAAAACATAGCCCTGGGTTTGGCTCAGCAGCCTGGGCTGCAGCACTGCAGTGCCTGCACCGCTCAGAGGAAGCTCAAGCAGCCCTGGGGCTTTGGTTTCAGTCCTGGATGGCCTCAGCAGCCTGGCCTGCTGCCCTCGAATGAGAGCCCCTGGCACTGATCTCTGCTGTGCCAGTTCAACTGCAGCCCAGGGCACTCACTCCTGAGGTCTGCCTCAGGCTTCCCCTTTGGCTGGACACAAGCAAGCCATGCCCCAGCTGATGATGCCAGCATGGACCCAGCCTCTACCCAGCAGCACTGGCAAAGCCCTGCCAGTCCTTCCCCTGAAGGCCATCAAAATGCCTCAAAGTCTGCAACCAATCCAGCTTCCTGAGGGGGGTGGCAGGTCCAGGCCCCTTTCAAAGCAGATGGCACAGAACCACAGACTCACAGAATGGGTTGGGCTGGAAGGGACCTCCAAGACCACCCAGCTCCAGCCCTCTGCCATGGGCAGGGACACCTCCCACCAGCCCAGGCTGCTCAAGGCCTCATCCAGCCTGGCCCTCAACACCTCCAGGCAGGAGGCAGCCACAGCCTCCCTGGGCGACCTGTGCCAGGCTCTCCCCACCCTCACTGCCAACAATTTCTTCCTCATCTCTACTCCCAACCTGCCCTCCTTGAGGCAGGAGACCACCAACAGCTTCCCAGCTCTGGGCAGCAGCCAGGACCTCTGCTAGGAGCAGCCCCCAACAGCAACAGTAAAGAGCTGCAGGATGCCATCTGCCCCAGGTCTCAGAAGGCAGAGACCCAGCACAGCTGGATCCAGACAGGAATTCTGCACCCACTGCTCAGCTTCCAGAGCTGTTGATTTTCAGACACAAGTGAAGACTGTGCCCAAAATGCACCTTGAGAACACTGCTTGGCCACTGCTGTGCCCACGTGGCACCAGCAGCCAGGAGATGCAGCAGCAGAGAGGTCTCCACCCTGCTGCTCCTCCTCTGGCAGAGGGGGGCGAGGGGACAGCTCTGCAGCACCTCTCAGACAGGGGAGCACAGCACAGGAGGGGAGAGCCCTCAGGGGCACAGCCCAGGCTGCATCCAGACCCTGAGAGGATGGGTGGGCAGCGATCCCCTGCCACCCTGAGGGGGCTGCAGCCTGCCCCTGCTCCAGGCACACAGGGACAGACCCTCTGGTGGCCTGAGCAGAGCCTGCCTGAGGGGTTCCTGCTGTGCCAGTCCCTGCTGCCCTGCTCCCTGCATGACGCTCCTGCCTCCAGCCTGTGCTCCTTGCCTGTCCCACTCCCACGGAGATTATGCCAGGGCTGCCCACCACACCCAGTGGCACTGCCATCTGTTTGTGTTACCCATGGCACCACCCCTGCCACCACACCAAGCCCCAGAAGCACAGAGGCCACAGGGAGCCCTCCAAGATGCCACCAGCACCACCACTGGTGCCAAGGAGATGTCTCAGTGCTCTGCAGCAGTGCAGAAGGGAGTGAAGAGCAGGAGCTGGCAACCACAGGAAGCATTGGCACTGCTAAAAATGGGCAGAAATACCTCCAATGCCAAACCTTTAGTCAAGATTCCCCCTTCACTTACAGTTCCCCTAGTTCTGAGTCCTCCAGTGACCTGCACTGTCCCAGCGTGGTGGCACTGCCAGGCTCTGCCATGCAGACTGTACTCTCACAAGGACTGACCATAGCCAGGACTGGCACCTCCTGCCCCTGGCCCTGCCATTTCTCTGGCAGAGCAGAGGAGTCACAGCACCTGCACCACATACCTGCAGATGATGCCCTGACATGTGGGCACCACCAGGCAGCACAGCTGGCTCTGTGCCCCACAGTGGGCATCTCTGCACCAAATGCTGGGTGGGCACAGCTGGTTCTGCACTGAATGCCAGGTTGGCTCTGTACTCAGCACCAGACTTGTCTGTGCCACCTCTTCCAGAGCCCCCAGCCCCCCCGGGGGTGCAGTACCAGCTGAGGGGCACCTTCACCCTCCCAGCCCTGCCAGCAGAGCGCAGCTCCAGTCGACGGCGGGTGGCACCCAGGGATGCATCCTCACAGTGCCAGCTGCTGCTGGCACACGGGGGTGGATGGCTGCTAGCCACCAGTTGGCTTGCTCTGCCGACCCCTCCCCACAGGTTGCACCTTCCCGAGGCGTCCGAGGGGAGACCTGAGGCAGGGCTCTGGCGCTGGGCATCCCAGCACCAACCAAGCCGTGCCAGTGGGGCTCCTGCTTAGACACAGAGGCAGCGCTCCGCTGTTTTGTCGAACACACTGCACCCGCTGCGAGGTGCCAGAGCAGGTCCCCGCGGGGCTTCCTGTGGGCACAGCTTCCCGAGGCTTTGTTCGTGCCGAGTGCTGCAACCTCCCGGCTTCGCTACCCTGCGGCTTGGCTGCGCTGCCCCGGGAGCGGCGCCGGAGAAGGCTCCTCGCACGGTGCTGTTATCTTCCTGAGTTCACACACGGCGAGGCCCTGCCCCGGGGCGGCCGAGCGGACGTGGCCCGCGGCCGCACCCCGTGCGGGAGGCGGCGACCGCAGCAGGCAGGGATGCGGAGGAGGTTTGCGTCCCCCCCCGCCCCCGGCCGCAGCCAAAATGATGACATTAGGGCCGCCAGAGGGGAGGCTGGGAGGGGGCTGCGGCGCAGGGGCGTGCGGGTGCCCGGGGAGCCGCGGGTCCGGGGGGCTTTCAATGGCACAGCCTAGTGATCACAGGATGCTGGTGACACTCTCCAGTTACCCCTGGCAACCCCTCTCGACTGTAACGATGCTGCCCTACAATGGCTTTCAGCGGGCAGCTTTCTCTTCCCCGCAGCTGAATGCTCCGGGACCATCTGCGTCGGGAAGCATGAAAGGACAGCCTGCCTGTGGGCCCGTCACTCCCGACACCACCCCTCTGACCCCGATTAAATGCGGCTTTCAAGCCCCTTTGTCCTCCCTGTTGACTTCTCCTATTAAGGGAGCCCTTTGACAAAGAAAGCGGAAGAGTGGACTAAGTGCCCCCAAGAAAGGTGATGTCTGATACTGCTCAACACAAGGATTAGCAAGCCAATACATAACAAAAGCGGCCCTGGGGGAGGGGAAATTAAAAAAGTGGCTTTAGCTGCCTCCTAACGAATTCAGTAGGTGCACAGCTCGGCAGAGAGCCGCGCAAGGGCCCTGCCCCCACGGAGCAGCCGCTGCGGGACGAGACCTCGAGGGGACACCTGCGGCACCCAGGAGAGGGTGGAGGTGTCCCCTGCTGCCCCTGGGGCTGGGAGCTGCATCGCCAGGAGAGGCACCAGGGATGCTCAGGAGGCTGAGGCCGGGAGGCTACGTCCAGGCTGCTCCTTGCAGCAGGGTCTAGAGAAGAATCTCAGCTTCAGCCACTCCAGCCAGCTGCGGGCGACAGAGACAGGAGGAAGGGTGGCAGGAGAGAACCTGAGAGCTCTGCCGCCAGAGGTGACCACTCCCCACGGCACACGCAGGAAATCTCTCTGTGGACGTGGAGAGCATCTCTGCCAAACAGCACAAACAGTTCCGAGGAGCCACATCTCCAGCACCCAAACATCCCCGGAACCCGGCACCAAGGGATCGCCCCGGGGAGCCTCACACTGCCTCCAGGAGGAGCTGCCACTACCGGTGCCCAGCGGCGCTGCGGGAGCCTCCGCCCGGGACGGGGGCAGTCGCCAGGGCTGGGGCAGAAGAAGCCTCCTAGCAGAAGATGTCTCCAGTGCAGAGCCTGAAGCCAAACGGAAAGGGCTCCTGCAGAGCAGGAGGGATGCCCAGAGGTGTTCGCGGGAAGATAAAATGGCACAGTGGAAGTGACCAGCAGAGAGAAACAAGGGCTGGCAGTGCACACACAGAGCCAGCCTCAGAGGCACTCCAGTGAGTCCTGGTCCTGTTCCTGGCCTCAGCACCAGCAGGAGCTGCACAGGGGAAGCCAACAGAGCAGGCTGGCCCCAGAAAAACAGAAATGTGGCCAAGTTCCCTGCTAGCAGCTATCAGGATGAGAGCACAACTGCTGCCAGCAGTGTTCTCCACACTGCAGCTCAGCATCTTTTTTCCAACACAGCACCTCTGCCTCCCAGCCACATCCATGCCCCTTCCAGCCACAGACATGACCCTCCCAGCCACATCCATGACCCTCTCAGCCACATCCATGATCCTCCCAGCCACATCCAAGACCCTTCCAGCTACATCCAGGATCCTTCCTTCTGGGACCAGGAAAGACTTCCTCCCAAGCCAGTCAGGAAGTCTTTCATTTATTGGTATTTGCACCCTCACCTTCTGATTGCTCCTGGTGTTCCCTTCTACCCCAGAGCTCCCCAGGAAGGTCTGGGGTTGCTGTTTGGAACAACAGACTCCTGACAGAGCTGTGATCTGTGCAGGGGTCCTCAGGGTCCCTCCTGAAGCTTGATCTGCAGAGGCACTGCTGGCCCTGCCCGAGGCCCCTGCTCTGGCTGGCTCCTGTCTGCTGCAGCCAGGCTCTCACCTCTCACCCTGTGAAATGAGGGTCACCAAAACCTTCCCAGGCTGCCTGCAAGGTTTCTCTCCCCTCTGGCATTCCAGCTGAAGGAGGTGGTGCCCCCCACCCTGGGCCTGCAGCACAGCAAATAGGACAAAATCATATCAGTGGGGGAAAGAGGAAGGGATGCAGAGCCAGCAGCTCCTAGGATGAAATATGACAGGAGACAGGACAAGGTCCCATCCAAAGGGGCTTCTTGCCCCTCAGGTGGCAAGCAGCAGAGGGACCCCCGCCCTGCGTCTGAGCCTGCCCCAGGAGCAGCAGTGGGAGAGGAGAGGACACGTCAGCTGCCAGGGTTGCCAGGATGGATGGTGCTGGTCAGAGCCCCATGTGGGGGGCATGTGCAGGGTCCCACACACAGAGGAGGCACAGGACAAGGCCCTCCATGGCAGCCCTGGGTGGAAGACCAGCATGGTCCATTTGGAGCAGGGCAACTGCACTGTTACAGCACCACAGCCCCTCTGGAATGAGAGGTTAAAACCCTGCTGGCATCAGTGCCAAGCCCCACTGTGTGCTCTGCCAGCTGCCCGCTCCCCTGGGCACAGCCAGCAGTGCCCCACTCTGCAGTGAAGCTCTCCAGAACGTCTGACCAGCTCCCTCCCACCTCCCCAGAAACACCTCCTGCAGCACCCACACCCCACAGGAGAGGCAGAGCCCAGGGGGACAGCTGGCAGAGCTGCTGGCTCCGGAGGCTGCTTGCAGGCACTGGTGTGGGCTCTGCATGGGGCTCTTGCAGCACCTGGGATCTCCCTGACAGCTTTATCAACACTAGCTGTGTGCTTTGGCATTTGGCTGTTGGCACCTGGCACAGCCAGGCCACAGAGTTGTCTGCTACTTCCTCCTCTTGCCTCTTTTTTTCCCTTTTGGAAAAGGGAGCAAAAAACCAACCCCTCAGCACAGAGCCCAGATGGGCACCGCTGGAGAGGAGCAGAAGGCAGGAGATGGGAGCCTGCCCCTTGTAGTTTTACTTTCTGTGTTATCTGGAGAAAAACAGATTCATACATACCAAGCGGACTGTTTCAGGAGATAGTGCTGTGAGCAGTGAAAGGCTGGCACAAAGCAAAGCCTGATTAGGGCAGAGGGAATGAGCGGCTCCGGTGTCAGCCCTGCTGCCTGAATCAGCACAAAATCAAAGCCGGGCACGGAATGGGAAATTGGAGATTTCTCCTCACATTTACATTTCTCTTTGCTGAGCAGATTCCTGCTGGAGTGGGAAAGAACTTCTCAGAGGCAGTGCCAGCTCCAGGCACTGCTCTCTGCCACGGTGCCCCAGGGTGCCACTGCTGGCGCCCGGAATGCCAGGAGGACAACGGGAGGTATGTTTGTGAGAGTGCCAGGGGTGAGCCACACAGCCACGGGGACAGCTGGAGCAGGACTCAGCTCTGTGGAGAGCATCATCTAGAGAAACAGGCTGCCCAGGGAGGTGGTGAAAGGTGTTTAAGGCCAGGCTGGAGCTGGCTGTGAGCAACCTGCTGTGGTGTGAGGTGTCCCTGCCCATGGCAGGGGGGCTGGGGCTGGATGAGCCTTGAGGTCCCTTCCAGCCCTGACAGTTCTGTGCTTCTATGAAACTAGTTATGTGTTTAAAAGCCCCAGGCCTCCTCAGCTGTGATGAGAATTGCCCAACAGAAACCTCAAAGCCTAAAAGACACCTAACAGAGATCTGAGGCTCCTGGGGGCAGCAGGAGGAAAGAGCAGCAGAGATCTGCAGCTAGTGGGGCAGGAGGGGGAACAGCAGCAGCTCTGGTAGCTGTGCACTGCTACAGCAACAGCCAGGGAAGGTTACCTGCACCCAGGAGTGCCAGAGGACAGCACTGCACTACAGGGGATGCCATCTGCACCCCACACAAGCAGCATCATGGTGACACAAACAGCTTTGATGTCACCATCTACCTGCAAGAGGCTCCTTCTCAACACCCCCATGGTGATTCTGGGCCTCAAAAGATGAAGAAAAAGTCATGAGGGGTGGGAAGGGAAGGACAAGAAGGACCCTTCTGGGCCAGGGAATGGCCTTTGCTTCACTCCTGCAGTGCTGAACCTAACCCCTTGCAAACAGGACTGAGGACTGCAGGCTGACCCCCCTCATGCCAGCCCTGCTCTGGCAGGCAGCAGGCTGGCAGCAGAGGCTGGCAGTGAAGGAGGGGCACAGAGGGCAGCAGCAGGAGGTGTGTGAGAGGTCTCTGTGCCAATTCCCCAGCACCAAACAGGCTCTGCAAGCTGTCTGTTCTTCCATGGATCCAGGCATCCCCAGCCAACACCTGGCCACAGCCTCTGGCAAACCAACCCTCCCCTTGAGCAGTGCTCTCCTGGTGATCACTCTAGGGGCAGCTGCTGAACTCCTGGTGAAAGGCTGAGGGATGAGGCAAGTGACCCCCTGGGCTGCACCTCAGAGCACTCAGGAGTCAGCAGCAAACCCTTCTGCTTTGAGGACAACCCCCAGCCTGCCAGGGGCACCCAGAGCCTGCTCTCCACCTAGTGCTGCCTCCTGCAACCTGTCCCTCCTCAGGGGCACTGCAGGAGAAGCTGCTGAGTCCTCCAGCTGCACATCCAGGCTGTGCTCCAGCCCCAGGGACCTTCTCTGCTGAGCAGGACCTGGAAGCAGAAGCTGGGGCTAGGCTCACCAGGGGCTAGCTGCTCTCCCTCTGACCTGAAATGGCTTTGGCAGGGGAGGCCCTGCAGCCCTGTGCCCACCCCAGCTGCAGCAGCCCTTCAGGACACAGAGGATGCCCCCCTCACACCCTCCCCTCACACTGCTCTCACAAACCCTGATGGCTCCCCCACAGCAGCAATGAGCCACAGCTGTGGGCAGGAATCACAGAACCAACCAGGTTGGAAAAGACCTCCAGGATCACCAAGACCAACTTCTCACCCCACCCTAACTCATCAACCAGACCATGGCTCTGAGTGCCTCATCCAAGCTCTCCTGAAACACCTCCAGGGATGGGGACTCCAGGCCCAACCTGGGCAGCCCATCCCAAGGGCAATCCCTCTCTCTGCCAAGAACTTCTGTCGAAGACCAAAGCCTAAATCTCCTACTGCACAGCTTGAGGCTGTGGCCTCTCTTCTCTGCTGGGTGCCTGGGACAAGAGACCAACCCCCACCAGGCTACAACCTCCCTTCAGGAAGATGTAGACAGCAATATGGTTGCCCCTGAGCCTCCTCTTCTCCAGGCTGAACACCCCCAGCTCCCTCAGCCTCTCCTCACAGGGCTGTGGACCAGCCAAGGCCTCTTAGAAACCCAGAGCCAGAATCACAACATCATGGTAGTTGGAGAAGACAGAATCAGAGACTCAGAAACATCCAGGTTGGAGCAGACCCTCAGGAGCACCAAGTCCAACCCCTGACCTTACTCTCCAAGGTCACCCCTAAACCAGAGCCCCAAACACCACATACAAACCACCTTGAAACACCTCCAGCCTTGGGGACTCCACCACCTCCCTAGGTAGCACATTCCAGTCCCTGACCACTCTTGCTGGGAAAAGCTTCAAAGGATGCAACATCTACAGCTCCTCCAGGTCATCTGTTCCAGGGTCTCACCACTCTCACTGGAAAAATTCCTTCCTTATATCCAATCTAAACGACTCTCTTCCAGTGTAAAGCCACTGCCCCATCAGAGAGGGAACCCAGGTGTGACCCAGTGTCAGCTTCCAAGAATCAGGTGCACAGAAAACCTCCTGGTCCCTAATCTCAGCCTCCCACTCCCTGGGGCTTGATGCCTGCTAACATAAATGAGACCACCCCGACCACCATCCACTTTCCCAAACAGTGCTTCACAGAGCCACAGAACATTAGAGGTTGGAAGGGACATCAAAAAGGAGGTCCCAACCTCCCTGCCAGAGAAGGATCACCTGCAGCAGGTCACACAGGCATGTGTGCAAGGGGATTTTGAATGTATCCAGAGGAGGCTCTACACCTGCCCTGGGCAGCCTGTCCCAGGGTTTTGTGCCCCTCACAGGGAAAGTTTTTTCTTTATGTTCACACAGGACCTTCTGTGCTCCAGCTGCCACCCACTGCCCCTTGTGCTGTCATTGGGTATCACCCAGCAGAGCCTGGCTCCATCCTCTGGGCACTCACCCTGCATATCTTTATCAACAGCAATGGGGTCACCTCTCAAGCTCCTCTACTCCAAGCTCAAGAACCAGGCATCCAGTACCAGAACAAGAGGACACAGTCTCAGGCTGCGCCAGGGGAGGTTCAGGTTGGATGTTAGGAAGAAGTTCTATACAGAGAGAGTGATTGCGCTATGGAATGGGCTGCCCAGGGAGGTGGTGGAGTCGCCGTCATTGAAGGTGTTCAGAAGGAGACTTGATGTGGTGCTTGGTGCCATGGGTTAGCTGTTTGGGTGGGTTGGATTGGTTGATGGGTTGGACACAATGATCTTGAAGGTCTCTTCCAACCTGGTTTGGTTTATTCTAATAAAGGTTTATTCTAACCTCAGCTCCCTCAGCCTCTCCTCATAAGGAAGATGTTTGTGGTGGGTTGAAACCTAAAACTACCACAATGTTCCACTGCCTTCATAATTTTTATGGTTCTGAGCTGGACCCAAGCAGTTCCCTGAGGTCCTTCTTGAGCTGAGGGGCCCTGAGGGGCCCAGAACTGGACACAGGATTCCAGATGTGGCCTCAGCAGGGCAGAGCAGAGGAGGAGGAGAACCTCTCTGAGCACTCCCCTTCCAGCAGAAATGCTAAATGAGTAGGGGGTGCCTTGTACTTAATAGCCTCCTTATGCACCTGCTGGGGTACAGCAGAAGCACAGGATGGGACCACCTCTGTGCCAGGATACTCAGACCTTCCACTAACCCCACAACAGTTACCAGTGAGGCAAGATGGCTTAAAAGAGAACCACCTCCAAGATACCCCAGTCCAGCCATGCCAAGCCTGCTCCCTCCCAGCCCCTAAGAGCCTGTGACTCCCTCAGCACCACACCTCTGCCTCCTTGAAACCCCTCCAGGAATGGGGTTTCAGCCACAGAGCCACAGAGACAAGAAGGCTGGAAAACACCTTCAGGGTTATCAAGCACTAAACCATGTCCCTCAGCACCGCATCCACACACTCTGGGAAGCCTGCTGCAGGGTTTGCTGTAAAGAGAAAGGGTGGAAAGTTCAGTTAGGGCAAGGTGAGAGCAGAAGGGAAGGCAATGAATCATTGCTTTACTCTCAGCCACAAAAAAACTGCTCCACCTTTGCTCTTCACACTCCCATCACACACTAACTACCCATGGCAACCTCCTGCTGACAGCCAGGGGCTTGAATTCTGCTCTGGGCAGCAGGAATGCCAAACCCCAGGCCATGAGCCATCAGCATCTGCAACACAGATGGACAGGGCAAAAGACAGAGCAGTCACAGGCAAGCAGCAACAGTGCCCCTGTCACAGGTAAGCATGAGGAATACAGACAAAACATCTAGAAGATGCTTTAGAACTAGGAAAAGGACAACAACAAACAGAGGTGCTGGAATTGCTTTTGCTGGTGGTGGCCATCAGGAGGTCACCTCCCTGGGGCTTGGAGTGGTTGTTGTGTGATTGCCCCCACAGGGAAGCCAGCTGGTTTCACCCTGCAGGGTACTGGAACAAGACCAGGCACAAGGACATACAAGCTGCCAACAAGACAAACACACACAAGATCACAGATCCCAGGATCCCACATCCCAGATCCCAGAATGTCAGGGGTTGCAAGGGGCCTCTGGAGACCTTCCAGTGCAAGCCCCTGCCAGAGCAGGAGCATAGAATCCAGCACAGCTCACACAGGAACACATCCAGACAGGGCTGCAAAGGCTCCAGAGAAGGAGACTCCACAACCTCTCTGGGCAGCCTGCTCCGGGGCTCTGGCACCCTCCCACTGCACAACTTCCTCCTCCTCTTCAGCTGGAACCTCCTGGGCTGCAGTTTCCAGCCACTGCCCCTTGGCCTCTGGCAGGGTGCAGCTGAGCAGAGCCTGGCCCTGCCTCCTGAGCCCCAGCCCTCAGCTCTTGAGAGACATTGAGCAGATCCCTCTCAGCCTTCTCCTCTGCAGACTGAACAGCCCCAGGGCTCTCAGCCTCTCCTCCCCAGGCAGTGCTCCAGGCCCTTCCTCATCCTTGCAGCCCTCCCTTGGACTCTGTGCAGCAGCTCCCTGTCCCTCTTGAGCTGAGGAGCCCACAGCTGGCTGCTATCTTCCAGGTGAGGTCTCAGCAGGGCAGAGCAGAAGGGGAGGAGAACCTCCCTGGCTCTGATGGACACACTCCTCACATTGCTGTACCATGCAGACCTTGCTGCCCACCAGCACTCCCAGGTCCTTCTCCCCAGGCTGCTCTCCAGCAGTTCCCCTCCCAACCTGTGCTGCTGCAGTTTGTTCCTCCTGCACAGGTGAAGGACTTCCCATGAATGAAAACCTCCTTCTCCAGCTGCACTTTCACACACCCATGGTTGAGCTCTCTGCAGCTGGCATGGCAGAACTGATGCCAGGACTCACTTCTAACGGCAGGAGAGTCCACGTGATCCAGGTGGGGATGAGGATGAAGAGGGCCCTGCAGAAGGCTCCCTCAGGAGGATGCTCTTCTGCCCCGTGTTGGAAATGTGGAGCTGCATCACTGCAGTCCTTTCAGCAAGCACCACTAGTGCTACCAGCTACAGCTCTGGCACCTCTCTGCTGGCAGCAGAGCCACCTCTGTGCTCCTCGCTGCCTCTTGCTCTGGTGCTGGCTCACAGCCTCCAGTATCACACAATGCAAACAACTCCAACTTCTCCCCCAGCTCCTCCAAGAGCACTCCTGCTCTGCTCAGGCTGGGAGAGGACAGGCAGGGAGAGGACAGGCTGGGAAAGGGCAGGCAGGGGGGAGACAGGCAGGGAGGAGACAGGCAGGGAGAGAGAGGCTGGGAGAGGACAGGCAAGGAGAGGACAGGCAGAGAGGAGACTGGCAGGGAGGAGACAGGCAGGGAGGAGACATGCAGGGAGAGGGAGGCTGGGAGAAGACAGGCAGGGAGAGGACACGCAGGGAGAGGACTGGCAGGGAGAGGGGGGCTGGGAGAGGGCAGGCAGGGAGGGAGCCTTTGCCAGCTGCTCCCCACAGCCTTGCAAAGCTGCTGCCCTCGGCACACAACAAACCTCCCACTCACAGGCATGGGGAGGCTGAGCCCGAGCAGCCCACACTCAAACGATTTTAATAACCCAGCAAGTTGTGACTTCAGCTTGGGTTTGTCAGCCTGGTCCTGGGGGAAGGTGAGAGGTGGAGGTGGGGGGTTGGTTTTTTCCCCCCTTCTTTTTTTCCTTTTAAAGATAAACAGCATCATTAATCTGCAACATTTCTTTCCTATTATCTTTCAGAACGAGGAGTTACTTTGTTCGGATCTGGAGGTAATTAGCCTCCATTCACCAGCCGGAGAATGTCTGTGTTCCGAAAATTAAAGCTGTGTCATGAAGTGGAGTTTACCACAATGTCATTTATCTCTGTGTAGTTCATCAGCGGCAGCAGTGGGCCTGGGGATCCATCAGCCCCTACCCGGGAAAGCATTAAAACAAATTGAAAAACAGAATAATCCCAGGCACTCCTCAACGCAGATGAAGCCATTTGGGTAATTAAATAGTGGTATTTAAAGTTTTAATTTAGATTCCCCCCTCCCTGCTCCTCGGCAGCCCAATGAGATGTTCATATTCATAACTGTTCCACAAAGCCGATGGAATATCAATGCCGCCCGGACCGACGGCGCCCAGGGACCTGCCGAGGGCAGGCGGGGAAGCTCCTGCCCTCCAGGGTCACCCCTGGATGGCTCCCACGGCTGGCACCCCTCCCCGCGGGCTGGCACCCCCCGCGCCCCGGGCGCTTCGCATCCCGGCGGCCTCCCAGCGTCCTGCCAGCCGCAGGAGCCGAGGTGCGGGAGCCGAGATGCAGGAACGCTGCGGCGCAGGAGCGCTGCGGCTCGCCTGCTGCTCCCATTGTGCTCCTATTGTTTGCATATTAATCTCCAACATCTTTTATCTTGTGTGCTCAGCTCCGGGGCGGCTGACGGCTGCGCGGCGCTGCGCGGCCCCGCGGCGCGCACCCGGGGAGCCGCCGCGCTGTCAATGGTGCTGCCGGTAAGGACCGAGGGGACGCCGACGGAATGGATGATGAGCAGTGGGGGCTTCACGGGAGGGCGCAGACAGCACCCAGCACGTCTGCTGCAGCCTGCGAGCGCCCCACCGCCCCCCGCTGGGCACCTCGCCTGGCACTCCGAGCCGGCTGGCCACGGGCGGCCAGGATGGAACCGCATCTCTCCCAGGAAGGGCACCAGCGCTGCTCCGCAGCCAGATAAAGCCCAATTACATCTTAACTTCAGGACACAGCTCGAATTTGCTAATGATGGTTTAATTAGGCTTAATTACAACTTCCAGGGCAGGAGAAGCAGCGCTCAGAGCTCGCTGGCACCGCTCGATGCCTTTGGAGCCTGCTGCCGCTCGGAGCCAAAACTAAACCCGAACGCAGCAGCTCCACCCTGAGCTGGCAACCAAAATAAGCCCGAAAAGGAAACTTCAGCGTCTGTGCACTCATCCACACGCCACGGGCTGGGTCACAGCTACCCAAAACGTGGGATAAAAGCTCTGCTTCCAGTGCAGCTGGACCTAAACCAGACCTAAACCAGACCAGAAGAGCCCAGAGCTCAGTGTAGGATCCTCCTCCTCTCTCACCTGGTTATCAGAATGCTAACAGTAAAGCCATCAGGGGTAAGGGTAGCGTTAGGGGGTTTTGTTTACTCTCTTTCAAACCAGGCAGACTCCCCCCATCCCGAGCGTCCCCACTCGCAGAGCCCTGGACGCTAGCGCCGGCAGAGCCAACAGAAATGTTCTGGTTTCCAGTTCCAGCCAGGTAAGCAAAGAGCCTCTGGTGGAGAGCACCAGCAAGCAAGGTCATGAACCTGAGCGCCCCTGAACATGCTCCCGCGGGGAGCAGGGCAGCACAGCATCACCCAGACACCACCCGACAACCAGCCCCAGATGAACACTCCAGCACCAAGGCTCTGATGGTGAGCCAGGCTGGAGGTTCCCTGCTCTGCTGCTGAGAGCTGCTCCATTTTTTGACCACAGCAGAGAAGGGCTCAGTGACTGCAGACCCTGCAGCCTAGGCTGGGGCTTCAGCAGTGCAAACCTTCCCTCCTCTGACAGCAACCAAATGTTCCCTGCAGTGATCCTTCCCCAGCAGCTGCCCAGACTTCCTTACCTCTAGCGACCTTCCCATGGCCCTACCACCACCAGCCTGTTCCTGTCAGTGCTGCTCTGCTTGGTGAAGCTTTTCTGGGTATTTATTTTTTTTAACAAACAAATAACCAAACCAAACCAAAATCCCTAAACAAACAAACAAACAAACAAACAAAACCCTAAAAGCCAAAACAAATAACCAAACAAACCCCCCACCAAACCACCACCAACAAACCAGCACAAAAAAACCCCCAAAGAAATGCCAAAACAAACAAAAAAATCCCCAAACAAACCAAAATCCAAACCAAAACCAACCCCCCCCAAAAAAACCCTAATCCAAACCAAATGGAATGAAAATCTAAACCAAAACCAAACCAAAACAAGAAACAACCCCAAAAAAACAACATCAAAAAAGTCAAAACAAATGAAAATCCCAAACAAAACCCCAAATACAGAAAAGAAATCCCAAAACACAACAAAACCAAACCCCAATCCAAATTAAATTATCTAAACCAATCCAAACCAAGGGGGGATCAAAACAAAAATCAAAACAAAGGAAAAATCCAAACCAAAGCAAAACCCCCAAACAAAAATAAACCAAACCAAACAAAGAAACAAAACCCCAATCCAAACCAAACAGAACCCCAAACCCAGACCAAAACAGATGGAAATCAAAACCAAAACCAAACAATCCTAACAAAACAACAACAAAAAAAACCCCAAACCAAACAAAAAACCCCCAAACAAACAAAACCAAACAAAAAACAAACAAACAAACAAAAAAACCCTAATCCAAACTAAACCAACCGACCAGAAAAACCCCAACCAAACCAACCAGAACTGAAACTCAAACCCAGACCAACAAAATCCCCACAGCAAAACAAACAGGAAAAACCAAACCTGAACAAACCTAACCCCCACCCCCCCAACAAATCAGCCGAACAAGACCCCAACCCCCTGCTTGTGAGGCTGTGCTGTGCCTCGGCTGCTCCTGAGCCACCATGGCCACGGCACCCCCGGGGCCCTGCGGCTTCCTGGGGCTCCCCTGGAGCAGCTCTGCCGTTCAGCAGTAGGGGTGGGTGATGAGGGAGCTGTGAGCAGCTCCCCACGCCTGGAGCAGGGTGGGGCCTGCGGGATGATTCCAGTCCTAATGCTTCCCCCCCGACCCGGGCGGGGGATGGATGCTGCACTGCCAGCACCACAGAGGTCAGCACAGGCCCAGAGTGAGAGAGGAGCGGCATACCTGCAGCACCTGAGCACTGCTCTGCAGCAGCAGCATGAGAGCCACCTGCAGTCCGGCACAGGCTGCTGCCAAGGGCGTGGGTGGAAGAAGGCAAAGAAGGGGCCCAAGGATCCCTGCTACCTGCCAGTGAAGTCACCCTGCAGAGGAGTGGCAGGAGGGATCTGGGGTCAGGAGGCAGAAGCCTTCTTGCCTGCCTGCTGCAGCGGCTGCAGAGGGTCTGGGAAGGACCCTGACCACCCCACACCAGAGAGGGGTGGACATGGGAGAACCCAGGCAAGGGGGAGCAAAGGGACAGGCTGCCCAGAGAGGTTGTGGAGTCTCCTTCTCTGGAGCCTTTGCAGCCCTGTCTGGATGTGTTCCTGTGTGACCTGTGCTGGATTCTATGCTCCTGCTCTGGCAGGGGCTTGCACTGGGAGATCTCCAGAGGTCACTTCCAGCTCCTAACATCCTCTGATCCTGTGATTCTGCAGGCAAGAAGCATTCCCATCGCCAGCTGCCTCAGTGCTGGCTGCCTGGCACTGCCCACTCAGATGTGGTGCTCAGCTCCTTCACAAACAGGTGCTGGGAACTCAATTTCTAGATTCAAACCTCATCTTTCTTTACCCAGGGAAACTTCTGCTGATAAAGATAAAGCACCTCCAGTGCCTGCTGGGCACCACCATAGGGGCTGAAAGGGGCATCTGTACAGCTGGCCAGGGGAGCCAGCCTGGCAGCAAAGACCAGGCACACACCAGCAACACCACCTCTGGGGTTGGACTCAATGACCTTCAGAGCTTCCTTCTAACCCCTAACAGCCTCTAGTCCTCTGTGCTGCAGCTCTGGCTGGCAAGGCACAGCCAGGACAGCACTGGAGCTTGCACCTCACTCCCCAAGCCCCTTCTGGGGAGCCAAACCAGGCAGACCTGGGGCAATGTGAGCTCCACTCTGGTAAGGTTCAGCTTCACTTCCTGTGCCTTTGTGTCCCTCGAGGAAGTGAAACTCGCGCCCAGCGTGTTTGCATCGTTCCCCCCAGAGCAGGCCAGCAGACAATGTCAGGGCTGCAGAGATAAGAGCTGCCTCCAGGACATGAATTCTCGTGAGGATTAGGCAGCCACCATCTGGGGCTGCCTTCATCTGCGGCAGCTGCAGCCTCAGCAGCGCCGCTGGACTCCAACGGGCGCTGGGTAGCAGCTTGCTGCAGCTTGGTCTGGGTCTGTCCTGGGATGAGCAGCAGCTTGCTGCAGCTTGGTCTGGGCTGTCCTGGGATGAGCAGCAGCTTGCTGCAGCTCGGTCTGGGCTGTCCTGGGATGAGCAGCAGCTTGCTGCAGCTTGGTCTGGGCCTGTCCTGAGCTGACTAACAGTGTGCTGCAGCTTGGTCTGGGCTGTCCTGGGATGAGCAGCAGCTTGCTGCAAGCTTGGTCTGGGCCTGTCCTGAGCTGACTAACAGTGTGCTGCAGCTTGGTCTGGGCTGTCCTGGGATGAGCAGCAGCTTGCTGCAGCTTGGTCTGGGCCTGTCCTGAGCTGACTAACAGTGTGCTGCAGCTTGGTCTGGGCTGTCCTGGGATGAGCAGCAGCTTGCTGCAGCTTGGTCTGGGCTGTCCTGGGATGAGCAGCAGCTTGCTGCAGCTTGATCTGGGCCTGTCCTGAGCTGACTAACAGTGTGTTGCAGCTTGGCCTCACTTGCAGGTTGCTGTCTTGTGGAAACCAAACCAACACCACTGCCAAACACAACCCAGGAACAACAACCAATGGCATGAGCTCTGGCTCAGCTCTGCCAAGGTATCTCAGAATGTCTCTGGTTGGAAGGGATCTTCCACATCACTCAGCCCAACCCTCACAAAAGCCAAAGGCAAAAGGGTATGGTACAAAGTCTCCAGGGAAGCCAACAGCATCTGGTTGCCAGCTGCAGAGTAAAGCTGTGCCTGCCTGGCATGGGCAGAGCAAACCAGGTTGTGGGTGCTGCCCTGCCAGTGAGGAGCCAGAGGTGCTTGTCACAGCATGCCACAGCCCTGCCTGCCACCTAGCAGTGGGGCAGTGGCAAAGCCTTGTCCCCAGCTCCCCCGCAGACAGCCAGAGAGGAGCTCAAGCTGCCCTCCCCGAGGCCAGCCTGGCACAGAGCCTGGCCTAGAGTCTGGCCTTGGGGGTTCTGTCCTGTTCTTCTCCAGCCACTCTTTGCTCCCTGAGTCACTGCCTGCTGCTGGACCTTCTCCTGTGATGCTGCCAGCACACCACAGGGCACTGCCTAGACACAACCAATAAACCTCAGCAAAACAACTGATTTTGAAAGGAGACAGTGATGAGGGAAAAGGCACTAAAAAGGTGTGTGGCACAGCAACCAGCAGCAGAAGGAAAATGAGGGGGGTGGTCTCTGGGCAAGGCCTGCAGCTGATGCTCCAAACTGCAGAAGGCCTCAGTGGCTTCCCAGTTAGGACTTCAGCAAGCTGCACTTTGGCCTTATGATAGGGTCTGCCTCCTTTTGTGGCTGCAGAGGCCAAAAGGGAGGCTCTTACCCCATCCTCCTGCCTTGCCACCTGCAGCAAGGCCCCCGGGCAGCTGTGGGAAACAAGGTTCCCCTTACCCCCATCCTGTGCCAGAGGGGAGCAGCCCTCAGGAGGAAAGTGTGAGCCCCAGGGGCTCCCTGGGTGATCTAATCCAGGAGAAATGAAGAAATCCCAGCAGGAGAGAGCCTCCAGCTGTGAGCTCAGGTCAGAAGCTCCTCTTACTGAACCTGCCTGAAGCTGCTGGGAATACAGAACCACAGCTCCAGGCTGTCCCAACTGCTCTTGGCAGGGCACAGTCTGGAGAAGACAGCACACAGCACTCTGCCCACTGGGTACCAGGTGAAGATTCCAAGACAGCCTTCCAGCATGTAACAGGGGCTGCAGGAGAGCAGGGGAGGGACCCCTTACAGAGCCATGGAGGCACAGGACAAGCAAACTGAAGAAGCTGCATGGAGATAAGGCATTAAGAAGCAATTGTTCACCATGAGGGTGGGGAGGCACTGGAGCAGTTGCCCAGAGAAGTTGTGCAGCCTTCAAGCCTAGAAATGCTGAAAGCCAGGTTGGATGATGCCTTGAGCGGCCTGGGCTGGTGGGAGGTGTCCCTGCCCATGGCAGGGGTTGGAGCTGGATGAAGTTGGAGGTCCTTTCCAAGCCAAACCTTGCTGTGAGTCACTGATGTAAGTCAGGTGAGGCAGGAGAGGGCACAGCAGAGGGTAAGCACTGAGCGTCCTGCCTGACCAGAGCCTGCAGCAACACCACACTGAGACCCCATCCAGAAGCCCCAGAGCCTTCACACCACACTGAGACCCCAACCAGGAGCCCCAGAGCCATTACACCACACTGAGACCCCAACCAGGAGTACCAGAGCCTTCACACCACACTGAGACCCCAACCAGGAGCCCCAGAGCCTTCACATCACACTGAGACCCCAACCAGGAGCCCCAGAGCCTTCACATCACACTGAGACCCCAACCAGGAGTCCCAGAGCCTTCACACCACACTGAGACCCCAACCAGGAGCCCCAGAGCCATTACACCACACTGAGACCCCAACCAGGAGTCCCAGTGGGAGGCACTGAGTGACCACCAGTGCAGAAGAGCTTCAGTGAAGGGTGCTCAGCACCATCCTGCCAGATGCAGAGGTACTTCAAACACAGCTGCTGGGAAGTCAGCTCCTAAATCCAGCTTCCAGCTCCTGTGTTTGAAGCCAAGTCTGATCAAAACACCAATTTTGGAGGGTTTTGTTGGGTTGGTTTGCTCGTGGGGTTTTGTTCTTTGTGTGGGGGTTTATTCTTACATTAGAACAAGTCACAGATCTGGGACAAGGCAGCTGCACACACAGCATCCCATCCACCTTCTTCCTAGCCAAAGCACAGGTCCTACAAGCTGTCCAGGAACCATCACCCAGCTAGAAGGTCCAAGCAGCTCACCCTTCACCCTGACTGACCCCTGTTCTGCTAAGCCAGGACCCCCTGGGGTGACTGCACAGCACTGGGGTGCCCCAGCTCCTGCTGCACACATCCAGCACCCACCAGAGAATGCCTGAGGAGGAAAGGAGGGAAAGAAAACCTCCTGCAGCAGCAGGCAGACAGCATCTCCACAGGGCAACCAAGCCCCACTCCAGCTCTTCATGGCCACTGGGATGTGGCTTCAAGCAGCTGCAGCCCCAGGCCTGTCTGAGTTGTGCCAGGATGAGCAGCTGTGGATGTGCAGTAAGTGACCAACCTCCACCCTCTGGAACATGAAGCAGAGAGGAACTGTAGGAAGGGCTGCAAATGCTGCACCTCAGAACAGGCACCATGCCTGGGGATCCTCCTGGAAGCAGGAGAGCTGTCCAGGACAAACTGGTTTGGGAAAAGCCTTCAACCTCTTCAGCAGAGCTGTCTGGGACAGGGGAACCCCAAGGCTGACCTCTGCTTCTTTCTAGGGCACCCCAGAGCTCTGTCACACAGAGGGGCCAGGGTAGGACCGGACCCACCAATGAGGACAGGGGAGAGCCTGAACCTAACCCCAGGGCAGTGCCTCCAAACTGCCTGCCCTCATCCACCCTCTGGGAATGGTCTCTGTCCACCTCCTCCTCAGGTGCTCCTGCAGTGCAGCTCACCAGCCAGTGGCACCAGACTGGGCACAGAACCAGCAGCCATGGCACAGAGGATGGACCTGAGGGACCTCTGCTTGGTGGCACTGCCAACCTGTGTAAAGGCTCAGGTGCCTGAAGCTGTATGGACCATGGCTCCAGAAGGGCACAAGCTATGGGTGCTGCAGTTCCACCTCCCCCATGCTCTGTGGGTGCTGCAATTTCTGGTGTATTTTCTGTTCCTTTCTATGTTTTCCTAATTCCATGAAATCCAAAGGAGTCCTGAGGACAGGATGTGGATTCTCTGCTCTCAGCTTCAACAACAGCAAATGTGTCTCACAAGGATCAGAGGATGTTAGGGGTTGGAAGGGACCTCTGGAGACCTCCCAGTGCAAGCCCCTGCCAGAGCAGGACCATAGAATCCAGCACAGGTCACACAGGAACACATCCAGACAGGGCTGCAAAGGCTCCAGAGAAGGAGACTCCACAACCTCTCTGGGCAGCCTGCTCCAGGGCTCTGGCACCCTCCCACTGCACAACTTCCTCCTCCTCTTCAGCTGGAACCTCCTGGGCTGCAGTTTCCAGCCACTGCCCCTTGGCCTCTGGCAGGGTGCAGCTGAGCAGAGCCTGTCCCCTGCCTCCTGAGCCCCAGCCCTCAGCTCTTGAGAGACATTGAGCAGATCCCTCTCAGCCTTCTCTGTCTCTGCAGACTGAACAGCCCCAGGGATCTCAGCCTCTGCTCCCCAGGCAGTGCTCCAGGCCCTTCCTCATCCTTGTAGCCCTCCCTTGGGCTCTGTGCAGCAGCTCCCTGTCCCTCCTGAGCTGGGGAGCCCAGAGCTGGATGCAATCTTCCAGGTGAGGTTTCATGGGTGCCCTCACATCAGGACCTGCACTGACAGTGTCAGAGGCTGTTTGTGGTTGAGAACCAAGAAGCTGATAAGGAGGGCAGGCTGCTGGTGAGTGTCTGGCAGACACACAGTGCCCCCACTGCCAGGGCACACTGCAGAGGCAGCCCTGCCTCACACAGCCAGGCTGCCAGCCTGGCCCACAGACACTGTGAGTTTGTGTGGGGGACAGGAGCAGGGCAGGGACCCTGGACACACTGACCTCCACTAGCACTTGCAGGCAGTTGTAGGAGCCACAGAATCACATCATGGCAGGGGCTGGAAGGGACCACTAAAGACCATCCCGTCCAACCTCCATGCCAGAGCAGGGGCACCCAGGGCAGGGCACACAGGAACACATCCAGGGGGGGTTGGAAGCTCTCCACACAAGGAGACTCCACAACCTCTCTGGGCAGCCTGCTCCAGGCCTCCAGCACCCTCACACCAAACAACTTTCTCCTCCTGCTCACATCCAACCTCCTGAGGTGCAGCTTGTACCTGTTACTGCTTGCCCTGTCACTGGGCAGCACCAAAACCATCCTGTCCCCCTTCTCCTGACACCCACCCCTCAGGCAGTGCTGGAGGCTGATCAGATGCCTCCCGTGGCTCCCTGGATGGTGCAGCCCCAGCGCTCGCTGCCCAGGCACTGCAGTGCTGCCCGCTGCCCGCAGGGACAGCCCAGGGGTGCTCACCAGAGGACCACCTCCTGGGGGAAGGAAAGCCACAGCTGCTCCCCTCAGGAGTCAGAGGGCTCCCAGGAGTAGAGACGGTGCCCCCACGAACCCCAACACCACACCCTGCCCTCTGCGCAGGGCAGTTCCTGCCCTGTCCCACCCGCAGCCCCTCTGGGGAGAGCTTCAGGCCGGCACTACCTGCCGGCCCCGGCAGGGCAGTGGAGCTGCGCCTGGCACTGCTCGGAAGGGCTCGGAGCGGGGCCGGCGAGTGGCCTCCTGCCGCGCCTCAGCAGGGACAGCGGCGCCGCAGCCGCCCCGGGGGAAGGCACAAACGGCAACAAACAACCCCAAGGGTGACTGCTGCGGCGGGCACCGCGGGCAGCCCGCACCCGCACTGCCAGGCAGCGGCTGATGGAGCCAGGCAGGGCACTGATGGGGTCAGGCAGGGCACTGATGGCACCAGGCAGGGCACTGATGGGGTCAGGCAGGGCACTGATGGCGCCAGGCAGGGCACTGATGGTGCCAGGCAGCGGCTGATGGGGTCAGGCAGGGGCTGATGGCACCAGGCAGGGGCTGATGGTACCAGGCAGGGGCTGATGGTGCCAGGCAGGGGCTGATGGCACCAGGCAGGGCACTGATGGTGCCAGGCAGGGGGTCTGTGCTGTGCCCACAGCACAGGAGTCCTTCAGCTGGCTTGGTGCTCTCTATCCCACAGCCCAGAGGGTCTCTGTGTGCTACAAGAAGGTTGTTCAAAAGCCAAAGAATAAAGGGGAGGGAAGCACAAAGTTTTTGTGGTGTTTTTTTTTCCTGCTGAAAAGCAGTAAATAGGTGGTGGGGAGGGGCCTGGCTGCCCCCAGCCCCAGCCAGAGCAGGTCCATGGGTATAATAACACTTCCACATGTAAGTTGTAATTCCTTTAGACTGCCTGTTACACTGTAAAACAACAAAAAAGAAACCAAGAAAAAAGAAAAGGGGCAGAAAAAAAAGGCTGAGCAGAGCTTCCCATGACTAACTGGATTAATTCTTCAGCACCACACAATCACAGCTCCCCACAGCCGGGGTGGACATCTAAATAAACACACACAGCTAACTTTATGCAAAGAACAGATCCATTCTGGGCAGGAGGAACCCAGCAGCCAGAAAAGCTGAGGGTTTACCTCAAAATACAGCAAAGCAAAGCAATGAAAAGGAGAGAAGGTCTGGGGGGGTGGTGAAGGCAAAGGAGAGGGCGTTTGGGGCAGGGTGCTGGGGTGAGGTGCCCTGACACAGGGACATCTTTGTTGGAGTCTGCTCTGTTCCTGGATGTCTCTCTCCAAGTGCTGTGCTCCTGCTGCGGGAGCTGAGCCTCGGCCCTGGGCCATGAAAGCCCTAACCCAGAGCCTGGGGGGAGGAGGAGGAAGAGGAGAAGGAGGACGAGAAGTCATTGTGCAGGCTGGCACAGCACTGCCATGGCCCTCAACACACCCCAGAGCCTTGTCCAGCCCGGTGCCAGCTGCCCAGAGAGACCCTGCCCATGCCACACAGAGCAGGCACACAGGCAGGTGCCCATTGATGCCCATGCCACATAGAGCAGGCACACAGGCAGGTGCCCATTGCTGCCCATGCCACACAGAGCAGGCACACAGGCAGGTGCCCATTGCTGCCCATGCCCTCACACACACACACACAGCATCTGTACTCCACTTTCTGCAGGGCTGGTGTCCACATCCCCAGGTGGTTAGGTCTGGTTTGCTGCCACACTCATGCCCATCCCCAGTAGGCCGGGGCTAAGCCAAGCTTTGTGTGGCACAGGGCAGACAAACTCTGGTGCCTCCCCCCCTCCAAGGCACCCACCCTGGGCATCACCCCCACAAACAGTGCTGTGTGCCCAGGTCAGTGTAAAAGGACAGCTTGGGAGGGGCAGTTCCCAGGAGTGGCTGTGAAACAGACACTGAGCACAGGTCATGCCCCAGGTGCCCACCAGGGCTCTGACAACTGAACAAGGCTGGCACACAGCTGAGGTGCACTCAGCCAGGTCAGAGCACATCAGTGGTGTGCTGATCACAGAGTCACAGATCACAGATGTCAGGGGCTGGAAGGGACCTCTGGAGATCTCCCAGTGCAAGCCCCTGCCAGAGCAGGAGCATAGAATCCAGCACAGCTCACACAGGAACACATCCAGACAGGGCTGCAAAGGCTCCAGAGAAGGAGACTCCACAACCTCTCTGGGCAGCCTGCTCCAGGGCTCTGGCAGCCTCCCACTGCACAACTTCCTCCTCCTCTTCAGCTGGAACCTCCTGGGCTGCAGTTTCCAGCCACTGCCCCTTGGCCTCTGGCAGGGTACAGCTGAGCAGAGCCTGTCCCCTGCCTCCTGACCCCCAGCCCTCAGCTCTTGAGAGACATTGATCAGATGAGTGGAGCTCAGTGCATTCTCAGATCCCTCCTCTCTCATTCACCATGGACCCCTGGAAGGTTCTCTTTTCCCCAGAGAGTCAACAGAACCACTGAGGCTGGAAAAAGACCTTTAAGATCACTGAGTCCACCTGAAACAGCTCCCACCCAGCACCACAGCCAGAGCACCACAGCAGCCACTGCAGCTCACAAGGTAAAGAAGCATCACTGAGGGCAAGGAGTGCCTGGGCCTGGGTCTGGCTGTACCAGAGACCCCTGCCCAGCTGGTCAGGACAGGAGGGAACTCTGCAGCTCTCTGCAGCCACCAAGGCAGACTACAGGGAAGTTGTTTCCTTTCCCAACCAGGAGAAGAGGTCTCTGAGTCCTGGGTAAGACAAAGCCCTGCAGAGGTTATCTTGCTCTAGTACCTCAAGGGTTAAAAAGCCAACTAAGAGGATGCCATTTCAGAGAACAGAAAAGCATCAAGCAATGCCCAGAAGTGTTTTGTGGTGAGGAGGAGCAGCCTGAGCCAGGGTGGCACTCTGAGCAGCCCCTGGAAGGGTGCTGTGCCATGGCACTGGGCACCTGCCTCCCACTCCAGCCCCCCACTCCTGCCCCTCTGTTTTGCTCACAGCTCTGCATGCAGAGTGGGGATTCCCTGCTGAGAATCCCACACAGTGCAAGGCAGGAAGGAGCCCTCAGCAGCCTCGCCAGAGGGGGATGCCAGCTGCTCCCTGGCTGCCAGGGCTCACTCAGCCGCTCAGAGCCCATCCTGGGGCACAGCAGCTTGATGGCACCCACCAGGCATGGCACAAACCTCCCTGCAGCCAGCCAGGGCCCCCCTGACAGCAAGGGGCTGGATTCAACAGGCTGCTGTCCTGGCACTGCCCAGGCTCCTCCAACCTATCGGTGCCAGCAGCAGCAGCGGAGGTGCTGCAGGCAGGAGGTGCTGCAGGCACGAAGATGCTCCGGGGCAGGCAGGCAGGTGCAGCAGGCACAGTATCATAGTATCATAGTCAGGGTTGGAAGGGACCACAAGGATCATCTAGTTCCAACCCCCCTGCCATGGGCAGGGACACCACACACTAGATCAGGCTGGACAGAGCCTCATCCAGCCTGGGCTTAAACACCTCCAGGGACAGTGCCCCAACCACCACCCTGGACAACAAATTCCAGGGCTTCACCACTCTCATGGTGAAGAACCTCCTCCTCACCTCCAGCCTGAATCTCCCCACCTCCAGCTTCATTCCATTCCCCCTAGTCCTATCACTACCTGACATCCTGAGAAGTCCCTCCCCAGCCTTCCTGTAGGCCCCCTTCAGATACTGGAAGGCCACAATTAGGTCACCTGGGAGCCTTCTCTTCTGCAGACTGAACAGCCCCAACTCCTTCAGTCTGCCCTCCTAGGAGAGGTGCTCCAGCCCTCTGAGCATCCTTGTGGCCCTTCTCTGGACACGTTCCAGCACCTCCAGATCCCTCTTGTAATAGGGGCTCCAGAACTGGACACAGTACTCCAGGTGGGGTCTCACCAGAGCCGAGTACAATACAATACAATACAATAAACCAGGTTGGAAGAGACCTTCAAGATCATCACGTCCAACCTATCACCCAACACCACCTAATCAACTAACCCATGTAACCAAGCACCCTGTCAAGTCTCCTCCTGAACACCTCCAGTGTCGGCGACTCCACCACCTCCCCAGGCAGCCCATTCCAATGGGCAATCACTCTCTCCGTGTAAAACTTCCTCCTGACCTCCAGCCTGAACTTCCCCTGGTGCAGCCTGAGACTGTGTCCTCTTGTTCTGGTGCTGGCTGCCTGGGAGAAGAGACCAACCTCTGCCTGTTTACAACCCCCCTTCAGGTAGTTGTAGAGAGTAATGAGGTCACCCCTGAGTCTCCTCCCCTCCAGGCTAAGCAGCCCCAGCTCCCTCAGTCTCTCCTCATAGGGCTTGTGTTCCAAGCCCCTCACTAACTTCATGAGTAGATGGGGAGGATCACTTCCCTCGACCTGCTGGCCACACTTCTCCTGATGCAGCCCAGGATCTGATTGGCTTTGCGGGCTGCAAGTGCACATTGAGAGCTCATGTTGAGCTTTTTGTCCACCAGCACCCCCAAGTCTCTCTCCTCAGGGCTGCTTTGCAGCCAGTCACTGCCCAGCCTGTATTTGTGCCTGGGATTGCCTCGACCCAGATGCAGGACCCTGCACTTGGTCTTGCTGCAGGCAGGCAGAGAGGTGCAGCAGGCAGGGAGTTGCAGCAGGCAGGGAGGTACTGCAGGCGGGGAGGTGCTGCAGACAGGGAGGTGCAGCAGGCAGGGAGGTGCTGCAGGCAGGGAGGTACTGCAGGCAGGGAGGTGCTGCAGACAGGGAGGTGCAGCAGGCAGGGAGGTGCTGCAGACAGGGAGGTGCAGCAGGCAGGGAGGTGCTGCAGGCAGGGAGGTGCAGCAGGCAGGGAGGTGCTGCAGGCAGGGAGGTGCTCCGGGGCAGGCAGGGAGGTGCTGCAGACAGGGAGGTGCTGCAGGCAGGGAGGTGCTGCAGGCAGGGAGGTGCTGCAGGCGGGGAGGTGCTGCAGGCGGGGAGGTGCTGCAGGCAGGGAGGTGCTGCAGGCGGGGAGGTGCTGCAGGCAGGGAGGTGCTCCGGGGCAGGCAGGGAGGTGCTGCAGACAGGGAGGTGCTGCAGGCAGGGAGGTGCTGCAGGCGGGGAGGTGCTGCAGGCGGGGAGGTGCTGCAGACAGGGAGGTGCTGCAGGCGGGGAGGTGCAGCAGGCGGAGAGGTGCAGCAGGCAGGGAGGTGCAGCAGACAGGGAGGTGCAGCAGGCAGGGAGGTGCAGCAGGCAGGGAGGTGCAGCAGGCGGGGAGGTGCTGCAGGCAGGGAGGTGCAGCAGGCAGGGAGGTGCAGCAGGCAGGGAGGTGCAGCAGGCAGAGAGGTGCTCCGGGGCAGGCAGGGAGGTGCTGCAGACAGGGAGGTGCTGCAGGCAGGGAGGTGCTGAAGACAGGGAGGTGCTGCAGACAGGGAGGTGCTGCAGGCAGGGAGGTGCTCCGGGGCAGGCAGGGAGGTGCTGCAGACAGGGAGGTGCTGCAGGCAGGGAGGTGCTGCAGGCGGGGAGGTGCTGCAGGCGGGGAGGTGCTGCAGACAGGGAGGTGCTGCAGGCGGGGAGGTGCAGCAGGCGGAGAGGTGCAGCAGGCAGGGAGGTGCAGCAGACAGGGAGGTGCAGCAGGCAGGGAGGTGCTGCAGGCGGGGAGGTGCAGCAGGCGGGGAGGTGCTGCAGGCGGGGAGGTGCAGCAGGCAGGGAGGTGCAGCAGGCAGGGAGGTGCAGCAGGCGGGGAGGTGCTGCAGGCAGGGAGGTGCAGCAGGCAGGGAGGTGCTGCAGGCGGGAGGTGCAGCAGGCGGGGAGGTGCTCCGGGGCAGTTGGGGAGGTGCAGCAGGCGGGGAGGTGCAGCAGGCGGGGAGGGGCTGCAGGCGGGGAGGTGCTCCGGAGCAGGCAGGGAGGTGCTGCCGGCCGGGAGGTGCTGCAGGCGGGGAGGTGCTCCGGGGCAGGCTGGTGCCGCAGGCTGGTGCCGCGGGCGGGCCGTCGGGCGGCAGGGCTGTGTCGGCAGGGCCGTGGCAGCCGCGGCGCCGCGGCTGTTTGTGGATCCGTCCAGATTAAACAGTGTAATGTTATAAATCCTATTACAGTTTATAATCTCTGAATTACATTCGAGTGGATACAAAAATACACAGCGCGGCGGTAATGAACTTTGCCTGCCCGCAGCTCCGCCGCGAGGAAGCCTTTTGCCGCGCGGCGTAAAAAACTTGGGGAGAACCCAGCCCCGGCCGCGGGCCCCGGAGCCCACCCCCTGCAAGCCTGAGCTCCCCACCCCGCCCCTCGGTACCTGCTCGGGGCAGGGAAAAGAGGGGATGGGGAGGGAGCGCTCAGATGGGACCCAGGAACAAAGACCTGGCCCCTGCCGCCGACGGGCGAGGCACAGGGGCGGCACCGCTGCCGGCCCCATCCCTCCTGCCCGCAGCCTTCCTTCCCCATCCATCCCTCCTTCCTTCAGCCTTTCCCCCAGGACAAAACAACCTTCTCTGCCCCCCAGGGTGCCAGGGGGCGGCCAGGGCCGTGCAAACCACTCTCCTGTGTAAAGGAAGAAACCACCCTGGCCGTGGTGGCTCAGTGTGGAGTAGGCTGGAGCTGCAGCAACAGCTTTTGTTTTTTTTGCAAAGGATGAGTGAGTTTTCCCCATCCCTCCATAAATAACATGGAAACGAATGTAAATCTGCCAGGCACAAAGCCTCTCCGTGCCTCCGGGGGGGGTGGTGGGGTGGGGTGTGAGGCATGGCAGGCTGCAAAGCCCTCACGTAGAATCACAGAATTGTCAGGGCTGGAAGGGACCTCAAGGCTCACCCAGTCCCAACCCCTCTGCCATGGGCAGGGACACCTCACACCACAGCAGGTTGCTCACAGCCTTAAACACCTCCAGGGATGAGGCTTCCACCATCTCCCTAGGCAACCTGTGCCAGTCTCTCACCACCCTCATGGGGAACAACTTCTTCCTCACAGCCAAGCTCAATCTCCCCACTTCTAGTTCTGCTCCATCCCCCCCAGTCCTATCACTCCCTGACACCCTCACAAGTCCCTCCCCAGCTTTCCTGTAGCCCCCTGCAGATCCTGGAAGGCCACAGGAAGCTCTCCTGGGAGCCTTCTCCTCTCCAGACTGCACAGCCCCAACTCTCTCAGGCTGTCTTCTGACCAGCAGCAGCATTGTGCCTGAAGAACCAGACTGACCAAAACCCATTAAGTTTCAGAATTTTACAGCAACTGAAGGAGCAAACCTCAGAGTCACCAAAAAAACAACCAACAACCAACAGCCAGCAGCAGCGAAGGCAGCAGAGAGCAGGCTGCTCTGTGAGCAAGGGCTGACACAGCCCCAGCCATGATGCTCATCCATGGGGTTTACTGGTAAAGACAAGAAGGAAAATGCCTTTCACACAGGTGCCAAGGCTACAGCCACCCTCCTCACCCTGTGTGGAGGAAAATATCCCCTGGCAGGGCTGAGACCACAGGGCAAAGGGAGGTGCAGCACCACACCCAGCCCTGATGGCCTGGCATGCTCAGAAGTGTCCAGCTGCAGGCACCCAGGCCACAGTGACCTGGCACTGTCACACCACTGTACATATAAAATAATCACACAATCACAGGATGGTAGGGGCTGGAAGGGACCTCCAGAGATCATCCAACCCAACCCCCTGCCAGAGCAGGGTCACCCAGAGCAGGGCACACAGGAACACACCCAGGCAGGTTTCGAGTATCTCCAGAGAGGGAGACTCCACAGCCCCCCTGGGCAGCCTGCTCTAGGGCTCTGCCACCCTCACAGGGAAATAATTCTTCCTCCTGTTTCCAGGGAACTTCCTATGCCTCAGCTTCCACCACTGCCCCTTGTGCTGGCACTGGGCATCACCCAGCAGAGCCTGGCTCCAGCCTCTGGGCATCACCCTGCACAGCTTTGTCAGCAGCAATGAGGTCACCCGCAGGCTCCTCCTCTCCAAGCTACAGAGCCCTCAGCTGCCTCAGGCTCTCCTCAATGAGGAAGATCTTCCACTGCCTGCAGCAGCTCTGTGGCTCTGTGCTGAGCTCTTTCAAGCTGAGGTTCTTCTGGAACTAAGGGGTCCAGAAGTGGACACAATATTCCAGATGTGGCCTCAGCAGGGCAGAGTAGAGGGGAAGGAGAACCTCTCTGACCTACTGACCACAGCGCTTCTAATGCACCCCAGGATACCACAGAGCCATCAGAAATAGTAACAAGAGATGCCAGGGGAAAGCCACTACACCAGGGACACTTCCACAGGGGTGATCACTCTGCCTCCACAGCAGCTCAGCTCAGAGCATCAGGCTGCCTGCCCTAACCCTAATGGCAAAAACCTGCCCTTGGTGGGGGGAGAGCCTCCAAGGAGCTCAGCACACGACCAGGGACCAGCACTAAGTGCTGCTGATGTGGGAGATGGTTTAAGAGGACGGTCAGAAGCCATCATCAGCTCTTTTGTAAGGGGTGGAAAGCTCCATTTATCCTTTTGCAGTTTAACTAAACCAAAGCTAAAGTTTAAACTATGCACAAGGGTCTCCACAAGCACCTGGAAGTCTGAAGAGTTGGTGTGGACTCACTGCTGGGGAAGATGAAGAATCTGGTGGTCACGGAGGGGTTGGGTGGAAGGTTGGACTTGATGATCTTAGAGGTCTTTTCCAGCCTTAATGATGAGTCTGTGATTCTGTGAGCTGCCATCCCTGGGTCTGCATGCAGGATGTCACAAATCCACCCCCACCTCCTCAACTGCACAGCTCTGAAGCTCTCCAATCCCTCTCCGTGGCCACAGAGCTCAGTGTTCCTCAGTACAAAGCACACAGCCAGACATATGTCCAGGCAGCTCCTCCCTGCCACGCTGGGCACCAGTGCCTGGCACCAGGACATGGAGCTCCAGCCCCAGCACACAGCCAGCAGCACTCCCAGACCGGAGCCTGAGGCCTGGGCTGCGGGAAGAGGAACCTGAGGGGGCAGTGGTGCAGCCAGGGGCAGCCACTACTTTGGGGGCTGCAGTGCCAGCGAGACTCAGAGCAGGGGATGGGGACACTGCAGCAGCCCAGGCCAGCCTGGGAGAGTTCCCAAAGCAGCAGAGATGCATCTGGCCAGACCTTCATCTGAAGCTGCCTCCTGGCACCATCCCTGCCTGCAGGACTGGCAGCCCACAGCCCCAGCAGCTCTGTGCCACACTGGCTTGAAGGCATGGTTCCTCCTGCCTGCCCATGGGCTCGCTGCAGTACTGCACAGCCACCCTCCAGCTGGCTCAGCCTGACCCTCTGGCAGGAGCTGGGACAAGAAAGAGATGGAAAAGGTCAGGGGAGCAAGTGGGGATGGGGAGAAAAGGGCTACCAGCAGGAACACAGGTCTGGGATTTCATCAGATCAGGATGGAGCCAAGCTGGGCACAAGGCAGACACACAGACAGCTTCCTGTCTTGGCTCTGGGCATCCATGGGGGTGAGGGCACAAGAACTCCATGGTCTGACTGCCAGCCCAGTGGCTGCAGAAGCTGGTGGCAGGGCTGACAGACCAGCAGGTGAGTTTATTTGGTGCATTCTGTTCATCTCCAAGTCCTACTCTGTGGCTCTGTGAGTGGTCAAATCACTGCACAGCCCTCACCCCTCCTGCTTATCTGATACCTTAAAAGTGCAGGCACAAACTGGAGCCCAGGAGGTGCCACGTGAGCAGGAGGAGAAAATGCTCTGTCTGAGGGTGCTGGAGGCCTGGAGCAGGCTGCCCAGAGAGGTTGTGGAGTGTCCTTGTGTGGAGAACTTCCAGCCCCCCCTGGGCATTGTGCTGCTGGGCAAGCTGCTGTGGGTGCCCTGCTGGAGCAGGGGGTTGGGCTGGGTGAGCTCTTGAGGTCCTTCCCAGCCCTGCCACACTGGGGTTCTGATACCACCAGTTGTTGAGGGTCTCCAGGGGGCTCAGACAGAGAGAGAATCCTCTTCAAAAACAGTTCCTCAGATTATTTTCATCCTAGCACTGACCAAAAAAGCAAATAACTAACACATTCTTCAGGGTGATGTCTGAGTCACAGAGGGTACTCAGGTGAGGGCCAGGAGCTGTGCCAGGATGCCCTGCACTCTACCCCCAGTGCACAGCACCAGAGCAGGACCCCACAGCCAGGGGCTGTGTTCAGGTGTGGCTCAGGGGCTGTGCTCAGGTGTGGTCCAGGGGCTGTGGGGCAGGGGCTGTGAGGCAGGGGCTGTGCCAGGCACTCGGGCTGTGCCAGACACTCGGACCGCGGCGCTCAGCCCCGGAGCAAGACCCCGCCGCGGCAGCGGCAGCGGCGAATCCCTGGGCGGCACAACATAGATGTACTTGTTCCCCGCCCTGACTTTCTGACTTATGCAAAGCAGGGCCCATTCTCCCCGGGCGAGCCTCCTCAAATAAACTTTTCCAAGCGCCGGTGCCCGCGGCGGGGCTGGATTAGCCCTCGGCCACGGATGAGGTCATGGGGCCAGGGAGGCGGCCGGCGCCGGGCGACAATAGCGGAGCTGCGGCAAATCCCCTGAAGTACACCCCCTTGTTTTCCACGCAGCCTGGATTAGCCCTGAGCCCCCTAGATCCCGGCACACAATGCCCCTTTCACTCGGATATAATAAAGAGAAATAGACTATACCCAGCCCCCCAAAGAGCCCTCAGCAGTTTATTTACATGCCCGGCACACAGAACTCCTCTGTGCTCGCAGGGCGTGGGGCGCGACGGGGCCAAACAAACGGCGATTCACCAAAACCCCACAAAAACAACCCAAAACAAGGCAGCTTGCCGTTTTTCAGGGGTGTCAAAGAAGAGGCATTCAGGTCCCCCGGGGCTGCTTTGTGGCCGGCCCAGCTCTCAGGGGAGCCCAACAGAACAAACGAACCCAGGCCTGTAGCTGGGTGCAGCGAGGAGCCAGGGGGGTGTGTGGCGCACAAAGCAGAGGGGCAGGGGCTGCTCTCCGGACTCACGGTGGCTGTGCCCAGGGCCGATGCCAGGGCTGGGAGGGAGGGATCCTGCTGCCAAACTCAGCCACGGAAGGGCAAGGCCACAGAAGTGTGGTTCTTATGTAAATGCATATTTGGCATGTCTAAACCACTGGCAGGGAACCATACCTGTGACCCTACTTCGGGTTTCCAAAGTGCCCTGGGGCTAGGAGAACTGCACAGGTGAGTTTGGAGTAACCCCTGGGCCATGCTATGGGAGGGGAAGGAGAAGGGCCTGCCCTTAGCACAAGAAGAGGTGAGGGCAGGGCACTACCATGCCACACACAGGCTCTTAAGCATTCATCACTTCAGTCCTTGGCAGCACTTCATGCTGCAGGGACAATGCAAAGGGGTCTGGAAGGGCTGGGATTAGCTTGCCAGGAGCAAAACCCTGCATGGAGAACCCAGCAGCTGCCCTGGGCCCTGCACAAACAGCCAAAGAGTGTGCAGAAAAGGGTCTGTGACCACTACGCCTCCCCCAGCAGGAAGCAGGCTGCTGGGAAGTGATCCCCCACCATGGCAAGGAGGCTGAGCAGCAGGAGCAGCAAGCAGCAGAAGCAGCAAGCAGTGGAAGCAGCAAGAAGCAGAAGCTGCAAGCACCAGGAGCAGTGAGGACCAGGAGCAGTGAGGACCAGAAGCAGTGAGCACCAGGAGCTGCTAGCATCAGGAGCTGCAAGAAGCAGGGGCAACAAGCAGCAGAAGCTGCAAGTAGCAGGAGCTGCACAAAGCAGGAGCTGCAAGCATCACGAGCAACAAGCACAGGAGGAGCTGCAAGCAGCAGCCTGTGAGTGCCATGCAGATGCATCTCCCAAGCATGCAATTTGGCTGTGGTGAAAGACAGGACCCTCAAAAATCTATTTTCCTCAGCTGCCTTCACATGGAAGGGGTTTAAATACATCCTGACCCCTCTGAAGCTCTTCCTCAGGCTCAGGACAGCTATATGGTGAATCTCTGCGGACCCTCCTGCACTGAAAACCCAAGCCTGCAGGAGCTGTCTGTGCACAACTCATAGAGCAGCTGCACAGCTGGGCAGCTGCTGCTGCATCTGTCACAGGCTGGGGAGTGAGGAAATCAATGAAGCCATTGCCCAGGCTCATAGAGAGAGGAAGGGCAGAGACCAAGGGGCACAAAGTGGAACTCAAGAGGTACCACTTGAGCAGGGTGGGAACCTTTGGTGTGAGGGTGCTGGAGGCCTGGAGCAGGCTGCCCAGAGAGGTTGTGGAGTCTCCTTGTGTGGAGAGCTTCCAACCCCCCCTGGGCATTGTGCCGCTGGGCAAGCTGCTGTGGGTGCCCTGCTGGAGCAGGGGATTGGGCTGGGTGAGCTCCAGAGGTCCCTTCTGAACCCCACCATGCTAAGACGCTGTGAAATTAGTCTCACAAAACAGCACCAGCTCAGCTCTTGTGATTCTCCGCCCTGCAGGCCAGGTGCCAGCTCTGTGCCACCAAGACAGAGCTGAGCTGGTTACGAAAGGGCCGCCCTGAGCCTGGAGGCAGCTGGTGGACAGCACCAGGCTGACCTCTTTGTGTCACCATCAGGAGGAACCAGGTCAGCCCCCACCCTTTGGACTCACAGCATTCAGTTGCCACCACCTCTCCTGGTGGTAACCAGAGTGCCCAGTCCATGGCATGTGGCATCAGCAGACTCTGGGCACCCCCAGGGGCACAGTGCTACTCAGAGAGCAGGCACAAGGGGCTAGGCAAGCCATGACTGGTGACTGGCACTGACTGATGGTGGTGGGGAGAGTCAGCTCCCCATGAGGTGTGGGCCTCATGGAGGCACAGCCAGCAGCCCCGGCCAGCAGCCGCAGCTAGCCCTGCTGAGCAGAGAAGGGCACCAACACCCTCCCAGCTGGCAGCAGCTCCCCGATGCTTCTCTGCTCTCCACAAGCCATCAGTTCACCGGGAAGCACAGCACCACAGAACATTAGAGGTTAGAAGCGACCTCCAGAGATCATCCAGTCCAACCCCCTGCCGGAGCAGGATCTCTTAGGGTAGTCCACACACATCCAGACAGGTCTGGAAAGTCTCCAGAGAAGGAGACTCCACAACCTCTCTGGGCAGCTGCTGCACCATCCTGCCCTGTGCCAAGCAACCACCCCCCTCAGGCTCAGCCTGCAGCCTGTGCTGGGCTGTGGGCAGAAGCAATCTGGGAGATCTTCTCCCCCTGGCCAGGCTCTTATCATCCTGTGCTGAGCGCCGCTGCCAGCAGGGAAAAGCCTTCCCCAGTCTTGCTGTCAATCATCTTGATGAGCAGCCAGTAAATGAGTGCCCAATGATGGATTCCATATTATCCTTAAAAAAGGAAGGAAAAAAAAGGGAATCCATCAAATAAACATCAACAGGTGAAGTGTTTGCAGCCGACAGCCATCAATCCCCAGCTACCCAAGCAAGGAGGTGAGCTGGACTGGTAAACCTCGAAATTAGAGAGGCATTAATCACCTGCTGACAGCCAATGCAAACAGATGTCACCTTTACACAGGCAGAATCAGCCCTTCCTGGGAAAATTTATTTGCAGCAGATAATGTTCTGCTGCATTTTTAATGGAGCAGATGAAGCCGCTGCACGCAGGGCCCGGGGCGGGCAGCGGCTGGCACCCAGCCACAGGGCTGCTCCAGCCACCCAGCCAGCACCACACACAGCAGAGATGTGGCAGACCCCCCTCATGTTTGGGGGGAACACCACTCCCAGGGACAGGCACTGACAAGCAGCTCCACCTCTCTCCTGTGCAAGAAGCCAATGAAGGTTTTGCTCAGCTGGCTCCTGTCCACTTCGTGCCAGTCCTTGGCACAGCTCTGGTGTGCTCAGATCACAGAATGGCTCAGGCTGGAAGGGAGCTTGAAGATGATCCAGCTCCAAGCCCCTGCCATGCCCAGGGACACCTGCCCCACCAGCCCAGGTTGCTCAAGGCCTCATCCAGCCTGGCCTGGAACACCCCCAGGCAGGACGCAGCCACAGCCTCCCTGGGCAGCCTGTGCCAGGGTCTCACCACCCTGGCACTGCAGAACTTCTTCCTCAGCTCCAGTCTGACCCTGCTCTGCCTCAGCTCCAAACCATTCCCCCTGGTCCTGTTTCCAGACACCCTCATGAGAAGTCTCTTTGCAGCCTTCCTGCAGGATCCCTTCAGGTCCTGGCAGGCAGCTCTGAGGTCCCCCTGGAGCCTTCTCCTCTCCAGGCTGCACACCCCCAGCTCCCTCAGCCTGGCCTCACAGCAGAGCTGCTCCAGCCCTTGGATCATGTTTGTGGCCTCCTCTGGACTCTCTCCAGCAGCTCTGTGTCCTTCTGCTGCTGGGGACACCAGACCAGGTGGCAGAACTGGAGGTGAGGTCACCTCTCCTGCCCTGCTGGCCAAGCTCCTCCCGATGCAGCCCAAGGACCCTTCTGTATTCCTCCCTCAGTAAATAAAGAGGAAGACCAAAAAAGAATCACCCGCAAGCATCTTTGGGACTGAAGTGATTTTTGTGTTCATTTTCTGGCTGTCCCACAGACAGGCTGGCTGCAGGCCTGCAGACCAACACTATGGACATCACCAGCCCTGTGCCATCCCCTGCATGCTCCAGCTGAGGCTTCCCCCCATGCCTGGGCACCCTGTGCCCCAGGTCAGCTCTGCTTACAGGGCAAACCAAGCCCAGAGGCAGGAGCAGTACCTAGGGTACCATCTGCAGCAACTGTGTGGCACTACAGCTGCAGCACTGCTCTGTCCTCGCCCACACGGTGCCAGGCTGCAGCTGGAGCTCTCTGGCCCCCAGTGGCACCAGGACCATGGCCTGCAGGGCACACAGTGGCTGTTGGTGAGCTGCAGGCAGTCAGGTGCAGAAGCAGAGTACCTGAAGCCAATTCTGTTAGTGTACAGGTGAAGAAGGGAAGGCTCAGGGGAGACCTTCCCACCGCAGGCCAGGACACAAAGGGTGGGGGCTGCCTTGGTACAGGGAGTGCCATGGAGCAGAGGAGGGGTGGTGGGGACAAGCTCCACTGGGCTCCAGAAGATGTTTGCCCTTGCATCGGGTTACACCCACCCCTGGAGGGGCTGAAACGAACCTAGCCCACGGGGGACCAAGAAACCTGACCCAGGTGGGCAGAAATCACAGAACCAACCAGGTTGGAAGAGACCTCCAGGATCACCAAGTCCAACCTCTCACCCCACCCCAACTCACCAACCAGACCATGGCTCTGAGTGCCTCATCCAAGCTCTCCTGAAACACCTCCAGGGATGGGGACTCCAGCCCCTCCCTGGGCAGCCCATCCCAAGGGCAATCCCTCTCTCTGCCAAGAACTTCTCTCTGTCAAGAACTTCTGTCGAAGACCAAGGCCTAAACCTCCCTCTGCACAGCTTGAGGCTGTAGCCTCTCTTCTGTGCTGGGTGCTGGGAGCAGAGCCCAGCCCCCACCAGGCTGCAACCTCCCTTCAGGGAGATGTAGAGTGCAATACGGTCACCCCTGAGCCTCCTCTCTCCAGGCTGAACACTCCCAGCTCCCTCAGCCTCTCCTCAAAGGGCTGTGCACCAGATCCCTCCCCAGCTTTGTTGTCAGGTCAATGCCTACTCCACTCCCCCTTCCTGTCCCCCAAGCCTACTTAAGGGGAGACCTCTTCCAGGCTCTTCCTCTTGCTCCTGCCTTGCCTGCCTCACAGACTTCTTGCTGTACCTGCTCCTGCAGCTACCACATGGCCTGCCTCATACTGCATCCTAAGGGCTGCACCCAAGGAGAATCCACATCTACACCCAGGGAATCCTTTCTCAGCTGGGCCTGGTTTTGTGTATTTTTCTATTTGCTCTTTTCCCTACACCTTTGTAACCTTCCCTGTTACTCAAATGCTAGACATATTTTGTTAAACTTAACATTTTTACTTCCAAATCGATTCCAAATTGTTTTTCTTGCGTGGTTTTACCTCTCTCTTCTCCTGCCTAATTTGCTTTTCCCCTACTGGGAAAAAAGGGAGAGGGGAGGCAAATCTAAATCTGTTCCATTTGGCCTTGTGCACTCCAGGAGAAGCTTAAACCACAACAGGTAGGAGGCACAGACATTGGGATCATCTTCTCTACCTTGGGCAGTGTGAAGGCTCATCCTGGCAAGGTGCTGGGCCAGCTCCTTTCCATCAGCACTTAGATAACTTGGACCAGATGGTCCCTGGGGTCCCTTCCAACCTGGCTCTCTGTGATCTTTTTAAGCAGGTTGGATGTGGCCCTGAGCATGCTGATCTGGTGTGAGGTGTCCCTGCCCATGGCAGGCAGGGTGGAACTGGATAAGATTTCAGGTCCCTTCCAGCCTTCCAGTTCTGTAATTCTATGATCTCAGCCTCCCTGTGTCTCTCTGTGGCTACCACATCCCCTTGTGGTGCTGTCCACAGCAGCACTGGGGCCCAGCAGGAGGCTGGCAAGAGGCTGCCAGCAGTGTAGCAAACATTGTCAAACCTCAGTGCCCTCTGACCATGCCCCCAGCGCCTGGCCCGGGGTCAACACGAACCCAAACCCCCTTGCTGCAGCCACACCAACAACCCACAGCCAGGGCACAGCACCTGTGGGCAGGGCTGAAGGGTGCCCTGGGCATCACTTGGTGAAGGTGGAGCTTGTCTGTGGAGAGAAGCAAGCCCACACCTAGAGGGCAAGAGCAGGCCTGCGGAGCTGGGCACACGCTGGAGCCTGATGCTGAGCCAGAGCCCTGCTGCCTCCTTCACTGCACATTGCTGCAGTCAGTAATTAACTGCCTGGGCAGCTTCAGCACTGGGGGTGACTGTTCTGAGTGCTTCCCTGCTTATTTCCTTAGTGCAGTTATTTCTCTGATCTTCTCCAGGGTTCAAAACAAAACCAAACCCCAAACCCAAGCCATCCTATATCACATGGAAGGCACAGAGCAGCCACAGAAAGCCACACCCTGAGATGGGTAATCCTGCAAAAAAATAAATACATCCTTTTTCCTCACTGCCCTGAAGCCAGAGTTTGTGTTGACAAATAAGCACAGGCCACAGGAAAAGAGTTGTTTGGGTTTTGAAGACACAGCAGGGATCACAGCTTTGGACACTGCTGCACTACAAAACAAGACAGAAGCCTGCAGGTGCCCAGGGCTGGAATCTCATCCCACCAGTGTCCACACTGCACCAGCCTCGGGAAAACAGAATCTCTACCAGGGTCTGAAAGCTGAGCTGCTGTTCTTCAGGGGTCCCTGCAGCAGAAGAGCATCCAGGCTCATTTCCACCCTGACTGCAATCGTGATGCAGTCCTTCACCTGCCTCACATCTCACAGCTTGGCCATCACAGACCTTACACCACACCAGCTGAAGCCTCCTCTCCACCCAGGCAGTTTTACAACTACAAGAAGCTGAGAGCCCTGGGGCTGTTCAGTCTGCAGAGGAGAAGGCTGAGAGGGATCTGATCAATGTCTCTCAAGAGCTGAGGGCTGGGGCTCAGGAGGCAGGGGACAGGCTCTGCTCAGCTGCACCCTGCCAGAGGCCAAGGGGCAGTGGCTGGAAACTGCAGCCCAGGAGGTTCCAGCTGAAGAGGAGGAGGAAGCTGTGCAGTGGGAGGGTGCCAGAGCCCTGGAGCAGGCTGCCCAGAGAGGTTGTGGAGCCTTTGCAGCCCTGTCTGGATGTGTTCCTGTGTGACCTGTGCTGGATTCTATGCAAAGCAAGGCCACCAAAACCCTCCCTGGGGCAAGGGCTCAGCTCCCTGCGAGCCTGCTCGCTCCTCCTGGCAAGCCCTGCACCTCTTCAGCTGCACAAAGCAGCTCGAGGTGAGCCCAGCTAAGAGAGAGGATGCCTCTGAAGGTGCATTCTCGGTCAGGATGAGCACAGGACACTAATAATCCACCTGAGCTGAACACAATCAGAAACAACTCTCAGCCTTAACCCTGGCTGCAGTCTCAGCAGCACCACTACCCTATTAACAATGGAGTCACTCCAGGACAGTCCTGTGAGCAGCCTCAGGTGCAGGTGATCTGCTGCCTGCTCCCTGCAGCCTGCTCTGCGAGGCAGCAGGTGGTGAGCAGAGAGGGTTACTGGCTGCTGTTCTGCCTGGGCTCGGTGCTGAAGCAAGGCAGAAAGCAGCTGCAGCTTCCCAGATCCTCCTGAGCAGCCCAGTCCAGTGCAGAACCACCTCCAGACCTACACTTCTGTACAAAAGAAAATACTTTCCAGCTTTTGTCCTCCAGAGACTACAGGAGTGTGTGCCATCAAAAAACTGCATCACAGACACAGGTCATGAACCTGTCCTTGGTTTCTGAAATCAGGCTGGGCTTTGCAGGGTGAGAGAACACCCACAGCATGGACAGCTCTCGCTCCAGACCTTGGGGAAAGGCAAGCCGAGTAAAACGATTTCTACCGATTTACTCCTTGCTTAAGCTGGTATTTTTACCACCACTTCCAGGGAAGAGTAATTTTTGAAGGTAAATCACAATTGCTTGGACGCAGAACAGATGCAGAACGGCCCAGGTCATTGCTACTCCAAAGCAGAACAGTGGAGCTAAGCCGTGCTGGGGTCCCAGGAACACCTCCTTACCAATAACACCGTGCAGTGCAGTGCAGAAAGCACTGCAAGGAGAGAAGGAAGGAGCCTGGGAGAAGGCTAGGCACATGCCGGCGGGCACGGAGCCTGCCACCCCCCGCGAGAAGAGCACAGAGCTAGCTCCCCGACGCCCCTGCCCGGCGGGGCCAGACTCAGCTCTTCACCCTGCCGCTGCCGCCGCCAGCGGGACGCGAGTTAGGGGCGCCCGTCCGGCAGCCCCGGAGACCGCAGGAGCAGGGCCGGGGGGAAAGCCGGGGGCCGGCAGCGGCTCCTCAGTGGCGTGCTCTCAGAGCCGCTGCCGCCGGGAGAGGCCGGCGCAGGCAGGGGGCCGTTGGGGGCTTGCGTTCGCTCCGGGGAGCGGCGGCGGGAGGCTCCCGGCGGGAAAGGCCGAGGACAGCGACCGGCGTTGCCCTGCGCCCGGTAGCGCTTCCGCAGCCTGCTTGGAGAAAGCCTAAGGAAGGCAGCGAGCCGCGGCCAGGCTACGGCGTCTCGCCGCTGCCGGTGCCGGAGAAACGGCCGAGGAACGGCGGCGGCTACCTGTGCGAGGCTGCCCCTCGGGAAGGAGAGAATAAGCCCAAACACCGAACGCATGCGAGTGCCTGGCTGCCAGGTCCGGCTCTGGTGCAGGGCTATGGCTCCACAGTAGCTTAAATATTTCCTGTCCAGGGAGCTGGAAGCTACTGAAAGGTTTCCACAAAGTTAAGGGTGCCTTGAAAATGAGGATTAAAAACTCCGTCACTGCCACCTTAAAACACACAGCCCGGCAGAGACGCTTCAGAAAGAAACCCGAAACCACGCTGCCTTCACACCCGAACCACAATTCCCCCACGCCTCTCGCGGGGTGCCCAGCCCAGGGCACACGGCTGCAAGCTGCCCCTCCGAGGGCTGGTGTCTGAACGGCAGCCTCCTCTTTGCCATTTTCCATCCTGTATTCAAAACCTGGTGAGAAAGCCCACTCAGCCCGGTTTCCAGGAAGTATCGAAAGTGCGGTGAAATGACTCAAAACCTGCGTGCCCCCCGCAAAGCAAGCCTCAGGGCACAGTGCTGCGCTGCAGCCTGTCCCATTGCGGGGACCCGGCACAGGCTGGAGGTGTGCTGGTTCTGGAGCACCAGGGAAACCTCTGCTGGCAGCTGGAGACTTTTTTCCCACCTGCTCCGTAGAGCTGTGTGCCAGGTGCCCCGCAGGCACACAGGTCTATGGGTGGCACACGCGGTGCCTCTGTGCCCACCTCTGCCTGCGGTAGCCCCGCACCGCCGAGCCCCCACGGCTGCGGGGTAGGGGCGCTCCCGGCGCCTCCGCAGCCGAAGTTTTAAAGGTAGAAGAGAGTTCCCTGCCGGGTGCCTTACCTTCAGGCCGTGCCAAGGTCGCTACTGCCCAGCCTCGACACAGCCAGAGGCACCGCAGGGGCTGCGACACACCGAGCCGTGCGCCGTGCTGGGGCAGGCAGGACTCTGCTGTTCCACCATGCACAGGGGGTTTCCAAAAGAGACTGAAAACAGCATCTGGCAGCCTCCCCCACCCCGCTCCCTCCCTCCCCCTCTGGTTGTTGGGGTTTTAAAGGAGTTGATGAAGGAAGATATATCAAGGCCTGAGGGTGGCCGACCAGGACCTTGCTGGTGCTGGGGACGGACGAAGACGAGCAGGGCACAGCCACCCACACGGCGCAACTGCACCGTGGAGAGCAACCTGCCCTCCGTCAGCAGACAGCTGCTCAGTGACCAGACCCTGCTCTCTGCACCAGGCCTCCTCCGTGCCCAGGAGGGCACTCCCCTCACCTACACTCCAGCAGTGACCAGCTGGAAGCAACAACACTGCCACACAGCCAACCCGACAAGAAAGGAGCTCCCAGGGCTAGCCGGTGACCAAGCCGGTGACCAAATGCACCTCGTCCTGTACCCTCTCCTGGCTCTCTGCACTGCTCAGACCATGGCTCTTCAGCTCTCCCGGGGAAGCCAGACGGCAGGGGAAGTCCATCTGAAGAGGCAGAGCTTTTATTTGCTGTCTGCCTCACTGCTACCCATGTCATGGTTTCCTCAGGCACACTCAGGTTACTTGGCACCATCGCAGACACTGCGAACCCAGAGACATTGCCAGCGGCACTGGAGGAAAAATAGACCAAACCACCAATCCCCACCATGGAGAAGGGAGCAGAGGCTGAGCCTTGCAGGCAGGACACCTTCCTGGGCTAAAAGTTTCCATATCTATATCTAAATCCCTATCCATGTATATATAAAAAATCCTTAAAGCTAAATTCATTAACTACAAAAATGGTGATGCTAATAATGGTAACTGCCTCTGCTGACAAGGAGCCCTCATCAGAGATGCTGCTGGTGGTCTGCTCACACCACTGACTGTGAGATCCTTAGGGTCACCTTTGCCTCGTCCACCTCCTGACAGCACCAGGTGCCTGCCAGCCAACCAGCCAGCACCACGGGGTGCCAGAGGCCTGCTGGCTGCTAGCACCAGGGTACACGGGTGCAGAGAGCAGTCTGGGTGAGCACTGGGCAGACAAAACCTCCCTCATCCAGAGCTTCTCTGGAAGGTCTGAGGCGTTACAGATGGAGACCAGGGGCAAACAATGGAGGCAGCCAAAGCGTGGAGGCTGCGCTCAGCCCAGAAGGCACCAGGCAGCAACTGCAGGTTGGCAGCAGTGCGAGGTGGGCAGAGGCTGCTCCATGCCTGTGGGCACCTCACCTGGAAGAGCTGCTGGGGGAGCATGGTTCTGTGAAGGGCAATCACAAGAGGAGTGCAGAACCTGCCAGTAAGAGCCCTGAAATGCCAGGTAACAGCATCCAGACAGCCAGTGCCACCGTTCCGGGGCTGGCAGCCTGCGCTCCTCCACACGCTGGGCACCTCTGCATGTACACAGCCCAAGGACCTACTGCTGCCTCTCCTTCAGATTACACAGAGAGCAGAGCCACCCAGGACCAGCTGCCACAAGGTGAGTGGTGGCTGTGATGGTGCCCAGTCTGTGTTCCCTGTGCTCTGCAGTCAGACACCCACAGCCATGCCTGCTGCACCAGCGCCGTCCATCCCCCGGGCAGACCACGGCGCTGCAGCTGAGCCTGTCCCTGCCAGGGGGAGAAGCAGGAGCTCTCAGCAGCCAAAGGGCCCTGGTGTCTGCAGAAGCATGCCAGCCTGAGGGCTCACCAAATGAGGCATGTGCCTCCATGTGCCAGCTTTGCCCGCAGTGGCAGGCAGCAGGATGGGGAACGGAGCAGCCGTGAGCTATCGCAGTCCTCCCGCCAGGCCTCCTCCAGACCTCTGCTTTAAAATTCATTAACACAAACTTCTCCTGTGCTTAACCTACCCAGACGTCTGCATGACTCATGCCCCCTCTGCAGCCCCGCTCAAACTTTCTCCCTTTAAACCCTCAAGTCCTTTGTCTTCAGTATATTCTCTATTGCATTTTTCTAATTAACTTAAAAAAAAAAAAAGATAAGAAAAAGAACAAATCCTGGAACTTCCCTTTCAGAAGGATTAAATCAGAGTTTCCCCATCAGGGTTCAGAAATTCCAATTACAATATGGGAAAGGTTTTGTTTTGTTTTGTTTTGTTTTCCCTACCTGTAAGAAACCCAAAGAAACAGGGGACAGGAAAAAAAAAGCATTAAATCACAGTTTCCCCATCAGGGTTGAAATATTCCAACTGCAATATGGGAAGGGTTTTTTGGTTTGGTTTTGTTTTTACCACCTGTAAGAAACTCAAATAAATAGGGACAAGGAAGAAAGAATAAATTCTGGACCTTCCCTTTCAGAAGGATTAAATCAGAGTTTCCCCATCAGGGTTCAAATATTCCAACTGCAATATGGGAAAGGTTTTGGTTTTGGTTTGGTTTTCCCACCTGTCAGAAACTCAAATCAATAGGGAGAAGAAAGAAAGAATAAATCCTGGAACTTCCCTTTCAGAAGGATTAAATCAGAGTTTCCCCATCAGGGTTCAAATATTCCAACTGCAATATGGGAAAGGTTTTGGTTTTGTTTTGTTTTGTTTTTACCACCTGTAAGAAACTCAAAGAAATAGGGACAAGGAAGAAAGAATAAATCCTGGAACTTCCCTTTCAGAAGGATTAAATCACAGTTTCCCCATCAGGGTTCAAATATTCAAACTGCAATATGGGAAAGGTTTTTGTTTGGTTTTGGTTTTGTTTTGTTTTTACCACCTGTAAGAAACTCAAAGAAATAGGGACAAGGAAGAAAGAATAAATCCTGGAACTTCCCTTTCAGAAGGATTAAATCACAGTTTCCCCATCAGGGTTCAAATATTCCAACTGCAAATATGGGAAAGGTTTTTGGTTTTGGTTTGGTTTTACCACCTGTCAGCAACTCAAAGAAATAGGGACAAGGAAGAAAGAATAAATCCTGGAACTTCCCTTTCAGAAGGACTAAATCACAGTTTCCCCATCAGGGTTCAAATATTCCAACTGCAAATATGGGGAAGGCTTTGGTTTTGGTTTTGTTTTGTTTTGTTTTGTTTTTCCCACCTGTCAGCAACTCAAAGAAACAGGGACAAGGAAGAAAGAATAAATCCTGGAACTTCCCTTTCAGAAGGATTAGATCAGAGTTTCCTCATCAAGGTTCAAAAATTCCAACTGCAGTATGGGAAAGGGTTTTTGTTTTGGTTTGGATTTTTTTGGTTTGGTTTGGTTCTTCTTACCTGTGAGAAACCAAACTCAATAGGGACAAGGAAGAAAGAATAAATCCTGGAACTTCCCTTTTGAAAGGATTAAATCAGAGTTTTCCCATCAGGGTTCAGAAATTCCAACTGCAATAGGGGAAAGGTTTTTGTGGTCTTTTTTCCCCCTCTACAACCTGTAAGAAACTCAAAGAAATAGGGGACAGGAAAATAAGGATTAAATCACAGTTTCCCCATCAGGGTTCAAATATTCCAATTGCAGTATAGGAAAAGGTTTTGGGTTTGGGTTTTTTTCTTTTTGTGTTGGCTTTTTTTCCCCACCTGTAAGAAACTCAAAGAAATAGGGACAAGGAAGAAAGAATAAATCCTGGAACTTCCCTTTCAGAAGGATTAAATCACAGTTTCCCCATCAAGGTTCAAAAATTCCAACTGCAGTATGGGAAAGGTTTTGGTTTGGTTTTCCCACCTGTAAGAAACCTCCCAAAAAATAGGGAAAAGGAGGAAAGAATAAATCTTGGAAATCCCTTTTCACAAGGGTTAAAGCAGAGTTTTCCCATCAGGGTTCAGAAATTCCAACTGCAATATGGGAAAGGTTTTTGTGGTCTTTCCCCCCCCCACACCTATAAGAAACCCAAAGAAATAGGGACAAGGAAGAAAGAATAAATCTTGGAGCTTACTTCTGGTCACAGTTTCCTCATCAGGGTTCAAATATTCCAATTGCAAGGAAAGGTTTTTGGTTTGGGTTCTCCCCCCCCCCCAACCTATAAGAAGCCAAAGAAATAGGGGACAAGGAAGAAAGATCAAACTGGATGACAGAAGGGGGGCTGGGGAGGAGGGCAAGAAAAGAAAATTCCCCTTGTAACAATCAGCAGAACAGCAAAAGAAAACAAGAAAAGAAGTGGCAAAGTCACCCGGCATACATGACCATGCAAGCATGGGCACTCTTGCAGAAAACCCAGTCAGCAATCCCAGCCTTGGGAAATTTAAATCAGGGCCAGGGTCCACAATAGCAGCAGAGATCTGCACAGATAAAAGGCCTTGCTCGGGCTGCCAGGTACAGCCTGGCCCCCAGACCCCCTCACATCCGCCGAGCAACTTTATTAGTTTTATTAATTTTTCTTTCCTCCCCCTTAAATCATCAGGAGAGTGGAGTGCATCCACATCACACAGTAAAGAAGATTAAGTGTGGGTTGGTTTGGTGTTGTGTTTTTGTTGGGTTTTTCCCCCCCTTTAATCAAAATATCCATATGCATGTGCTGCATCTTCCAACTGGTAGGTGGATTCCCAGTGCTGATTAGGGCTCCGGGGCGCGTTCTCCGCAGCAACTCATGCACAAAGCGCTCCTACTACAGCTGAGCGCCGCTGGGGCTGGCGCAGGCACCAGCCGGCACAGCACGCCCCGCAGGGCAGCCAGCCCGGGCACCGGGGGCACGGCTGTCGGCGGCTGCCAGCGGGCACGCAAACCCACCCGGCTGACACCGGCCCGGCCCTGCGCGGCCGCGCCGCCCGTTTGACCTTCTGACTGAGGCGGGGGGACACAGACACACAGCAGCACCCATCACCAGCAGACACGGGCATGGCCCCAGTGTGGGCAGCAGGGCTGGGGGCTCTCCTCCCCGCCGCGAAGCCACCGTCCCTCTCCGAGCCTGCTGGCAGGTGACAGCCGGCAGGGTCCCGCGCTCCCGGTGCGGGATGCTTCCACGCAAACATCCATCTTAGCTTACAGCCTTTCCTGCCTGATTTCCAGCCCCTCCAGCTGCCCACTGCAGCCCCGGGTGCCACAGCAGCTTCACAGGGGGCTGAAGCCAGCCCTCTAGAGGGGACACGGAGCCAACACGAGCATCCCAGCAGCCTCCCCAGCCTCAGGAGCCGGCAGCAGTGAGGAGAAGCTGCACTCCATGCGCCGCTGCCAGCTACCGCGCAGCCACCAACACACAAACCTCTGTCTGTGGTTTGTGGCACAGCCATCTGACCCTGGGCCATGCCAGGCAGTCCTGCTGCTCCTCAGAAGCAGAGCAGGTGCCACAAGCTATGGATGTCAGAAATACTTGGAGTGGTAAAGTGATTTTCACCAATAAATTCTTCCCTTTTTTCCCCTATGGAAAGCTGAAATGGAATCCTGCGGTTCCACGGTTGGGGCAGGGAAGTGTGGCTCCTTCAGCCATTTCTCTGTGGCCCAAGGAAACATTTCTGCTAAACACTTTTTGTAGGAAAAAAACCTAAAAAGTTGGTGGTAGGAAGGTCGAGGCTCTAGAACAGAAAGGTTCTGCGCCATGCCAAAGCGCTGCTCGGAACTGGCTGCGGGAAAGGGCAAAGAGAAGAGAAGCAAAGCACAGCACAGCCTGGGCTCATTTCTGTCATTTTGGAGACAACCTGAACACTTCTCCCCTGATTTAAAAATACTCTGAGGGATCTGCACAACAGCAGCAGCACAGAGTGTGTGTGGGGGGTAAAAAACAAAAAGCCCAGGGACTGGGGTCAGATTTTCAGGTGGCCTCTGCAGCACCGCGCGTTTAAAGCCGGGTGTCGAGCGGAGGCTGCTTTAAAGCACTGGTAGGTAACAAAGGGCCCCTTGGCTGAGGGAGGCAAAGCAGTCACCCAGATTTATCACTTTAGCAAACAGCAAGAATCACAGAATCCCTGATACATAAAGTATATATAAATATATTAATATATATTAATATATATACACACACACACACATATATATGTATAATACATATATAAAAAAGCTATCTCCATGTAGCCACTGCTGCCACACAGGAAGCTCCTTCCTACATTACATTTTAGAGGTAAAAATTAAAATGCTTCAGTTTTGTTATTTTTACTTTTTTTTTTAAGAACATGTTAGGCTTTTCCCCCCATGGTTTCACTCTCTAAGTGTCATTTATTTACCTTTTCTCTCAGGATTTCATTCACTAAGTGTCAAATCCTTTTTTATTTTACTTTATTCTATTTTACTTCACTCTATTTTACTCCTCACTCTGTTTTACACCCCACACTATTTTACTCTCTACTCTATTCCTCAATCTATTTCACTTCACTCTATTTTACTCCCCACTTTATTTTCCTCCCCACTCTACTCCTCACTCTATTTTACTCCCCACACTGTTTTACTCCCCACTCTACTCCTCAATTTTTACTCTTCACTTTAGTTTTACTCCCCACTCTATTTTACTCCCCACTCTATTTTTAATCCCCACTCTATTTTACTCCTCACTCTATTTTTACTCCCCACTCTACTCCTCACTCTATTTTTACTCCCCACTCTACTCCTCACTCTATTTTTACTCCCCACTCTACTCCTCACTCTATTTTTACTCTTAATTTTTACTCCCCACTCTATTTTACTCCCCACTCTATTTTTACTCCCCACTCTATTTTACTCCTCACTATTTTACTCCCCACTCTACTCCCCACTCTATTTTTACTCCCCACTCTACTCCTCAATTTTTACTCTTCATTTTTACTCCCCACTCTATTTTACTCCCCACTCTATTTTTACTCCCCACTCTATTTTACTCCTCACTATTTTACTCCCCACTCTACTCCTCACTCTATTTTTACTCCCCACTCTACTCCTCAATTTTTACTCTTCATTTTTACTCCCCACTCTATTTTACTCCCCACTCTATTTTCACTCCCCACTCTATTTTACTCCTCACTATTTTACTCCCCACTCTACTCCTCACTCTATTTTTACTCCCCACTCTACTCCTCACTCTATTTTTACTCCCCACTCTACTCCTCACTCTATTTTTACTCCCCACTCTACTCCTCACTCTATTTTTACTCCCCACACTATTTTACTCCCCACTCTACTCCTCACTCTATTTTACTCCCCACTCTATTTTACTCCCCACTCTACTTTCACTCCCCACTCTACTTTACAGATGTATTTTAACTGTGGTTTCTTTGGATGATAAAACTCAATTTGCTGTGGCTGAAGGTGCAACAGAAAGGTTCTCTAAACCTGGGGAAAACAAAACACAACAGTTGGAAATGGCTGCTGAAAAGGAAAGGGCGTGGGGGGGAAGAAAAAAATCCCTGTTTTGGTAATTCCAGCCTGCAGTCTGTGTCCACTGCTCCTCTTTGCAGCTTTACAGGACAGCTAAGAGCTGACATTAACATCCCCATGCCCCGGGTGAAGTGACTTCTCCCCTGGCTTCCTTTCATAACCACTGCCCCCTGAGAAGGTCAGATTTGCTCCTATTTTACCAAAGCCCAGCAGCCAGTCTGTGAGGGGACACAGAAATGATCTCTGCTCGGGCAGCCGGGAGAGGACAGCAGAGGAGGTGACAAAAGGGATTGAAAGAACACGCAACGGCCTGGGAGCCTCCGCCGGGCTCAGGGCCCTCTCCTCAGCCGTCTGAGGGCACCCCCGGAGCCAAACCCACACCGAGGCTACTCCTGGGCAGCAGCGCTGGCGGTGGGCAGCACTTTGGTGCGAGGTCTGTGCCCACCCCCGGAGCAGAGGCACTTTGTGCCCGGGACGGAGCTCACTCCAGCGCGACGGGCGACGGCGTCGCTGCCTGGCGGGGGGGCTGCAGCTGCACAGGGCAGGGCGCCCGGGACCCCCGAGCGGCAGCACGCAGGAGCACGGCTCAGACTGTCTCAGGCCGTGCCGCTGTCTGCAGATGGCACTGCAGATGGCACCACGACGTGGCCCTGCCTGCGGGGGAGCTCGGCCGGGACAGAGCCGCAGCCCCGACGGGAGCCCGGTTCGGAGGCTTTGCTGGAGCCGGCAGAGCCCAGGAGCAGCTCCTGGTGCCAGCAGGAGCATCTCTGAGAGTGCTCCTGCCAAAGCCTCACCACTGCCCTAATCCAAAAACAAAGACCCGGAGCAGAGCCTCTCCCGGGTGGGAGCCTGGCGCTGCGCCGCAGAACCTTTGGAGCCAGAGCCAGGCGCGGGCACCGCAGCCCTGCCAGCACCCGAGCGCGGCCGCATGCCCCCGGGGCGGCACCGGCTGGGCACAGCCTGAAGGAGGAGGAGGAGAAGATAAAAATGTTTTCTGTTCCCCTTAGCGGCCGGACATCAGCGCTGCAGCTCTCCTGGCTGCCTTTCTGCAAACCAGGAGGGAAAACAAGGCAGAGATTAGGATTGCAGCTAGGCGTGGGAGAGGAAATAGGTTAAAAGGAGGCTTTTAATGAAGGGATGGATGAAAGATTTCCAGCTACAGGAGATTAATGTTCTTATCTCACATGCTCTTCTTGCACCAACGGGAGGAGAGGAGTGGGAGGGGAGAACCCTCTGTGGAAGACCTGGAAGCTCTCTGACACTGGAGATGAGGGAGACCTCCTGGCTCACTGCAGCTCCCTGGGAGCAGGCTGCAGCCAGCTGGGTGTTGGGCTCTGCTCCCTAGTCTCAGGTGATAGAAGGAAAGGAAATGTCCTGAAGTTGTGCCAGGGGAGGTTGAGGTTGGGCATGAGGAACAATTTCTGTGGTGCCAGAGTGGTCAGGGACTGGCACAGGCTGCCCAGGGAGGTGGTGGAGTCCCCATGACTGGAGGTGTTGCAGCAAGGTGTGGCCATGGCAAGTGGGGCCATGGTTTGGTGTTCATGGTGGGGTTGGATTGGTATTGGACTGGATAATCCCAGAGGGCTTTCCCAGTCAAACAGTTCCATAGTTCTAGGATTCTATGGCCAGGAGCCAGAGCTGTTTCCCCAGGCAAAGGGACACCTCTTGCTGTCACAGCAGGCAGGGCTGGCTGAAGCTAGAAGGCTGTATGGGGGGAAGGCTCTCTGTGCTCTGGAGGCACCAAGAAAGTGCCAGCTGGTGATGGAGAATGTTTAAGAAGGCTGCCAGGCAGGAGCAGAGCAGGCAGGATGCAGCAGTTGAGAATAATGAGATCTGCCCAATACCTTCAGCTGTTTCTGACTCCAGTGGAACCCCAGTCTCTCTGTCTGAAGGACTGGGACATAGCAAGAGCTTCATCCAGTGCCTGACACAACTGCCTGCCCCCAGATTCAGAGGGCAGCTCACACCTCGCGAGGCAAACTGGGCATGAGACACCATGGCACTGCCACAGAAGGTTTCACAGCATGGCTCAGGCTGGGAGCTCAGAGCTCATCTCCTGCAGTCTCCCCACCATGCCCAGGGACACCTCTCACCCACACTCAGCTGCTCAAGGCCTTCAACACCCCCAGGCAGGAGGCAGCCACAGCCTCCCTGGGCAGCCTGTGCCTGAGTCTTACCACCCTGGCACTGCAGAACTTCTTCCTCAGCTCCAGTCTGACCCTGCTCTGCCTCAGCTCCAAACCATTGCCCCTGGTCCTGTCTCAGACACCCTCACGAGAAGTCTCTCTGCAGCCTTCCTGCAGGATCCCTTCAGGTCCTGGCAGGCAGCTCTGAGGTCCCCCTGGAGCCTTCTCCTCTCCAGGATGCACATCCACAGCTCCCTCAGCCTGGGCTCACAGCAGAGCTGCTCCAGCCCTTGGATCATCTTTGTGGCCTCCTCTGGCCTCTCTCCAGCAGCTCTGTGTCCTTCTCCTGCTGGGGAAACCAGAGCTGGAGTTCACCAGTCCCTGGCCTCTACATCCATCCTGGCTGGTACCTCAAGCTTGAGCGCTCTGTGGGCATCGTTGGCCACCACACACCTCTTGAGTGCATCCCTTTGGTTCAAAGTCTTGCTCAGATTTCCCAGGAGCCCTTCACAGTGCCTGGGCCTGGGGGCAGAGTGCAGCAGCAGCTCCAGGGGTGGCTGCTCTGCATGAGGAGGGTTGGTGGCTCCTGGTCCCTGCCGCTCTCCAGTGGTGTTACAGCATCTCACCCAGTCCTTCCACACCTGCACCTGCATCCCCAGCACCACACCATCAGAGCAGGTGCACCAAACTCCTGCACACTGTAGCTGCCTGCATGGCATTCATTGCAGTCTGGGAGGTGGTGGGGAGCCTGGGCTGTGACCTGGCACTCACGTTGGGGGGTGGCACCATGGCATGCTCCTCTGCTTGGTGCCAGATGCCATCCTGAGCCTGCTAACAGGTGAGATCACCACTAACCTGCCCACAGTGCAGGCACATGCAGAAGGCTGTCAGACAGGGCACAGAGCAGAGAGCTGTGTGAACCATGGGCACCTCTGCCACACGTCTGCCTGTGCCTGGCACCCTGTGTCCCACGGCTGCAGCTGCTGCAGGCAAACTGCTGCTGGCAGACACTAGGCAAGGCACAGGAAGGGAAGGTTCTGGCACAGCTCTGAGGATAGCCCTCAGAGGAGAGGAGCTCTGTGAACACTCAGGAGGGGTGCCCATGCCAGGGAAGCAGTTTGTGTTCCACAGGGTGGCAGAGTCACAGCACTGAGACCTCCGCCCGCAGCAGGGCTGCTTGCTGGCAGCACCTGCAGAGGTGCATGAACTAGAGGCATCCCTGCATGTGCCACAGAGCACAGCACCAGCTGGCAGAGCTGTCCTGGCAGGAACCTGCTGCCCTGACTAGGAGCCTCTGCTGGTGCAGGCACAGGCAGGACCTGGATTGCGATCTGCACCCAGGCAGGGTAAGCACAGAATGCCTTGGGTGGGATGTGAGCTCCACCAACCCCCACCATGAATTAATGACAGAACCTTTCCAAGAGTATGTCTCACGGGATCAGAGAGGTCAGGGGCTGGAAGGGACCTCTGGAGACCTCCCAGTGCAAGCCCCTGCCAGAGCAGGAGCATAGAATCCAGCACAGCTCACACAGGAACACATCCAGACAGGGCTGCAAAGGCTCCAGAGAAGGAGACTCCACAACCTCTCTGGGCAGCCTGCTCCGGGGCTCTGGCAGCCTCCCACTGCACAACTTCCTCCTCCTCTTCAGCTGGAACCTCCTGGGCTGCAGTTTCCAGCCACTGCCCCTTGGCCTCTGGCAGGGTGCAGCTGAGCAGAGCCTGTCCCCTGCCTCCTGAGCCCCAGCCCTCAGCTCTTGAGAGACATTGAGCAGATCCCTCTCAGCCTTCTCCTCTGCAGACTGAACCGCCCCAGGGCTCTCAGCCTCTGCTCCCCAGGCAGTGCTCTAGGCCCTTCCTCATCCTTGTAGCTCTCCCTTGGACTCTCTGCAGCACTCCACACAGCACCAAACCTCTGCTCCCCAGAGGCAGTCAGGTAAGAGAGGGCCAAGTTCCTCAGCTCTAGCTTCAAAGTATAGGAGATGGAAACAGGAAACACAAATCATGGAGCTGGGTCACCTCCCAACCCAAGCCATGCCAACCCCCTGCCATGGGCAGGGGCACCTCCCACCAGGCCCTGTCTGAACAGAGTGAGCCAAAGTGAATGCCCAGAAACAGCATTCTGAAGGATGCACAGGCAGACAGAAACACAGGAATTCCAAACTGGGGGTCTGGCATGGCAGCTGAGGCCTTCCCAGCTCCCAGAGGCACTCTTCTGGCACTGCAGAAGGAGCAGGGAAAGTTCTTCAGCAGTGGACTGTGGACAACTAAGCAAAAGACATACACCAGGACAGCTCCAAGCAGGAAGGTTACTCTCAGAATCATCACAGAGTTACTGAGGCTGGAAAAGACCTCTGAGATCATCCAGTCCAACCTATGACCTACTCTCAGCCTCTCTGGGCAAGAAATGGCTGTTTGGCCAGAAAAAAAGGCAGTCACAGCTGCTCAGCCTTCTCCTTTCAGCCAGCCCAGGAGCAGCTTGTGAACAGAAGCACCCCGAGGGAGGGCTGCTGGTGCCAGCCTGCACTGCCCTGCACCCCAAACCACCTCAGCTACAGGGGCACAGAGTGAAGGACTTCTCTGTAAGGGAAAGAGCAGGGGAGCCCTGCCATGGAGCAGCCTTTCTCTCTCCAGCTGGCAGAGGATGCTGCTCCTGGGCACTACCTTTGTGCTTCAGGAAGCCAGTGGGCACAAAAGGAAAGCAAGGCTGGCACCAGACAGTGGTTGTGCTGGTGGCAGAGTGCCTGTCACACTGTGGCCACCACAGACACGTGTGAGCTCTGTGGCACTAACCATCACAGGCACAAACCTTGTGCCCTGTGGTGGGAGAGTGTTCTGAACAGTACCCAGGTGCCAGCTGCTGCAGGCTTGGCAGCTGGAAACCTCTGCAACGCAAAACCCACACCAGAAGCTGCAGACAGCCCCCAGTGCTGGGCTCCTGTCCAGGAAAGGGAACCAGCTGAGGAGGGCTTCCCTCCTTCCTCACCCTCTGCTGTCAGAGCTCCTCCCTGCCCTGGGTTGTGCCCCCTCTGGTCTGGGCCACAGCACAGCCCTGGCCAGCGCTGGTGCCTGCTGTGCTGAGGGCCAGTGTGCCAAGGCTGGCAGGCAGCAGGGCAGAGGCCTCACCCCACCAGGAGAGGGCTGGCACTGCTCCCTGGGCTTGGAGCACTCTCCTGCCCTGAAGCCCTTCCCTGCCAGCTCTGCTGCTGGGCAAATCTCACATCACCTCTTTGCCCCTCCAGCTGTATTTTGTCCTTGCACAATTTGCTGCTACAGTTCCACAGCCTTCCCCCTCCCTGGACCTCCTCAGATGCTCTCAGAAATGCACACCAGGAAAGCTGGGAAGTTCCCAGCAGGCACCACTCTGATGCAGCTTCTCAGCTCCTACCAGCAAGCCCACTGTGATTGCAGAGCTGGCACCCACAGGCAAATGTCTGCTCCCATCCCCACACACCCCAGGCTGCTTCCTCTCCACACCTTGCTTTCCGAGCACTGACACCAGCACTGCTGCATACAGATCCTGACCCCACCCAGAGCAAATAAGTGATGAGAGAGGAACCAACCTTGGCTAGCAGGAGTAGAACAGCCCTCCAGGTTCAGTATGATGTCTCCATCCTTGTCATCGCTGCCCGCTCCCACCAGCATCCAGCTCTCGATGTGGTCACTTTCAGACTCCAGGCTCTCCTCCTCTGAGCTCTCTATCACTAGCACCTCCTGGAGGGCAAAAGCCCCAGCAGGGCTCACTGGGCTCAGCTGCCTGCTGCTCCTTTTCCTCTTCTTGGAGCTGCCCCACATCGTGTGTGCCGCGCCCTCCGCCTGCATCGGGGTGGATGTGGCTGGCTGGATCTGTGCCTTCCCCTGAGCTTTAGACCTCCTGGGCCGCTTTGCTTTGCTGGTGTAAACGCTGTCATCCTCTGGCCCATCGGACAAGACAATGACCTCAGGCTCCTCTGCAGCCTGAGCGGCGCTGCCGGCGGCCTCGGCGCTGCCGGCGGCCTCGGCGCTGCTGCCCTCTTCGCGGTGCTGCTCCCCTGGAGCCGGGGGCCCATCCCTCAGCCCCGCGGCGCCTCCTTCCTCATCCTTTCCCAGACTGCTAGCTTCTCCGAGGTTCTGGGAGTAATGGATCTGGCTGTAGAGGTGAAACTCCACCTCGCTGTCAACGCTCTGCTCACTGGAGGACTCCTCCTGGTAGAGCTCATCCTCATATTCCTCAGGGTCCTCGATGCCTTCTTGGTCAAAAAACATGGTGGGAGGCGAAGGGTCCCTGCCTGGGGAGAGAGAAAAGGCTGCTTCAGGATGGTTCTGGATGTGCCCAAAGCCCTCTTCCAAAGCAGACCTTTTGGTCTCACTGAAACTGCTCACAGAGCGCTGCCTGCAGAGGATGGAGCTGAGCAGAGCCAACAGCTACAGGATCAAACCTGCCTAGAGTGCAGCTGCCCTCACCTCTGGCTCCTGCCCTCCTTCAGCTTCCACAGCTCCTCTCTGTCCTGGCTTCCATGCCAGGGCTCCTGCACACGACTGAGAGCCACATGGGTAGGTCTGAGTGCCAGCGTGGTTGCTCCCCCCCAAGCAGTGCTAATTCTGGGCACTTTTCACCTTGTTCTACTGAGTTGTCTCTGCAAGGGCAGAGGAGGAACCTTCAGAAAGGAGTAATTAGCAGCCTGTCTACACCTGGCTGGCAGAGCCACCCCAGCTGGCTCTCCAGACTTTAACCCTGCAGTGGAAGTGCTGGGGCTATGACACAGAGACAGCCTCTGCATAAGCTCAGGTCCCAAGGCACCACAAACACTGAGCAGCAAAGGCAGCACACAGGTCTGAAGCCTCCGTGCAAGCTGGCACCTCACCCTGTGCTGTCAGGGCTTACCTGCAGAGCCATGGCAGTGCCACCCTGCCCTGGCAGTGCCCTGGCACTGTCGCCATAGCCCTGCCAGACCTGGGAGAGCCACAGCTGCAAGCCCTGCCTGCCCTGCTCACTGCCAGTCATGACATCTCTGCTGGCACCAGCAGCCCTCCATGGCCTCCTGGCTGCACCCAGGGCTGAAGCCCCATTTGCACTTCCCCTCAGGCTGTTGGAGGGTTCAGGATGCCCAACTGCATTAAAACCGAAACAACTGTGATTAAAAGTCTCCAAGGCCAGGCTGGGTGAGGCCCTGGGCAGCCAAGCATAGCTCAGAGGTGTCCCAGCCCATGGTGGGGTTAGAGCAGGGGAGCTCTGAGGTCTCTTCCAGCCTGAGCCATTCTGTGGTCCTGTTAGACACAGATTACATTTTAAAGGGCCTGTACCCTGCCAGAGTCCTTCTCTGATCATGACAGATTTGGCCTCATTTATATTCCTCTTATCCCAGAAGTTAAACTAAAGAGGGGGGAAAAAACAACAAAACACTTTTCCCACAAAAAAACCCAACACCAACCGAATAAAAGCAAACCCACACAAAACCTGAGCCCAGCAGCAGCACAGCACAGTGCCTGCTGCCTGCTCAGCCTCCCCCTGACCACCACTCAGCACCCAGAGAAGTCCCTTGCAGTCACTGCCAAGCTGAGATCACATCCAGACACCATCAGACCCCTCCTCACCCCCCCAGCTGCTCAGCTCCACCTCCTGATCCACTCACTGTGGTCTCTAACCTGCAACTTAAAGTGGAGGCAACAAAACCTGTGCTGAAAGCTCTCCTGCCCACCTGGCAGGGGTAAGATGCTGGAAGCTTTAGCGCCTGCCAGCAAAGAGCTCTGCTGAGCAGCACAGAGCAGGGCAGCACCTGGATTGGCTGCACTCTGCCTCTCTCACCCAGGCCCTGAGGTGAGGACAGCCTCTGCTGTACCACACAAGGTGCAAGAGGGCCAGGATGTGGTGGTCACAGCAGGGAGACAAAGCAGCACCCAGAGAGCAAAGGGAGCAGCCCACACCTGAGCCTTTCTCTGTTTCATGTGGGGTCAGCATTCTGAAGAGGTCTAAGCCTGCCCCCACCCACAGGGAGAGGACACAAGCAGAGAGAGCTCTGATCAAGCACTTTTGGAGGATCAGTTTGTGGCTAAGGGAGGCTAGAAAAGAGTCCTTCAGCAGTGCAGGAGATGGAAGGATCCCCCCTGCAGCACAGGGGGTGACCCTCAGCCAGCCAACTGAGCTCAGGCACTCCCAGCTCCCCATTCTGTCACACACAGCACCCATGGCCAGGGCTCAGAAGGTGCTGCTGGGCCAGGAATGTCACCCAACAGCCATGGCCAAGCTTGAGGAGGTGCTGCTGGGCCAGGAGTGTCACCCAACAGCCATGGCCAGGGATGAGAACCTGCAGCTGAGCTCTGTGCTGGGTCAGGAGTGCCACAGAGCACTTAAGAGAGCTATCCCAGAACACTTGACAATGAAGAGCAGGAAGAGGCAGCAAGCTGCTGCACTTACCTCAGCCTGTGCTCCCCAGAAGCTCAAGGCAGACAAAGGCTCTTCCTTCCCCCTCCTCCTCTCAGGTCCATGCAGGTGCAGAGCTCTTGCTCCTGTCTAAGCCTCTAAGGAAGGACAAACAGCAGCCATCAGAAGCCAGACCCTGCTCTCTTCGCCAGGACAAAGGCTGTGCCCTGCCTCTTCACCCAGAGTGAGGAGCACCCATGCCAGCTGCTGGCCACCACTGCCTCCAGGAGAGGGAAGGGAGCTGACAGACACTGCAGGGTGCCAGGCCAAAGCAGGCACACTGCTGGTGCCAGCACTCACACTGGTAGAGACAGAAGGACAGAGCTGCCCTTTGGGTTTCCTTCTCCTAGTAGGAGGTCTGACCATGAGCAGCCAGACAGACTCTGGCAGAGCCATGCCCTGTGCCTGGGGGGTGAAAGCCATCTGAGAAGTGGCAGCCCTACTGGTTGGGTAGGCAGCACAGGCTGCAAGGTGGCACATCACACCTTGGCACCAGCCTGCCCTTACTTTTAGGAAAAAAACCACCAAAAACATCAAACTCTAGGGCAGAGCAGAACCCTGCCCCTCCCAGAAGAACCTCAAACCTGCCTGAGCCCAGCTTGCCTCAGAAGTGCTAGCTCTGGGCCCCTGAAGCTCTGGTGCTCAGTGCCAGCTGCTTGTTGCTGCTGGAGCCCTGGCTGAGCCAAGCTCCACCCAGATGAAGTTAAGTGTCATGAGATCACTTCCCTACCTCCCTCACAAAAGCTGAAGGCCAGCACTTCTCACCTGCTCCTCACACCTGATCGAGCAGAAGGAGAGGTGCTGGGGAGAGGACAGGGCACCAACAGCTTAGCTCCAACCCCCACAGCAGCTGTTTGTCCCGAAGGTTGGAGCAGGGTGGGGTGCTGGGGGTCAAATCAGTGCAAAGGAGACTTTGCCTAAGCCCAGTCCCCCCTGTGCCACTTCTGCTTCACCTTTCTGCCTACCAACTGCTCCTTCCCTCTGCAGAGCTTCATCCCTCCTGCTGCAGAATCTCTGAGCTCACACAGCCACCTTCTCCCTCCTCCCTCTTGCCATGGAAGCTTTCTGCTTTGCTCCAGACAGGGAGGTTTCATAAGAAACTCTCCAAATAACTGCAGATTCCTTTTCCACCCTTTCCAAGCAGGGCTGCTCAGGCAGCTGTGCCATTCCCCACACAGACTATCACTGACTCCCCAGAGTGTCCTTGGTTGGCCTTGACCTCTGCAGTGAGGTGAAAGGGAACACTCTGGGGCAGAGGCTGCTCTGGGAACACAGCAGCAAATGTGTCTGAGGAGGTGAGGATAAGACACAGCTCTGCCCTCAGCCTCGCTGCTGCAGCCAGGAGCAGTGGCAAAGAAGACAGTAGTCCTCTGAGGAAATTCCCAACAGCTTCCTAAAGCCATGACAGAGGGGCAGGCACCAGGAGGGCACGAGACACCAACAGACACCAGAGGCTTCTGCCTTCCTATCTGCTCATGGCAGTGGCCTCCTGCTTCAGGCTGCTGAAACGCTGAAGGGCAGCTCAGTCTGCCACTGGCTGCTGCTGTGCCTGGGGTGAGGAGCAGAGCACTTCCACTTTGTGAAAGAGAAGCAACCAGAAGCATTGCTGGGAGGCCCAGCACCAATGTGGAAATCCTGATCTCTATTCCTGCTGCCTCAGGGAGGTATGGCAATGTCAAACTGGGACATCTTTCCCTCTAAACCCCCCAACAATTTCTGCTAATTGCCAGAGGGCAGTGTCAGGAGAGGTTTTGTGTTCACCTGTGTGGTGTTTCTGGACCAAAGGTAACACAGAACATGATTCTGGTAACCAATCTATACTCCAAACACCTGAGAAAGGCACAACTTCTGTTTGCCACCCATGGCAAGGCCTGCAGCCAGCAGAATGCTGGAGTCCCCACGTGGCTGGGGCCAGCCTGGAGCAGAAGTCTCCTCACAGTGACACATTTAAAGCACACTTCAGAGCAGCCACCCCCTCATGGCCATCTCCAGGCAAACCCTGCCAAGGCACACATGGTAGCATCCCCTCAATGCCAGGGGCAGCACCTCCCATCGGGCTGAATCTCATGGTGGCGTTTGGCAGCAGCTCTGTGACGTCTGAGCTTTGTCACTCCTGCCCTGCAAGGGGAACTGGCCTGGCTCAGTTCTCAGCTGTCAGACTCATTCTTGTGTTGATTTGTGCTGGAGAAAAGGCTGCCTCCCCCCTGCTTTCTTTAGAGGGCAGTCAGAATAGAGGAGAGAAGGAAAAGCTTTGGAGGAGAGGTCCATGTTTCTCTAGTGACAAGCTGTACCTGCAGCAGATGATGGGAATAACTCCTCCACACCCAAACCCTGGAAAATAACAAAACATTCCAAGTTTATTTCGAGCCTTTTGGAAGATCCTTTCCTCCTGCAGCAGCTCTCGGGGCTGGATTGAACCGAAGCTGCTCAAACACCCTCAGAGGGATACCCCTCGGCCTGGTGCCCTGGGAGGGCAGGCCCTGAGCCCCTGGAGTGGCCGGGGCAGGCACGGAGGAAGCCGTTCCCGGGCGCACCACCTCCGAGCGAGTCCCGGAGCCCCGGCACGGAGCCCGGAGGTGCGCCGGACTGCGGGTTCGGGTCGGGGGCACGCTGCGACCGGAGACCACACGGACTCGCCGCCGGGGGCTGGCGGAACTGTAACGGCAGCCGGGCTGCGAGTTCAGGGCGCTCGGCACCCTCACCCTGCACCGGGAGCGGCCGCGCGGGCGAGCAGGATCGGACATCCCGCGTCCAGGGTCCGGTCCGGGAGGAAGGGGCTGAGGCAGGGCGGGAGACGGGCCGGGCCGCAGGGGCAGGCCGCACCGGGACGGGCACCCCGGCAGGGACCGCTGTGGGCACGGCGTGGGTAGGGGATGGGCAGGCGCGACCCAGCTCGGCAGCAGAGCTGAGGCCTTCACGGGCAGGCTGAGGGTCTCGGGGGGCGCCGGGCAGGCGCGGGGACAGCCCCGGGGCGCAAGGGACGGACCGTGAGGGAGCGGTGGCCACAGGGGCGAGGAGCCGGCGGGGGGCACCGGATCGGGCAGGGCCGGGTGGAGGGGGTCGGGCCGGGGATCGTGACGGGAGGTGGCGGCGCCGCTCGTGTACTCACTGCCGGCCGCCGCGGGACCGCCGAGCAGGAAGTGGCGGCGCCAGCCCCGCCCCGCCGGCCGCGTGCTTCCGGTCTGCTTCCGCCGGCATTCGGCCTCGTGGCGCCGCGCCCCGCCCCTCGCGCTCCTCGCCCCGCCCCGCGGGAGCCCGGGCAGGGGGATGGGCGGAGGGGCGGGGAGGAGAGAGGGAGGTGTGCGCGGGGCTCGTGGGGGCGGAGCTTGTCCTGGGACGGCGGCGGTGGGAAGGGAGCATGGGAAGGGGGAAGGGAAACCGGGAATGCAGAGTGGGAACGAGGAATGGGGAACAGGAATGGAAACTGAAATGGGAAGGGGTCTGGGAAGGGGCCGTGGGAGCAGGGGAGGAAACAGGGAGTGGGAATGGGAAAGGGGAAGGGAAACAGGAATGGTATTAGGGAATGGGAATCTGAGAGGGAAAGGGGAGCTGGAAGAGGAAGCAGGAATGGGAGTGGGGAGTGGGAATGGTGTGGTGGTTTCAGGCTGTGCCTTTAAGAAAAGGAAAACAAGAGATTGTGCTAAACGAATTTCATTGGTCAGATGTGAGATGCACCCTAGCAATATCTCACCTTCTTCTCTCCTTCTGTCTTTCTGCTGGCATATGCTGGCTGTTTTCTGGCTGGACAGAGAACTCTTATCAACTGAACTTGAGATAAACATTACTAGCTTTTTAAACACGCTTTTGAACTGACTGCAATCCCCCTAACATCTTTCCTCTTTTCTTCTAATTAATCAGAGGGAAAAGGGAGGGGAGATGCTGGGGGGGGGGGGGGAGGGAGGCAGCGTTCTCCTGCACAAGGAGGATTTCTGTGCTGTTGGCTTTTTGTAAAAAGCTTGTATAACATTATAAACACTGGGTATTTTGTACATATTCGCTGCATTCCTTTATTGCTTGTACCATACAGCTTTTTCATTTCGCTTCCCTGACCGAGTTCAGTCGAGCTGTTGTAGATGTAGGTGGGTTAAACCATCACTAATGGGAATGGGATGGGGAGTGGGAACAAGGAGTGGGAACAGAGGGGAATGAGAATGAGGGCAGGGAGTGGGAATGAATGGGAGCAGGAATGGGGAGTGGAAGCAGGGATGGGAATGTGATCTGGAGCAGGGATCTTTATTTAGAATATTTAGAATAAACCAAACCAGGTTGGAAGAGACCTTCAAGATCATCGCCTCCAACCCACCAACCAATCCAACCCACCTAGACAACTAACCCATGGCACCAAGCACCCCATCAAGTCTCCTCCTGAAAACCTCCAATGACGGCAACTCCACCACCTCCTTGGGCAGCCCATTCCAATGGGCAATCACTCTTTCTGTATAGAACTTCCTCCTAACATCCAACCTGAACCTCCCCTGGTGCAGCCTGAGACTGTGTCCTCTTGTTCTGGTACTGGCTGCCTGGGAGAAGAGACCATCATCCACCTGTCTACAACCTCTCTTCAGGTAGTTGTAGAGAGTGATAAGGTCACCCCTGAGTCTCCTCCAGGCTAAGCAATCCCAGCTCCCTCAGCCTTTCCTCATAGGGCTTATATTCCAAACCCCTCACCAACTTTGTTATCCTTCTCTGGACAGGCTCCAGTAAGTCAACATCCTTCCTAAACTGAGGGGCCCAGAACTGGACACAGGACTCGAGGTTGTGGCCTAATCAGTGCAGTGTAGAGGGGCAGAATGACCTCCCTGCTCCTGCTGGCCACACTGTTCCTGATACAGGCCAGGATGCCTTTGGCCCTCTTGGATGCCTGGGCACACTGCAGGCTCATGTTCAGCCTACCATCAACCAGCACCCTCAGGTCCCTCTCTGCCTGGCTGCTCTCCAGTCACTCTGACTCCAGCCTGTAGCTCTGCATGGGGTTGTTGTGGCCAATGTGCAGAACCCGGCACTTGGATGTGTTCAATCTCATGCCGTTGGACTCTGCCCATCTGTCCAGCCTGTCAAGGTCCCTCTGTAGAGCCTCTCTACCCTCCAGCAGATCAACTCCTGCCCCCAGCTTGGAGTTGTCAGCAAATTTACTGATTATGCACTCAATGCCCTCATCCAGATCATCAATAAAGATGTTAAAGAGCACAGGGCCCAGCGCTGATCTGGTTGCCAGCTGGATGTGACACCATTCACCACCACTCTCTGGGCTCGGCCCTCCAGCCAGTTCCTAACCCATCGCAGTGTGCTCCCATCCAAGCCATGGGCTGACAGCTTGGCCAGGAGTTGGCTATGGGGGACGGTGTCAAAGGCCTTGCTGAGGTCCAGGTAGACTACATCCACAGGCCTCCCCACATCCACCAGGTGGGTCACCTGATCATAGAAGGAGATCAGGTTGGTCAGGCAGGACCTGCCCTTCCTAAATCCATGCTGGCTAGGCCTGATCCCTTGGCCATCCTGTAAGTGCCGTGTGATTGCACTCAGGATGACCTGTTCCATGATCTTGCCTGGCACTGAGGTCAGGCTGACAGGCCTATAATTCCCTGGCTCATCCAACCAGCCCTTCTTATGGATGGGCACCACGTTGGCCAGCTTCCAGTCCTCTGGGACCTCGCCAGTGAGCCAGGACTGCTGGAAAATGATGGATAGTGGCTTGGCCAGCTCATCTGCCAGCTCTCTCAGCACCCTAGGATGAATCCCATCTGGTCCCATGGACTTGTGGGGATCCAAGCTGCTGAGGAGAGTTCCAACCACCTCCTCATGGAACATAGGGAAACTGCAGCTCCCTGGCTCCTTCTGCCAGCTCTGCAGGCCAGCTGTCAGGAAGACATTCTGTCCTGCTAGTAAAAATTGAGGCAAAGAAGGTGTTAAGTACCTCTGCCTTTTCCTCATCCTTTGTTACAATGTTCCCCTCCGTGTCCACCAAGGAGTGGAGGTTGTCTCTGCCCTTCCTCTTGCTATTAATGTATTTATAGAAGGACTTTTTGTTGTCCTTCACAGCAGTCTAGGCCAGTCCAAGCTCTAAATGTGCTTTTACCTCCCTAATTTTCTTCCTACAAGACCTAGCAACATCCTTAAACATTCTGTGGGTTGCCTCCCCTCTCTTCCATTGGTGATACACCCTCCTTTTTTCCCTCAGTTCCATTAAAAGTTCATGAACCATCCAGGCTGGTCGTCTGCCCCGGTGGCTCATCTTCTGGCACATTAGCACAGCCTGTCCCTGAGCCTTCAACAATTCTTCCTCGAAGCAGGACCAGCTCTCCTGGACCCCTTTATTATTAAGGGCTTTAGCCCAAGGAACCCTCTGAATTAGTTCCTTCAGTAACCTGAAGTCTGCCCTCCGGAAGTCCAGAGTGGAGGTCTTCTTGCTACCCCTCTTAGCTTGACCAAATACTGAAAATTCAATTATCTCGTGGTCACTGGACCCCAAACACCCTCCAACCACCACATCACCCACCAGCCCTTCCCTATTGGTGAAGAGGAGGTCAAGCATAGCCTTGCCCCTGGTAGGCTCACGCAGCACCTGGGATAAGAAGCTGTCCTCCATGCATTCTAAGAACCTCCTAGACTGTTTCCTCTCTGCTGTGTTGAGATCCCAGCAGATATCAGGCAAGTTGAAGTCGCCCATGAGAACAAGGTCCGGAGATCTTGAGACAGCCTTAAGCTGCCTATGGAACGCTTCATCAACGTCTTCCTCCTGGTTGGGTGGTCTATAACAGACTCCAACCAGGGTGTCTGCCCTGCCGGTCTTCCCTCTAATTCTTACCCACAAGCATTCAACCCGATCGTCCCTAATCTCCAGCTCAATGGCATCTAGTGCCTTCCTGATGTAGAGGGCCACCCCTCCACCCCTTCTTCCTTGCCTGTCTCTCCTGAAGAGCCTGTAGCCATCAATTGCAGCGCTCCAGTCATGTGAGTCGTCCCACCACATCTCTGTGATGGCAACTACATCATAACTTTCCTGCTGCAACAAGGCTTCCAGCTCCTCTTGTTTATTGCCCATGCTTCATGCATTAGTGTACATGCACTTCAGCTGGGCTGCTGGTTTCACCTCTGACTCTAGCTTATCGTGCCCAGACTCTTGCCTGAGGGGACTAGTTTCAGCCCCTTCCCCCTTCAAAACTAGTTTAAAGCCCTGTTGATGAGACCTGCCAATTCCCTTCCCAGGATCTTTTTACCTTTGGGGGACAGGCTGTTCTCATATACAGTGATCTTTCCCCTCCTCTGGGACAGATGTACTCCATCTGTTGCCAGCTGACCTGGTGCAGTAGAAAGTTTCCCAGGATCAGAAAACCCAAAATTCTTTTGACTGCACCAGCCTCTAAGCCACTTGTTAACTATAGCTGCTGACCTGTTCCTTATGGTATTCCCTCCTGCAACTAAGGGTATTGATGAAAAAATTATTTGTGCACCTGACCCCTCAACCAGGTCTCCCAGGGCCCTGAAGTCATTTTTGATAGCCCTGGGAGATCTGGTTGCAACATCATCATTCCCTAACTGCATAACTAGTAAAGGATAGTAGTCAGGGAGCTGCACCAGGCTAGGCAGCCTTCTGGTGACATCATTAACTTGGGCTCCTGGCAGACAACAGAGTTCCCTGTGAGAAGGATCTGGCCCACATATGGGGCCCTCTGTTCCCCTCAGAAGGGAATCACCAATAACAATTACTCTTCTCTTTTTTTTGAGGGAACAGGTCCTGATGCCAGGGGAAGGCTGTTTAACCTTAGGCTTCTTTGCCTTAGGCTGTTTAACCTTAGGCTGTTTCACCTCAGGCTGTTTAACCTCAGGGAGAACCCCACATGGTGTGTCCTCCGGCATCAGGATCACCTCACCCTCGATCTCCAGTGCTCCATATCTGTTTTCCAAGAGCAGCGGGGAAGGTGAGGGGAGGCAAGGAGGTTTAACTTTGCATCTTTTGAGAGGACCCTGCGTCCATTCCCCTCTGCTTTTTGAATAACCATCCTCTGCTGGGGGAGCCTGCAGAGCCTGCTTACTCTGATTCAACTCTTTCCTCCCCTGATTCATCTCTTTCCTCCTTTGGTCCATCTCCTTCTTCCTCTGGTTCATCTCTTTCCTGCATTCCCTTACATTTCTAAGGCTAGCAAACTTATCCTTCAGTCTGGCCACCAGATTAAGCAGATAGTCAATCTGCTCACACCTTATACAAGAGTTGCCCCCACAATCCTGCTTCTCAAGAGCCAGGCTCCAGCACTCTTTACAGTCAGATACCTGGACAGCTACCTGCTTGTGTTCTACCTCAGTCTGGGTCGACACTGATTTTTTTAGGGAGTTTTTGCTGTGAGTTACAACCATGCCTGTCCCTGGCCACAGCACCTACTGCACAACAACAACAAAAAAAAATTAGAGAAAGTGCGGCGGCGCATGAGAGCATGAGAGAGCTGTGAGAGCTGTGGCAGTTCAGGCTCTGTGCCTTTAAGCTAGGAGCTACAGTTGGCGTAAAAAGGAAAAGAAGAAAGATAATTCTAAACGAATTCCGTTGGTCAGATGAGTGGGCTGTAGTTTTATGACCTTGCATTCTTTTCTCATTCCCTTCTCTCTCTGCTGGCATGCATGTCTGCAAGGCTGGAAAGAGGATTCTTATCATCTAACGACCCTGAGATAAGCATTACTAGCTTTTTAACAATGCTTTTAAACTGCCTGAATTTTCCCTAACATCTCTCTTTTTCTATTTTCTTCTAATTTACCAGAGGGAAAAGGGCGGGAGAGGTTTGGGGGAGGTGTTGAGCAGGGCAGTGTCCTCCTACCCAAGGAGGATTTCTGTGCTGTTTGCTTTTTGTAAATACTTGTATAATATTGTAAATACTGTATATTTTTGTACATATTCCTTGCATTCCATTATTGCCTGTAAAATACATTTGCTTCTCTGACTGACTTCAGCTGAGCTTTTGTTTAATGTGTGTAGGTTAAACCATTGTAGGAGTGGGAATGGAAATAAGCAGCAGGAAGGGGAATGGGAAACAGGAACTGGAAGCAGGAACAGAGAACGTGACTGGAAACAGAAATAGGGAGGTGGAATGAAGGATGAGAACAGCAATGGGGATTGGGAATAGGAACTGGTAGCAGGAATGGGGAATAGGAATGAGACTGAGAATGGAACAGAATGGGGCAGGAAGAGGTGGATATCATAGAATCAACAAGGTTGGAAAAGACCTCAGAGATCATCAAGTCCAACCTGTCACCCAACACCTCATGACTACTAAACCATGGCTTCAAGTGCCACATCCAATCCTTTTCTGAACACCTCCAGGGACAGTGACTCCACCACGTCCCTGGGCAGCACATTCCAATGGCAAATTACTCTTTCTGTGAAGAACTTTATCTTCACCTCAAGCCTAAACTTCCCCTGGCACAGCTTGAGGGGCTGGATGTGTGGGAATGGGCCAGAAATAGTCTGGGAAAGGGCTGGAATGGGTGGGTATGAGGTGAGAATGGGCCTGGAGTGGCTGGGAATGGAGCAGGATGGGTGGTAATGGGCCAGAGTGTGTGGGTACAGGGCAGGAAGTGGCTAGAACAGGGCAGATGTGGATGGCAACGTGCCAGGAACCAGCAGGAATGGGGCAGGAACAGGTGGATTGTGTAGGTATGGGGCAGGAATGAGCCAGGAACAGGTGGGAATGTGCCAGAATGGGCATCCATTGGGCAGGAGCAGGTGGAACAGGATGGACTGGGCAGGAACAGGGCAGGAAGGGGCTAGAATGGGACCAGAGCAGCCTTGGAGCTGGATAGAGGGAGGGAACAGGAGTGGGGCTCTGGTGCTGGGTGGTGGCCACATGACATTGAGGAGAGATGGCCATGAGCTGGGCACCTTGCTTGGTCTGGGGCATGTCAGGGGCTCCCAGTGTGCCCCACCTGCCTCTGTCTAGGTCTCTGCAGGAGGGTGCACAAAAAGCAGCAAGGGCAAGGCAGGAGTGTGGCAGGAGAGGGCATGCAGCAGCCTCCCTACTTCCAGGGTCACATAGGAAACAACTTGGCCAGACTTCCCTGTCACCACAGGATGCCAGGGTCTTCTGCCTTGCTACCTCCACATCTGCTCCCTGAGTGAGACCCTGTGGGTTGTTACACACAGGAGCAAAGCCCTTGGACACATTCCTGTGCCAGTGCCCTGCAGGTGCTCCAGGAATCACGAGACTTACAGCAAGGTTCAGGTTGGAGCAGACCCTCAGGAGCACCAAGTCCAACCCTTGACCTTACTCTCCAAGGGTCTAAACCAGAGCCCCAAGCACCACATCCAAACCACCTTGAAACACCTCCACCCTAATGGGGACTCCACCACCTCCCTGGGCAGCACATTCCAGTTCCTGACCACTCCTGCTGGCACTAAATGTTTCCTCCTGTCCAGGCTGAAGCTGCCCACTGGCAGCTTGAGGCTCTTCCCTCTTGTCCTGTCACTAATTCCCTGGGAGCAGAGGCCAGCACCAACCTCTCCACAACCTCCTGTCAGGGAGCTGGAGACAGCCATCAGCTCTGCCCTCAGCCTGCTCTGCTTCACACTAACCAGCCCCAGCTCCTTCACCCAAACCCTTCTGTGTGTGCCAGGTGAACCTCATTCAGCCACAATCCAGTTGTCTTCTCCAGGTCTTCCAGCTCAGCCTCTCTGGTCCAGCCAGTTCTGTGTGCAGGTGTGGTGATCAGGAGCCAGAATCATAGAATTGTCAGGGCTGGAAGGGACCTCAAGGTCCCAACCTCCCTGCCATGGGCAGGGACACCTCACACCACAGCCACCTCCAGCCTGGCCTTAAACACCTCTAGGGATGTGGCTTCTATCATCTCCCTGGGCAACCTGTGCCAGTCTCTCACCACCCTTATGGGGAAGAATCCCTAATCTCAGCTGGAAAGCAACCACTGCAGCAGGAGAGCACTGGACCCAGTGGTGCAGGTGTGGCAGCAAAAGCAAGGCAATATTTGCCTTCACCCTGCTTGTGCCTCCCTGAGGAGACAGCTGTGGTGCTTCATACTGCCCAGGTGCACCCAGTCCTGGCAGCTTCTGGAGTCTCCTTGTATGGAGAGCTTCCAAACCCCTCTGGTCATGGTGCCCCTGGGCAAGCTGCTGTGGGTGTCCTGCTGGAGCAGGAGGCTGGGACTGGATGATATCAAGAGGTCCCTTCCAGCCTCACCGTGATGGGACTCAGTGAAATCAATGTCCCTGCAGAGAATGGAGTATCCCATGAGCAGCCCTGCTCCCCTTTGCCCTCTCACTGCATCAAAAGATGTCAGGAGTTGGAAGGGACCTCTGGAGATCTTCTAGTGCAAGCCCATGCCAGAGCAGGAGCGTAGAATCCAGCACAGGTCACACAGGAACACATCCAGACAGGGCTGCAAAGGCTCCAGAGAAGGAGACTCCACAACCTCTCTGGACAGCCTCAGCTCTTGAGAGACATTGATAGATCCCTCTCAGCCTTCTCCTCTGCAGACTGAACAGCTCCGGGCTCTCAGCCTCTGCTCCCCAGGCAGTGCTCCAGGCCCTTCCTCATCCTTGTAGCCCTCCCTTGGGCTCTGTGCAGCAGCTCCCTGTCCCTCCTGAGCTGGGGAGCCCAGAGCTGGCTGCAGTCTTCCAGGTGAGGTCTCAGCAGGGCAGAGCAGAGGGGGAGGAGAACCTCCCTGGCTGTGCTGGACACACTCCTCTGAATGTCCCCCAGGACCCCCTTGTCCTTCTTGACCCCCAGGGCACATTGCTGTGCCATGCAGACCTTGCTGCCCACCAGCACTCCCAGGTCCTTCTCCCCAGGCTGCTCTCCAGCAGTTCCCCTCCCAACTTGTGCTGCTGCAGTTTGTTCTTCCTGCCCAGCTGCAGGACTCTGCTCTCATCCTTGTTGAGCCTCAGCAGGTTCCTCTCTGCTCTCTGTGACCAGATGGCTGCACACACACACTCACACCCCCAGCAGAGTGCCCAGGAATGACAGCACCTGTGAGAGAATCTCTCTTGCCGGGGGCGGAGAGGGAGGCTGAACATGTCCAGCAGCCTGGGACAGCCTGGATCTTCCTCAGGCTTACAGACTGCAGGAGCCCAGTGCAGGCTGTGGCAGTGCCAGCCGCACCTAGGTGAGCTGAAGGAGGAAAGGGAAAGGAGGGGGAGTCCCACCTCAGCCAGCTGGCAGCTTGCAGTCCCGGTGCCAGCAGATGGCACCCAAGAATGTGCAGTTTGGTCCCTGGCCCTTGTGCCAGCCTGGCCCCACCTCACCAGCGACTTCAGCAGCTCCTTGGAGCGACCCGGAGGTCTCTGCTGCTCAGGGGGGTAACTGTCAGGCAGGACCCTGGGCAGGAGCAGCTCTTCTGGTCCTCTCGTGCTCCTCAAAGTGTGTTTCTGAGTGCTGTGGGGAATGGCAGGAAGTGATCCAGAGCTGGGCTTCAGAGTGCCATTCATCACTAAGGTGGCACCAGGGTGCTGGTGTGTGCTACTTGTGACCTTGCTAGGTGTCAGCCCTGTGAGGTGGAACAAGCTTCTGGAGCTGCTGCTGCTTCCCCTGGAGCTACTGTGAGAACTCTTGGCTGGGAGGAGCTGCCCTGCCCAGGTGTGTTGCTTGAAGGGAGCCCCAGGAAGCTCTGTGTGGTGTTGCTTCTGGTCTGGAGCTGCATGAGAATGTGCCTGGAGAGTGCAGAGGTGCAAGGAGGCAAACCAGGTGTGCACAGGCAACTGCCTGCTCGGTTTTAAGAGCTGCCCTTTATCCAGACCAGGTGAGTGGAGGATGGCTGGGAAGAGCTGGGAGAGCTGGGAAGAGCAGGGCAGAGCTGGGGAGAGCAGGGCAGAGCTGGAGAGAGCAGGGCAGAGCTGGGGAGAGCAGGGCAGAGCTGAAGAGAGCAGGGCAGAGCTGGGGAGAGCAGGGCAGAGCTGGAGAGAGCAGGACAGAGCTGGGGAGAGCTGGGAAGAGCTGAAGAGAGCAGGGCAGAGCTGGGGAGAGCTGAGAGAGATGGGGAGAGCAGGACAGAGCTGGGAAGAGCTGGGGAGAGCAGGGCAGAGATGGGAAGAGCAGGGCAGAGCTGGGAAGAGCTGGGGAGAGCAGGGCAGAGCTGGGGAGAGCAGGGCAGAGCTGGGAAGAGCAGGGCAGAGCTGGGGAGAGCAGGGCAGAGCTGGGAAGAGCTGGGAAAAGCTGGGCAGAGCAGGGCAGAGCTGGGGAGAGCAGGGCAGAGCTGGGGAGAGATGGGGAGAGCAGCACAGAGCTGGAGAGAGCAGGGCAGAAATGGGAAGAGCAGGGCAGAGCTGGGGAGAGGTGGGTAGAGCTGGGCAAAGCAGGGCAGAGCTGGGCAGGGCAGGGCTGGGGAGAGCTGGGCAGAGCTGGGATAGAGCAGGGCAGAGCTGGGCAGAGCTGGGATAGAGCAGGGCAGAGCTGGGCAGAGCTGGGCAGGGCAGAGCTGAGCTTGGGAGAGTTGGGGAGACATAGGAGAGCAGGTTAGGGAGGAGAGCAGAAGCTGAGGCAGCACAGGGTGGAGGTGGCAGTGCCAACTGCCATCTTCCCGTCTTGCACCATCAGTCTGGAGACCCCAGGGCTCAGTAACAGCACACTGCAAAGAACTGGCACTGAGATAGGATGAAGCCCACAGATGACCAGGAAGGCCCTTGGTGCACTCAGTGGCCTGCTCCACTCTGATCCCCCTTGGGAGACCAGCCTGGAAGCCATGCCCAAGCTGCCCATGCCACTGGGCATGGACCATTCACAGCACACTGCTCCTGCCCCTGTGCAGCCTCCTGGCTGCAGCCTATTATCATACTCAGCCACCTTCTGCGGGGACAGGAGCCCTTCAAAGTTAATTAAATTCCCACACCCCCCTGGTCTGCTCCTCCTCCCGGTGCTCCACTCTGCCGCTTCACACGGAGCAGCGAGAGTGGGGAGGGAGCATAATTGTTGAGCTCCTTGGAGCTGGCACTGCAGTGCTTCATGGCCTGTTAATTACAGCTGCAGCTGTGCCAGCCAGGGAGGACCAGGGGAGCAGGTGGGCACTGGGGGCGCAGGTCCAGGCAGGGCAGGGGCTTTGGGAGGAAGCTCTGAGCAGGGAGAGGACAGAGGGAAGTGGTGTGGAGCCAGAGGTGCCAGAAGCCAGGAACCTGGGCAGGAGCAGCGGGGGCTGGGAGTCAACCAGGAGGCAGAGGGAAGGAGGGGAAAGGCAGAGCTGTGGTGGGTGGCAGAGTGGTTTGTCTGTGGAGAGTGATGGTGGCACAGGTTAGGCACCAAGGTGCTCTGGGCAATGGCTTCACAGCATCTCCTTTGAGCCCAGCTGCATCCTGAGGCAGAGCAGATAAAGCACAGAATCAAAACCATCATCAATTGTTGTGATTGGAAGAGGCCTCCAGGATCATTGAACCCAACCATTAATGCAGCACCAGGATGGGCACCAAGCCATGGCCCTCAGCACCACAACTACACAGCTCTGAAACACCTCCAGGCATGGGGACTCCAACACTGCCCTGGGCAGCCTGGGACAGGCCTGGACAGCCCTCAAAGGGAAGAAATTATTGCTCATGGCCAACCTGAACCTCTCCTGGGGCATCCTGAGGCCATCTCCTCTTGTCCAGTCCTTGTTCCTAGGGAGCAGAGCCCAAGCCCCAGCTGGCTGCAGCCTCCTCTCAGGGAGCTGCAGAGAGCAAGGAGGTCTCCCTCAGCCTCCTCCACTCCACACCAACCCCCCCAGCTCCCTCAGCTGCTCCTCCCCAGCCCTCTTCTCTAGACCCTTCCCCACCTTTCTTGCCCTTCTCTGCCCCTGCTCCAGTCCTCAGTCTCCTTCTGGCAGTGAGGGGCCCAGAGCTGAAGGCAGCACTCAAGCTGCAGCCTCAGCAGTGCCCAGCCCAGGGGCACAAGCCCTGCCCTGGTGATGTGCCCAGGCTCTGAACCCAAGTGCTGGCTATAGCTGTCTTGCAGCGCAGCTGGGTGGGGTCTGCAGAGTGGGTGGCAGGGAGCCTTCCACTATGCACTGATCCCTGGCAGGTGTTTCCCTTCCTCAGCCATTCCAACCACCTCACTCACTGAGGAAAATAACTGAAGAACTGCTGTTCCACCTCCCTCCCATTCTAGCAACACTCCTCAGCATTTCCAGGGCAAGGAGCCTGAGATGCCAGCTGTGATGAAGAGCTGAAGCCCCATAAGGACCCAGGTCTGCTGGGCACATGCAGCTCTGCAGAGCTTTGTCAGGTGCCAAAAGTCAGGGCTCAGGAGGGGCCAGGAAGAATCAGAATTCTTAGGGTTGGAAGGGATCTCCAGGCTGATCCAGCCTCAAACCACAGCAGGTTGCTCACAGCCACATCCAGCCTGGCCTTGAACACCTCCAGGGGTGAGGCTTCCACCACCTCCCTGGGCAACCTGTGCCAGTCCCTCAGCACCCTCATGGGGAAGAACTTCTTCCTCACAGCCAACCTGAATCTCTCCACTTCTAATTGTGCTCCCTCCCCCTCAGTCCTATCACTCTCTGACACCCTAAGACGTTCCCCAACCACCCTGCAGGGTGAGCCATGCTGGCAGTGCCCTCAGGGCAGGCAGAGGAGGCTGAGCAGCTGTCTGCTGCTGTGTACAAGGAAGGCAAGTCCTACCCCCTTGCCCAGCTTGTTCACTGGAAGGGTATGGACCAAAGCAGTGTGTAGATAGCTGCTGAGCCTTGCCTGGAGGGTGCTGGGTGTGAGGCAAGAGGTTGTTCTGCTGAACAAGGACAGTTCCTAGGAGTAGGTTATTTCAGAGATTAAAGTGGAAGAACTGAAGAGGAGGCAGCAGTGTGCCCAGGTGGCACAGAAAGCCAAAGGCATCCTGGCTGGGATCAGAAGTGCTGTGCCCAGCAGGAGCAGGGAGGGGACTGTGCCCTGGGACTCAGCTCTGGGGAGGCCACACCTCGAGTGCTGTCTCCAGTTTGGGGCACTCAGCACAAGAGAGATGTGGAGGTGCTGGAGCCAGGGCAGAGCAGGGCAAGGGAGCTGGGAAGGGCCTGGAGAAGAAATGTGATGAGGAGAGGCTGAAGGAGCTGGGGCTGGTTAGTGTGAAGCAGAGCAGGCTGAGGGCAGAGCTGATGGCTGTCTCCAGCTCCCTGACAGGAGGTTGTGGAGAGGTTGGTGCTGGCCTCTGCTCCCAGGGAATTAGTGACAGGACAAGAGGGAAGAGCCTCAAGCTGCCAGTGGGCAGCTTCAGCCTGGACAGGAGGAAACATTTAGTGCCAGCAGGAGTGGTCAGGGACTGGAATGTGCTGCCCAGGGAGGTGGTGGAGTCCCCACTAGGGTGGAGGTGTTTCAAGGTGGTTTGGATGTGGTGCTTGGGGCTCTGGCTTAGGGGTGACCCTTGGAGAGTAAGGTTGCTCCTGAGGGTCTGCTCCAACCTGGATGTTGCTGTGTCTGTGATACTGTCAGCAATGTGCAGGCTCCTCCCTGCAGAGCCACGTGGAGCTCACCTACAGCTGCTGAGGAGCACACACAGGGATTTCCTCCTCAGGCAGAAGCCTAAGGGCAGTTCAGAGCCAGAAGGGACCGGACCGGGTGCTAGCCTGCCCACAGCTGTGAAGTCTGACTTGGTGATTTCCTTTTCCTGAGGTCCCAGACCCTCTCCTTCTCCTGGAGGAGTTCCCTGACGGAGCCAGAGGCGGTATCCCAGTGTACAGCTCCCTGTCAGCTGTGGCATTTGGCATTCCCGTGGCACAGTGCCCACTGTCCTCCCTCGATGCAGAGTAAGCTGCCAGAGCATGGAATTAGTATATCTTACCTATTTGCAATGTACAGACATCAGCCTGGGAGCCAGTCCATAGCCCCATGGTTGAACTCCTTGCTCCCCTCTCTGCCCACTCATGGATCTGGCTTGGGGGATTTCTTTCCTTGTGCAGGGTAAGGGAAGAAGGCGTAGCCTCAGAAAGTAGGAGTTCAGCTCAAGAGCCCTCAGAGAGCAGGAATTCTTCTCCAGAGCCCTCTGGGAAGATGGTAGCTGAGCACAGGCAGTGGGCACCCTGTGCCATGCAGGTGGGCAAAGCCCCAGCAGCAGCCTTTGGGTTCAGCACCTGCGCTGCTGGCACAGCAGCAGGCAGTGAGCGAGTGCCAGGTGCACAGAGGGAGCACAATCATGACCCAGCTTCTGCTGCCAGAGCCTTCAACATGTTCCAAATCAAATCTGCTCACAGCTTATGAGTTTGTTATTCTGCTTCAATTACCACCTCAGAATGGCAGACCCTGGTGGGAGCCTGCAGAGGTTCTCCAGGAGCATCCCTGTGGCCTCCTCTGGAGCCTCTCCAGCAGCTCCAGGTCCTTCTCATGCTGGGGGCCCCAGTGCTGGAGGCAGTGCTGCAGGTGGGGTGTGAGCAGAGCAGAGGGGCAGAATCCCCTCCCTGTGCTGCTGCTCTCCTGCTCTGGATGCAGCTCAGCACACAGCTGCCTGCTGGGCTGCCAGGGACCATTGCTGGCTCCTGGGGAGCTTGTCACCAGCTGACCTCCCCAAGGCCTTCTCCTGCAGGCTGCTCTCAGCCACTCCTCAGCCAGCCTGGATTGGTGCTGGGGATGGCCCTGAGCCAGCTGCAGGAACCTTGCCCTTGGCCTTGGTGAACTGCATGAGGTTGGCTTAGGCCCAGCTCTGCAGCCTGTCCAGGAGCCTCTGGATGGATCCCTGCCCTCCAGCATGTTCCTGGTTGCTTGAGCACCAGGATTTTGGTCTCTTCTAGCACTACCTTTCCCATGAGACCTCCTGTCTGGTTTGGTACCATCTTCAGTGCTTAAAGGAGCACCATTCCCAGGCCTCTCTGGGGGGTGCCTGGTGGGGAGCCAAGCACAGGGAGCCTGGGAGATGTCAGTAGGGGAATGTGGAGGATGCAGCCCCACAGATCTGATTCCTGCTTCTGCCTCCTCTGCTGACCTGAAATGCCTTCCCCTGTTCCTGTTGGATCATTTTGGTGCTCCTGCTACAGGAGCAGTAGGTGAGGCCGATCATACAGCTCCCCTGAATGCTGTCCTGGCAGCTCCCACAGCCAGAGGCGGAAACAAGCCCCAGGGAAAATGTAACAGAAGAAAGCGGTCCTGGAGCATTGCTCAGCGAGGCCCAGGGAGCTAAGGTGACCTCACTGGGAATTGCACTCTGCTTGTCCCCACCCCTGGGGTCAGATGGCAGCTGCTCCAGATGCTGGGTCCTGCTCTAGATGTTGGGTGCAGCTCCAGATGCTGGGTGTAGCTCCAGGTGTTGTGTGTAGCTCCAGGTGTTGGGTGTAGCTCCACCTGTTGTGTGTAGCTCCAGATGCTGGGTGTAGCTCCAGATGCTGGGTGTAGCTCCAGCTGTTGGGTGTAGCTCCAGGAGTTGGGTGTAGCTCCAGATGCTGGGTGTAGCTCCAGCTGTTGGGTGTAGCTCCAGCTGTTGGGTGTAGCTCCAGATGCTGGGTGTAGCTCCAGGTGTCGGGTCATGCTCCAGATGTTGGGTCATGTTCCAGGTGTTGTGTGAGGCTCCAGATGCTGGGTGTAGCTCCAGGTGTTGTGTGTGGCTCCAGGTGTTGGGTGTAGCTCCACCTGTTGTGTGTAGCTCCAGGTGCTGGGTGTAGTTCCAAGTGTTGGGTGTAGCTCCAGCTGTTGGGTGTAGCTCCAGATGTTGTGTGTAGCTCCAATCAGCTTGTCTGCCACCTTTCCACTTGCAGAGAGCCTTCACAGCATCCCTGGTGATCAAACCCAACCCCACCACCTGGTCCCAGGAGCTTTCAGTCCTCTCACTTCTCCTGGCTCCTCTCTGCCCCTTCCCTTGGTGCCAGTCCCTGGGCAGGGCAGGATGAGACTTATGGAGGCAGCACAGAGCCAGTCTGTAGCCTCCATGAATTTAAAGGTCCCTTCCTGCATGAACCATTCTGTGCCCCTAAGAAGAAGCTGTGGCCAGGATCTGTCCTTCTCCAGATGTGTCCTCAGGCTGGCAGATGTGCTTTCCCCATATCCAGGCTCCACAGACAGGAGGTGCCCCTGAAGCACTCTGCAGGGTTCAGCCACCACTCCCTGGGCTCCTGCAGTGAGCTCTGATCTGAATGTCCTCAGCACCTGCTGGCTGCTGGCAGCGCCAGGACCCAGGTCCCTGCTGCGAGGAACACAGCACTGGGAGGCAACAGCCTGGAGGCAACAAGCCCAGCATGACCAGGGCAGTGCCACAGGCAGGTGGCAGCCAGAGCAGGCAGCTGCTGGGGCAGAGGCAGCAGCCTTCACCTGGAAGCCACCCCACAGCCACTGCCTTTTGCCTTCCTATCCAGGAGGAGGACCCAAGCTGGGATGGTATCACAGTATCACAGTATCACTTAGGTTGGAAAGGACCTCGGGGATCATCGAGTCCAACCTATCAACACAGACCCCATGCCTAGACCATGGCACCAAGTGCCACGTCCAATCTTCCCTTGAACGCCTCCAGGGTCGATGACTCCACCACCTCCCTGGGCAACCCGTTCCAATGCCGAATGACTCGCTCGGTGAAGAACTTCCTCCTCACCTCGAGTCTGAACCTCCCCTGGCGCAGCTTGTGACTGTGTCCCCTCGTTCTGGTGCTGGCTGCCTGGGAGAAGAGGCCAAACCCCTCCTGGCTACAACCACCCTTCAGGTAGTTGTAGAGGGCAATGAGGTCACCCCTGAGCCTCCTCTTCTCCAGGCTAAACAATCCCAGCTCCCTCAGCCTCTCCTCATAGGGCTTGTGTTCAAGGCCTCTCACCAGCCTTGTTGCCCTTCTCTGGACACGTTCAAGTGTTTTGATGTCCTTCTTAAACTGAGGGACCCAGAACTGGACACAGTACTCTAGGTGCGGCCTAACCAAAGCAGAGTACAGGGGCACTATGACCTCCCTGCTCCTGCTGGCCACACTATTCCTAATGCAGGCCAGGATGCCATTGGCCCTCCTGGCCACCTGGGCACACTGCTGGCTCATATTCAGGTGGCTGTCGATCAGCACACCCAGGTCCCTCTCTGTTTGGGAGCTCTCCAGCCACTCCGACCCCAGCCTGTAGCTCTGCATGGGATTGCCGTAGCCAAAGTGCAGCACTCGGCACTTGGACTTGTTGAATGACATCCCATTGGACTCTGCCCATCTGTCCAGTCGGTGTTTGGTAGCACCCAGCAGCCTGAGCCCTGCTCCATCCCTCCTGCCTCAGGCTGCAGGGACTCCTTCTAGGAGCCCTCCTGCCTGCCACCAGTGGCTGTGGTGAGGCTGAAGGACATTCAGCCCTTGGCATTCAGCCAGCAGGCACAGGGTGGCATTTCCAGACTCCAATGCTGGGGCACAGCCTTGAGTGCCCATGTCCAGGGATCTCTGGATGCAGTGTCTGTGCCCACTACGAGAAGGGACAGACAGCTTCCTGCTGGGGAGGAGTAGCTCTAGCTACCAGCACAGGCTGGAGGTCATCTTGCTGGAGAGCAGTATCATGGAGAAGGACCTTGGAGTGCTGAGGACAATGAGCTCGGGACAGTAAAGTACCCTGGTGGCCAAAGAAGGCCAATAGGGTCCTGGACTGCATCAAGAAACATGTGGCCAGCAGGGTTGGGGAGGTTCTTCTACCCCCCTGCTATGCCCTGGTGAGACCACACCTGGAACCCAGTTCTGGCTCCCCAGTTCAGGAGGGACAGGGATCTGCTGGAGAGAGGCTATGAGGATAATGAAGAGCCTGGAATATCTGTGCTATGAGGAAAGTCTGAGAGCCCCAGGGCTGTTTGGCCTGCAGAGGAGAAGGCTAGGAGGGATCTGATCAATGACTATCAGTAGCTGAGGGCTGGGGGTCAAGAAGAAGGTGCCAGGCTCTGCTCATTGGTGCCCAGGGAGAGAACAACAATCACAGAATCACAGTGGGTACAAGCTGGAACCCAGGAGGTTCCACCTCAACATCAAGAGAAACTTCTTTGGTGTGAGGGTGCTGGACCCTGGAGCAGGCTGCCCAGAGAGGTTGGGGAGTCTCATCTGGAGGCCTTCTAGCCCCCTCTGGAAGTGCTCCTGTGTGCCCTGCCCTGGATCCCCCTGCTCTGGCAGGGGGCTTGGGCTGGATGCTCTCCAGAGGTCCCTTCCAACCTCACCACTCAGTGATTCTGTGATTCTATGAGTGTGAGAAGCTGGCATGGAAGTGCCTGTGCTGGGTGCAGAGAGCTCTGTGTGGTGCTGCAGTGCCCACGTGGGAGCAGGTGGCTGGCTGGGGGTGCTGGGGGAGTTTGCTCTCTGCTGTTGAGAGCAGAGGGCACATCCCCAGGGGCACTGCAGGGGCACAGCCAAAGGGACCTATTAAGCCTAGGCAAAGCAGGCAGCTGCCCAGAGCAGCATGTAGCCAGGGAGGGAAAGCTCTCTTCTCTTCACCAGGGCAGTGGATGCCAGCCAGTGAAGGCTGGCGCTGCAGAGGGAGGTATCATGAAGCTGCAGGCACCCCTGAGCTGCTGGGAAGAGGGGTGGCAAAAGCTCTGCCAGCATAAGATCATCCTGGAGAAGAGGACGCTCATGGGAGACCTTCTGGCTCTCTCCACCTTCCTGAAAGGAGGATGGAGCCAGGTGGGGGTTGGGCTCTTCTCCCAAGGAACAAGTGACAGTACAAGAGGATAGAGCCTCAGACTCCCCCAGGGGAGGTTCAGGTTGGCCATGAGGAACAATTTCTTCCCCAGAAAGGTTGTCGGGGCCTGTGTCAGGCTGCCCAGGGCAGTGCTGGAGTCCCCATGGCTGGAGGGGTTTCAGAGCTGTGTAGCTGTGGTGCTGAGGGCCATGGCTTGGTGCTGCCCTGGGGTAGTGCTGGGCTCAGGGTTGGATTCCATGGCCTTAAAAAATCTTTTCCAGTCAAAAGAATTCCACAACTCTGTGATTTTAAACTTTGCTGTTTCAGCTCATCAGTTGCTGAAATCAATGTCAGATCCCTTGCTCAGCATCCTGTTGGGCATCCCTCTGACCTGCTGCTGCAAGCAGCTAACATTGCTGCTGTTTCCAGGGCTAACCAAGCCTGCCCAGGTACAGGGCAGGGTGCTCTAGAAGGGTACAAGGAGATGCTGGAGCATGGTGGTGAGGAGATGATGGTTGTAAAGGCTCTGTGAAGGTAGGAGCAGCTGCAGGGGTCACAGAGGGGTCTCTCTCTTTGAACCCCCTGCTTTTAGTGGAAAAGAAGTGTCTCTGGGGCACAGCTGCCCTGTGCTGGAGGGCCAGCCTGGCTGCTCCTCAACAGGAGTCCTGGAGGGCCTGGTGCCAGGGGCTGGTGCTTAGGAAAAGACCCAAACTACTGAAGCCTCCCTCTTTCCCTGGGAGGTCAAGGCTTTCTCAGGACACCTTGTTCAGAGCAGGCTGAAACAAACAACTCATTGATCTCACAAAACCAGGACATGGTTGGACCAGGGAGAGGAAGGAAGCAGAAGGCAGACAAGATGCTGCCCACTGTGGGTGGAGAGTGAGAAGCTGGGCAGACAGGTGCCAAATCCCTGCTGATCATACAGGTGCCAGCAGTGTAGAGTGCCACAGGATCCTCCAGGTGAGGAAAGACTCTGGAGATCACCAAACCCAGCCCAGGACCCACGCTTCAGACCCCTCCCCAGATGTGATGGCCTTCCTTGGACACACTCCAGCATCTCCATGTCCTTCTTGCAGCATCCTCCAGCCTGTGGCTTTCCACAGGGAAGAGTGGCCCTGGGGAGTTCCCTTCTGCACAAGTGTGATGTTCCCCTGGCCAAAGCAGTGCTCCAGAACAAACTCCAGAACAAACAAGAAAAGCTGTGGCAGGAGCACAGCAAGGACTGCTCTGTTCTTGGGGAACAATTGCTTCTTGTCAAATCTTTTCCAGAAATAGAAGACACTAACAAAGACCACCCCAAGACCCAAACCATCCTCTGAGACAGACACATAGGATGATGGAAGCACAGAAGGTTGGAAGGGACCTTCTACATCATCCAGTCAGGATCTAGTCCAACAGCAGGGACCTGCTGCCTATGGACAGGGTTTAGTGGTGGCCTTGCAGTGATGGGGTGAAGATTGGGCTGGATGGGCCTGAAGGTCCCTTCCAACCAAAAGTGCCCTGTGATCTTCTGATGATTCTGTGGTCTCAGCTTGGTCATGGAACCACAGAACCACAGGATCACAGGATCACAGAATCACAGAATGGTTTGGGTTGGAAGAGACCTCCAAAGCTCATCCAGTCCAACCCCCTGCACTCAGCAGGGGCATCCTCCACTAGATCAGGTTGCCCAGAGCCCTGTCCAGCCTCACCTTGAGTATCTCCTGGGTAGAGGCTTCAACCACTTCCCTGGGCAACCTGTTGCAGTGTTCTACCTTGTCCTCCACACCCATGTAAGGGACTGTTCCTTCCACCTGCCTGAACCTGCCTCAGCTTTCACACAGCCTCAAGCTGCGCCGTGGAATGTTTCAGCCCAGGCTCTGGTTAAGCTGCAGGTACAGATGAAGCTCTTCTGGGAAGTGAGGGCCATGCTCAGCTGAGCAGTGAAGCCTGAACCACCTATAATTAGCTGAGGAGTCTCATGTGTGCCGGAAGCAGCACCAACAGCCACCAGCAGCCACCAGCAGCTGTGGCACTGCAGCACGTGGGGTCAGGCTGCCTCCCAGCCTCCGTGGTGCTGCTGGGGCTGGGCCCTGCAGTGAGCTGCAGCTGCCCCCAGACCCTGCCCTGCCAGCAGGGCATCCTCCCCCACTTTGTTTTTGACAGGACCTACTACCCTGTGGCACTGAGCAAAACCTCAGCTGGGGCTGAGGTGAGGCCCTCTGGTCTCTACAGCTCCCTGAGAGGAGGCTGGAGCTAGGTGAGGGTTGGGCTCTTCTCCCAAGGAACAAGTGATAGGATGAGAGGGAACAGCCTCAGGCTGTCCCAGGGGAGGTTTAGGTTGGACATGAGGAGCAAATTCTGCCCCTTGAGGGTTATCCAAGCCTGTTCCAGGTTGTGCAGGGAAGTGGTGGAGTCCTCATGCCTGGAGGGGTTTCACAGCAGTGTAGCTGTGGTGCTGAGGTCCATGGTTTAGCAGTGGACTTAAAATCATGAAATGGTTTGGGTTGGAAAAGGCCTCTGGGATTATCCAGTCCAACCCCAACCCCAACCCCACCATGGGTACCAAACCCTGGCTGCAAGTGCTATGCCCACAGCTTGCTGCAACACCTCCAGCCATGGGGACTCCACCACCTCCCTGGGCAGCCTGTGCCAATCCCTCACCAATCTGGCAGCACAGAAATTGTTCCTCATGCCCAACCTCAACCTCTCCTGGCACAATTTCAGGACATTTCCTCTCCTTCTCTCACCTGAGACTGGGGAGCAGAGCCCAAGCCCCGCCTGGCTGCAGCCTCCTCTCAGGGAGCTGCAGAGAGCAGTGAAGTAGTGCTGGGTTAAGGGTTGGACTTGGTGATCTTGAAGGTCCTTTTTGCCTTAGTACTCCATTACTCTTGATGTAAGAGCCAGGAACCTCTCAAATCTTCCTCTTGCTTGGGCAGAATCCTCTGGTTTCTGCTGTACTTTAAAAGGTGAATTTTCCTGCCCTCTTGGCTGGAGCAGAGGAGGTGCCAGGGGAATAGAAGGGAAAACTTTGTCACTGTGAGGGTGCAGGAGGCCTGGAGCAGGCTGCCCAAAGAGGTTGTGGAGTCTCCTTCTCTGCAGAGCTTCCAGCTCCTCCTGGATGTGTTCTTGTGTGCCCTGCCCTTGATGCCTCTGCTCTGGCAGTGGGCTTGGGCTGGGTGGTCTCTGGAGGTCCCTTCCAACCCCTCCAATACTGTGATTGTCTGAGGGAGAAGCCTCCCGGTGCCACGCTGCAGGGTGTGATCTTTTAGCACATCCAATCTGGGCATTATCTTGGCACGGAGTGGTGCCTGGTGCCCCCCTGCAGCCCGAGCTCAGGCCTTGCAGCCCTATTCGTGGTGTGCTGCGGCAGCCCCAGGCTTACAGGGAGGGTTTGGAGGGGTTTGGGTTTTATTTCCGCGTCGGCAATGCCTCTGTGTTCGTTTAAGATGCTGCGTCCAGGCTAACCCAACACGGCAGAAATGATCTTGTCTGCAGTGGAAGCCTGACGACGAGAGGGGCAGGGGGGGCTCAGCGGGGCGGGCAGGGGGTGCCGGGGGCTGCCGGGGGCTGGTCTGCTGCCACCTCCGATCGTTCTCATTAGAACTGGTTTTGTTTGAACACAGCTCAGCGCCCCGTGTAAATGCGGAGCCGTTAATCTGATTACTGCAGAAGAAAACAAATTAATTGCTATGCATGGCGCTGGGAATGGGCTGCTGGCTGGCATGGGAGGGATAGCCGCACACACTCATTACCCCAAATGATCTCCAACGTGCAGCTCTGCGTTTAAGAGCCTTCGCTGGTGGCCAGAGGCTGCAGCTGGCGGGTGGACTTTCACATTTTGAACCAGCACTGTTAAACCGGAGCCAACCACAAAGGGTTTTGGGTTAGAAAGGCCCCCCGAGGTCATCCAGTCCAGCCATCAACCCAGCACCACCACAGCCATTAGGCCCTGTCCCCAGGTGCCACATCCACAAGTGCCACATCATTAAGTAACTGAAGAGGAGGCAGCAGTGTGCCCAGGTGGCACAGAAAGCCAAAGGCATCCTGGCTGGGATCAGAAGTGCTGTGCCCAGCAGGAGCAGGGAGGGGACTGTGCCCTGGGACTCAGCTCTGGGGAGGCCACACCTCGAGTGCTGTCTCCAGTTTGGGGCACTCAGCACAAGAGAGATGTGGAGGTGCTGGAGCCAGGGCAGAGCAGGGCAAGGGAGCTGGGAAGGGCCTGGAGAAGAAATGTGATGAGGAGAGGCTGAAGGAGCTGGGGCTGGTTAGTGTGAAGCAGAGCAGGCTGAGGGCAGAGCTGATGGCTGTCTCCAGCTCCCTGAAAGGAGGTTGTGGAGAGGTTGGTGCTGGCCTCTGCTCCCAGGGAATTAGTGACAGGACAAGAGGGAACAGCCCCAAGCTGCCTCTGGGCAGCTTCAGACTGGACAGGAGGAAACATTTAGTGCCAGCAGGAGTGGTCAGGGACTGGAATGTGCTGCCCAGGGAGGTGGTGGAGTCCCCACTAGGGTGGAGGTGTTTCAAGGTGGTTTGGATGTGGTGTGGTGCTTGGGGCTCTGGCTTAGGGGTGACCCTTGGAGAGTAAAGTCAGGGGTTGGACTTGGTGCTCCTGAGGGTCTGCTCCAACCTGGCTGTTGCTGTGAGCCTGTGATCTCCAGTCTGAGGAAAGAGAGAGGCTCAGGTTCAGGGGACAACGATCTTTTTCCTTCCCGTTTGAGCAGCTCCCCGGGGAGGGAGCTTGTTGCAGCAGGCAGAGCTGGCCCTGCCTCCTGGGACACCAGGTGGTGCCTGTCCATACTGCTGCCTTCCTCCCAGGGCCAGCAGCCTGTCCCCAGCTCCTCTCAAGGCAGCCTTGGCCCCTGCACACCACCAGCTCTGCTGGGGGCAGGGTGGTTTTTGCTCTGAGATGATCTCAGAATCATCACAGAATTACTGAGTCCAGAAAAGACCTCTGAGACCATCAAGCCCAGCCTGTGACCCAACACCACCACATCAGCTAAATCCTACCACCAAGTGCCACATCCAAGCTTTTCTGGAAGACCTCCAGTGACTCCACCACCTCCCTGGGCAGTCCATTCCAGTGCCCAATCAGCCTTTCTCTGAGGAGGTGCTTCCTAATATCCAACCTGAACCTCCCCTGGCACAGCTTTAGGCCATGCCCTCTTGTCCTGGCACTGCTTGCCTGGGAGCAGAGCCTGACCCCCACCTGACTACAACTTCCTTTTAGGTAGCTGTAGAGATAAGGTAGATAAGGTGCCTTCTAAGTCTCCTCTTCTCCAGGCTGAACACCTCCAGCTCCCTCAGCCTCTCTTCACCAGCCTTCCCCAGCCTCTGGACCTGCTCCAGCACTTCAGTATGCTTCCTGCACACAGCACCCAAGGAGAGGCCTCACCAGTGCCAAGCACAGAGACAGAATTGCATCCCCAGTTCTGCTAGCCACACTATTCCTGATCCAGGCCAGGATGCCATTGGCCTTTCATGTCCCCTGGGCACCCTACTGGCTCATAGAATCACAGAACTAGGCTAGATGTGAGGAGGAGGTTCTTCCCCATGAGAGTGGTGAAACCCTGGAATGTGTTGTCCAGGGAGGTGGTCGAGGCCCCGTCCCTGGGGGTGTTTAAGAGCAGGCTGGACGAGGCTCTGGGCAGCCTGATCTAGTGTGGGGTGTCCCTGCCCATGGCAGGGGGGTTGGAACTAGATGATCCTTGTGGTCCCTTCCAACCCTGAATGAAACTATGAAACTATGAAACTGTCAGGGTTGGGACGGACCTCAAGGCTCATCCAGTTCCAGCTCCCCTGCCATGGGCAGGGACACCTCACACTAGATCAGGTTGCTCAAGGCCACAGCTAGCCTGGCCTTAAAAACCCCCAGGTATGGAGCTACCACCTCTTGTTCAGCTGCTGTTACCCAGTACTGCCAGGTCCCTCTCTTGCAGGCTGCTCTCCAGGCACTCACCCCATAGCCTGTAGCCTGCATGGGGTTGTTGTGGCCAAAGTGCAGGACCCTGCCCTTGGCCTTGCTGAATCTCAGCCCATGGACCCAGCCTGGCCAGGTCCCTCTGCAGCACCCTCCTACCCTCCACCAGCTGCCACCACCTGAGTGTGGTCCCTGTGCTCCTGCTCCTGTCTCGTCTTGTGCTTAACCAAAACCGTTGTGTTTCAGGGCAAGCAGGCACAAGAATCCTCCCTGCAGATCATTTTGTCAATGTTTTATCAAACACTGGAGCGGTGCGGGATGTGTGTGGACCTGGTGCTGAGGGGGCATGGCTTAGAGGTGACCTTGCAGTGCTGGGTGGAAGGTTGTGGGCTGGGTGATCTCTCCCAGCTAGAGATACTCCGTGGTTCTCTGTCCTGAGGTACATGGCTTCTTCTGCTGAGTGTTTTCCTATAGCTCTTCTTTAATTTTCTTCTGACTGATCTCAAAATGTAACTTAAAAATAAAAAAAAGGGGAAAAAAAGGGAGAAAATAAAAAGAGAAAAGAAAAGGAAAGAAAAAAAAAGAAGAAGAAAAAAAAGAGAAAAAAAAAAAAAAAAAGGGAAAAAAAAAAAAAAAAGAACCAAGAGAACAAAAGAAGAAAAAAAAGGAAAATAAGAAAAAGAAAAAAAAAAAAAGAAGAAGGAAAAAAAAAGGTTTCAATTACAGGACAACCTTTTTTATATTTCACAGTCGGTAATTTTCACATAGCTGCATAGCTGGGGGTGAGCAGTACCTGGAGTTAATGAAATAGATTTCTGTATTGTTCTTTAAAGTCTCCAGTTCACTGCAACTCGCCACATGGTGATGAAAAAGAGCAGAGCCCTTTGTCACCTGCTCTAAACACGGCCCCCGCCCGGCAGAGTCTGGGTGAATGCAAATAAAGCAAGAGAAATTACACCAAAAATACCTCAGGAGAGGAGGAGCGGGGGTAGGGGGGGGGGGGTAGGGGGTGGGGGAAGAAACCAAACCGGAAAAAAACCAAGCCAATCTAATCTGGTGTTAATTATTCTCAAAGGAAGGCGGGGACCCAGCGCACCCCGGCCGGCCTGCGGCTATTCGTAGCTGAGCCGCAACGAGCTGCTCACCCCACGCGCAGACAGCCCGGTTTTGGGGCGGATTCCGCCCAAACTCACACACCCCCGAAGCTGGGTGCTGCGGGAGCGGCGAAGAGCCCGAACCCGGCAGAGGATCTCCCGGCGCCAGGCGCACGGAGCGGGACCCGCAGCCCTAGGCTGCTGCTGCCGCTTCCGGGGGTGTTCAGGGGTTGGAGATGCTGCCCCAGGAGCATCCCCCGGGGAAAGCAATTCTTGTTTGATAGCAGTGTGTAAGTCACTGTGAGGCTGACAGCCTGGATGCAGGTGAGAGGAAGGCAGCGAGGGCAGAAGGGGAGGAGTGGATACTCGGAGTGAAAAGGCAAGAAACTGTCCTGAGCCCTTCGTAAGTTACACTGACAGATGAAGCACAAAGGGCAAATGCAGTGGAACTTTGCTTTTCTTTGTCTTTATTTGTTTTCTCAGTCTACTGTTAGGCAGAGCAGTAGCAGAGGGCACAGCAGCAGGGCCAAAGGGCAGAGCAGATGTGCCAGAGGGCACAGCAGAAGAGCCATAAGGGTGGGAGAGGAAAGACAGAGGGACACAAAGAGTGGGTGGCTGTGCCAGAACACAACAAATGGACGCAGGAAGGATGTTGCTGCCGGGCTGCAGTGACAGAGAGCTTGGCAGGCTGGCATCTGCCTGGCCAACGACTATGGAGTCTGCTTGGTGAGGTGCATGTCCCACTGCCAGGGCACAGATAACACAGCAGCTGGGTCCAGAGAGGATGTGGTGATTGAAACCCTGATCAGCAGAGCAACAGAATGAGAGCGGAGCTGGCAGGAGACCTAATTACCTGTTTGAGAACCAGGGCCAGAACACAGGACCTCTGCAGGGGGGCAGCCAATGCCACTTGTTCTGTCCTGGCATCCAAGTGAGACCAGCTCCAGGCACTGCATGGAGAAGCCCCAGGCTGGCCCTGCCAGCAGCTCTGCTGGGGCCTGGAATGACACAGGATGCCAACAGACCTGCAGCTGCTGAGTCACAGATTGGGTTGGATTGGAAGAGAACCATTAAAGCCATCCAGTGCAATCCCCAGGGACATCCCCAACCAGAGAAGGTTGCTCACAGCCACAAACAACCTGACCTCCACTGGTGCCAGCCGTGGGGCAGCTCCCACCTCTCTGGGCACCCTGGGCCAGGCTCTCCCCACCCTCAGGCTCAAACATTCCTCCCTTCTCTCCACTCTCACTCTCCCTCTTGCACTCCAAACCATCCCCCCTTGTCCTGGCACAAGAGGCCCTGAGAAAAAGTCTGTCCCCAGCTTTCTGCTCAGCCTTTAGGCACTGCAAGGTGCCCAGAAGATGTCCCTGGAGCCTTCTCCTCTCCAGGCTACACAGCCCCAAGCCTCCCAGCCTGGCCTCACAGCAGAGGGCTTCCAGCCCTGCCAGCACTGCTGTGGCCTCCTCTGGCCCTGCTCCACCAGGTCCCTGTCTGTGCTGAGCACTCCAGAGCTGCCCCAGCATTGCAGGGAGGTGTCAGCAGAGCACAGCAGAGGGGCAGAATCCCCTCCCTGGCCCTGCTGCCCACACTGCTGGGGGTCAGCCCAGGGCAGTGCTGGCTCTGGGCTGGCAGTGCTTGGTGCTGGCTCATCTCCAGCTTTGCACCCCCCAGCACCCCAAATCCTTCTGTGCAGGGCTGCTCTCCATCCCATGTGTCATGTACCACGCACCATGGATCACGGGGAATGGCGAATATGTTGCTGTGAGCAAAGTTGCTCTGCCACCTTGAGAAATGGGGTTGGGTACACGTTTGAAAAGAGATTAAAAAACCCCAGAATGTATACAGGATCTTCAGCCCCTCCTGTCAACCACAGCAGTGGGGAGAACAACTGAGCTGGTCCTGCTGCTGCTGCTCCATGGATAGGAAAATCTTCCAAATGGCTGTGGGCAAGTCCTTGGCTTGCTCCAGGTCCTGACTGCAGCATCCATTTCAAGTTGGGTCCACCCTGCCATCATGTTCACTTTGCTCTGCCTAAACCTCAACAGCCCACCTGTCTCACCAGGACCTTACCCAGGGCTGCTGTGGATAAAAAACTTTCTGCTTGTAGCAGTATGGTCAGGGGCTGGGAAATGTGCAAGCATTTCCTCCCTGTTGCACTGCACCTTTGAATGTCTGCTGTGAACATGCATCCCTTGCTGCTCTGATGGTCAGCATGGAAAACAAACAAACAAACAAGTGAGTTTGGACCTTCTTGCACCTGCAGGCATGGCTTCTAAAACTGTGTGGGGAAAGGTAGTGGTTAAAACACCTACCTGAAGCACATGCCGTGACGTGTGCAATAAATATTCCAGGGGAAAACTGCATCTCCTTGGAGCAGAAGCATCCTCTGGCAGCTGGGATTTACAAGCAGCATCTCTTTAGCTGCGTGGCAGCCTGCTGACCTCCGGGAGATGCATTTACTTAACAACCACTCAGGCAGGGAGGAGCAGGAGAACGCCACAGTGTGTGCCTGCGGGCGTGAAGCACCTGATCTGGAGAGGTTCAAGACTGAGCCGGACTCCCGGTGCTGCCCTGTTCCTCACCTCGGCCCCTTTGTTTAACTAGAGTTAGAGATGTGTTTGGCGGCTGCGACCCACCGCCCTTTCTCTCAACCTCTAGAGGAGAATCAGGTTAGGAACCATGAGACCTCGTCTAGGTAAGGCAACGGTTAACACCCTGGGCATGTCCCCTTCCGAACCTCCTGGCAGACTCAGATTTCCTCACCCCCTCCCCGCTGCTTGTGCTTCCTGGGTGGTTTTTGTGTCTAGCGAAGGGCTCACCTCGCCGGCTGCCTTCTCCCCTCCACTGCCGAGTGCTGGAAGCAGACATTCAGTGATTTACCTTCCTATCTCCCCATCTACCTCTTCTCCCAGCGATTTTCAAAGCAAAGGAAGCAATTTGACCTATTTTTTTCTTCCCCGCCCCAAGCATTTTAATAGCAGCAAACACAAAAGCGACGGCACAGGATGAATTTAGGTTGAAATGTTTGTCCTTGGCCCTCTCTTGAGGGACTGGAACAGCAAGCATTGTGTGGCAGAGTCGATGGATTTCCATCCACAGCTCCCATAAAAAAAAAAAAAAAAAAAATCCCCATCCTTGGTGTCTCCACTTTGAGCACAGCTCTAAAGGGGCTGCTCAAAGCCTCCGTGGGAGGATGCCCTCAGAGCCGTGGAGCAGGGCTGGTCGCTGATCACACAGCTCCCCCGGGCAGCTCTGCAGGAGCTAGGTCAGGACCTGCCCCTCAGGGCATCACCTTTGCCAGGTGCCAGGTTCCAGTTTGCTGACAAAATGTGATCTTCAAGAGCGATTTTTTTTTCACAAGGCCCCCAATGTACAGCTGCAGAGATCTGACTCCTGCTCTGCTCTGCTCAGACCTCCAAAACCCCCAAGCACACCACCACCTCCCCTTCTCCCACCTGCCCCTGGCACACCCCCCAAACCCCCACCACAGCCTTTGTGTCTCTGCCCTCTGCTCTGCCATCTGATCCTACGAGTGGTGCTCATCCCTTATGCTTGCTGCATCTGAAACAAGGATGACCAGAGAGCTGGAGCTGCTCTGCCATGAGGACAGACCGAGAGAGTTGGGGTTGTGCAATCTGGAAAGGAGAAGGCTCCCAGGAGAGCTTCTTGTGGCCTTCCAGGATCTGCAGGGGGCTACAGGAAAGCTGGGGAGGGACTTCTGAGGGTGTGAGGGAGTGATAGGACTGGGGGGGATGGAGCAAAACCAGAAGTGGGAAGATTGAGCTTGGCTGTGAGGAAGAAGTTGTTCTCCATGAGGGTGGTGAGAGACTGGCCCAGGTTGCCCAGGGAGGTGGTGGAAGCCTCCTGCCTGGAGGTGTTTGGAGCCAGGCTGGAGGTGGCTGTGAGCAACCTGCTGTGGTGTGAGGTGTCCCTGCCCATGGCAGGAGGGTTGGGACTGGATGAACCTTGAGGTCACTTCCAACCCGCTCCGCTGCTCACGGCGCCTGGCGTCACGGCTCCTCCGCTGGGTCGGGACGCGGCACGGCGGCGCAGGGGCCGGGGAAGCCCGGGCTCGGCGGTCCAGCCTCGCTGGGTTCCCGGGAGGCCAGGCCCTCGCTCTACCACGTCACTGCCGAAATCTCAGAGGGTGCAGCGGGGTTTCTCACAGAGCTCTCAGGAAGAGGGTGGCTGCCGGCAGTCTGGCGTGGCTTGGCCTCCCTCGGATGCTGGCACATTTTCAGCTGTGCATGTAAGCGTGTCACCAGAAAGTTCTGCGAAGTTGACTTTTAAAAAACGTGTCTTTTTTAACTATCAAAATAACCACACTCGAGATCAGTGAAAGTGACAGAGAGAGGGGACTGAAGCGTTCACTGTGGCCCTGAGCCCTTCCACACCAGACAGGTTTACCAGATAAGACAGCTTTAGCAATTCTTACTTTGACAAACCAGGCAGCTCTTCTGTTTCGACACAGATTTGCCTCTGAAAACGCCAGTCCTCGGTCAGTCTGAGGTTGTGGACTGGAGAAAAGAAGCCCTAGGTGCCGCAGAAGGGGGAATGTCAAGGAGCAGCCCGTGGGCTGTGGAACAGCAGAGCCAGGGGCAGCTCTTCCAGCAAAGCCTGCAGGGCGCCATCGGCTTGCTCTGCTAAGCACCCCGGACAAGGACTCATGGTACGGATCCCCAGCACGCTGCTCACCACCCTGAGCAGCCGGGAGAGACAGCAGTGAGTGGCAAGTGAAGGGCGGGGGGGAAGGCAATAATGCACATTGACTGAAAAAGAGAAGTCTCTGAGCCATTTCCTGCCCTCCTCTCAGGCTCTCAAAAACTGAAACCCGCTGGTATTGCCAGCTGCTCCCCCCAGCTTGGCCAGAGCAGGAAAGGCATTGCTGTCAGGGCAGTGGGCATCTCTCCCCACTAACCTCCACTTCAGATCATCATCCAGGGTCACGGTGCACCTCCTCAGCCTGGGCCACTCGGGGCAGCTTCTGCTGCTTGTCAGGACGCCTCTTCGTCAGGCTCTCCTCGTTCAAGACTTGTTTCCTGGTGGCTTCCGTGGACAGCTCTGTAAAGATTCCCGAGGACATCAGATCGTGCTGTCCTCAGCGCTGCCCACCCGGCACTCCTGCAGTCTAATCGACACACCCATCCCCGAGATCACTTTTAGTTCCAGGAGCTGGGCCTCCATCAGCAGAGCTCTCCCATATTTTGAATTTAAAATGACAGACGTCAGAGGGGAAACGAGACCCTGGTGCCGAGCAGCGGCGGCTGCCTCCACGCCGATAAACACCCCCCGGTCCCGACTCGAGGGGCAGCGCTCCCCTCTCCACGCCTGGTGTTTGAAGAAAGGAGAGAAAACACAAACAACCCTGACGGTGGTTCTGGGCTTCGAATGTTCTGAGCAGCCCCCTGCCCATCCATTCCCCTCAGACCCCAACTACCCACGCCTCTGGAGAAGGAGGCTTCACAAGGAGCTGATACCTGCCGGGGAGCGATGATGCCCACGCTTTACTGTGTCATTTCCAGTGGGTTTGGGTTCGGTTGGTTGTGCTGAGCAGTGGCCCTGGTTGGTAAGCGGTGCGGGAGTTTCTCCTTGGCACCAGAGACCAGATGAAAGGTTAGGCCGGGTTTGTGATCTTCTGGCCCCTTCAGAGAGGGCAGTCAACCAAAGCCGCCCTCGGGAAGCTCTACAGCTTCCAGCCGCGCCATTATTCTTTTTTTTTCCCTGCTCTTCAACCCGCCGAACAAGGCAGCACCGGGACCCGCTCCAGGCCCCGCCGGGGCCGGGCTTTGCGGGTGGCAGTCTCCCAAGACCCCTGCCCAGGGGTGCTGCCTCCGCTGAAGCGCTCCCGGGGCAGTGGGAGACGCTTTCCAGAGGCCGTTCCCGGGAGCAGCTGGTTCTGGGAGTTCCCAACCCTGAGATCCCAGAAGAGATGTCCCTGGGTGAGATTTCCCCGGGGGTCCGTGAGCTCAGGTTTCTTACACCTGGCCCAAATTCTACCCTCGGTCAGGGGCGGAGAGGCCGTGGAGCGCAGCCCCGGTGTTGCGGGCGCGGGGCGGGCCGGACCCGCTGCGGCTCGGACCCGCTGCGGCTCGGACCCGCTGCGGCTCGGTGGGGAGTGAGCAGGACCGGGGCCGGTGTCGCCCAGAACGCTGCACTTCGGAGCCGCCGAAACTCCAGAGCGCCGAGAAACGCGGGGGGCAGCGAGCCGCGGGAGCCTCAGCTCTGTTTTCGTTAACGCGGGGCACGGTCCGACCGGCGGCCGGCAGTGGGCAGTGGCTCGGGTCGGACCCGCTCAGCCCCGGGGTTCCGGGTGCTGGTGCCCGAGGGCTCTGCTACGGAGCAAGCAGGGGCAGCTCAGACGGGTTGGGGTGTCAGCTCCGCTGCCGGGGCCGCAGCCCTGCGGCCCGTTTCTAGGACAATAAAGTGTTTTTTTCGTTTATTTCGCTGCCTGAGGCCGGAAAAGCGCTTCCCGGGCTCCTCACAGCTGCTGGGGTCAGTACGGCTGGGGAGAGGAGAGGAGAGCATCTGGGGGATGTCTGCTGTTCGTTTCTCTGCCTTATCTGGGGGTCCTCTCCCCATGGAGGGGCCATTCTGGCTGTTTCTCCCCGGTGGTCGCATTTCAGGGCAAGCCAGCGGAAAACCGACTCCGGCAGCCGTTTATTTTTGCGTAAGCAAATGAGAGCAGAGAGCCGCCGCGAAAAGGCAAACCAAGGGCGAGGGACCGGAGCCGGCCTCTCACCGGCCTCGCTGCTCGCTGGGGATCCCAGTGGAACCGGCCCCGGCCTAGCCGCGGAACCGTCCGGGGCAGCAGTGGGCCCTCTGATGCGGCAGGGTCCGGAGAAGGAGAGACGTTCTGGGCACCGAGTCTCCTCCGTGTCAGCTCCCGGAATAGCGGGACTGCGTCGGAGCCCCGTTACCGACATCGCGTCCCTGCTTCCCTGTCCGAGCGGGGCTGCTCTGGGCAGCGCCGAACCCCGGAAGCCCCCCATTCCCAGCCCCGGGCCAAGCGTGGAGGGCCCCGTGGGGCGGCGGGTGCTACCGGGGAAGGGGGCGGGAGCCACAGCCGGTCTCATGCCGGGGCAGGTTTGCCTTGGCGGGCCTGGGGAGGCTGCGGGTTGGGCTGAAGCGGGAGAGGGGCAACGCAGGCAGGACCTCCCCACCAGGTCCGTTCCACGGGAGAAGCCCCCGAATGATACCGATTTTTGCTCTGGAAAGGAAAGCACGGGTATTTTATTTGTGTCCTTGAAAAATAAATCTGGCAGCGATGGAGGCTTCGTTTATTCTCCTTCTTTCCCTCTCCTCTACGCACACCACCGAGGCCTGCAGGAACTGCCTGTGGCTCTGCCGACGCTGCCCTGTACTGCCTAGAGGCCGCCGTGCAAAAGGGAGGCGTGGGGGACCACCCCAGACCCCCCGGCACCTGGACTCGGAGTCCCGGGGCTCCACTCCGGCCTCGGGGCTGTCCCCAGGCGAGGGGCGAAGGGTCCGGGCAGGACAGGGGGGATGCGGGGCAGGGCAGAGGGGGGATGCGGGGTCTCCCCGCCACTCCTCAGGTGCTGCTGGGACGGTTTCCATCCCGCCCCCGCAGCGGCCCAGCCCGTCAGTGAGCGCGGTCCCGGGGCTCCGGCGTCACCCCGGGCTCTGAGAACGGGAAGTCGGTTGTGCTGAAAAGTTGGTGTCGGGCTGGCGGAGGTAAAGGGTGCAGGTGCTGCCGGTGCCGCCGCTGCTGCCGGTGCCGCCGCTGCTGCCGGTGCCGCCGCTGCTGCCGGTGCCGCCGCTGCTACCTCTCTACAGCAGCCGGCGGAGAGCCCGGGGCAGGGGGGGGCGGCTGCCTGCGAGCAAACTTTGATTCCTGCTACAACAGATGTCAGAGTTTTCTTGGGTTTTGGCTGCGTCTGGGGACATCTTGTGATGTTTTAGAGAACAGGACATGATCTCACATGGCGAGGAGCTCTTTAGTTTCTTAATCATTTCACGGTTCCTTCAGAGGCTTTTTTTCCACCTAAAACGTTTAGTTTCAGCTCAGTGATCAGCTGCAAAAGCTCGGCGGGGAGCGGAAGAGTTGAATTATTCCAACCTGCGAGAGCCCCTTGAAAAAAAAAAAAAAAAGAGGGGAAAAAAAAAAATGAAAGAAAATAAAGAAGAAAAATAAAGGGAGAAAAATAAAGGAGAAAAAAAAAAAAAAGATAAAAAAAGCAGAGAAGACACCAAAAGAATATAAAAAATAAAGGAAGAAAAAAAGGAAAAAAAACCCCAACCACCATTTAAGAAAATAAAGCAAAATGTAAAAGAAGAAGAAAGGAGAGAGAAATAAAGGGAAATGAAATAAAATAGAGAAAGGAAAGAAGGAAAGGAGGAAAGGAGAGGAAAGGAAAGGAAAGGAAAGGAGAGGAAAGGAAAGGAAAGGAAAGGAAAGGAAAGGAAAGGAAAGGAAAGGAAAGGAAAGGAAAGGAAAGGAAAGGAAAGGAAAGGAAAGGAAAGGAAAGGAAAGGAAAGGAAAGGAAAGGAAAGGAAAGGAAAGGAAAGGAAAGGAAAGGAAAGGAAAGGAAAGGAAAGGAAAGGAAAGGGAGAAAAGAAAAGAAAAGAAAAGAAAAGAAAAGAAAAGAAAAGAAAAGAAAAGAAAAGAAAAGAAAAGAAAAGAAAAGAAAAGAAAAGAAAAGAAAAGAAAAGAAAAGAAAAAAAGAAAAGAAAAGAAAAGAAAAAGAGAAAAAAGAAAAGGAGAGATAAAATATTTTTTAAAAGGAAAGAGAAAGAAAAAAAAAAAGAAAAAAAAAAAGAAAAAAAAAAAAAAGGAGAAGCAGAGAAAAGAAAGAAAAGAGGAAATACAAGAGAAGATAAAACCAGAAGAGGGAAGGACAGAACGAGGGAAGGCAGACGACAGCCACACGAGGAGGAAACTTTTCTCCCCGCCGCCTCCCCAGGCCCCGAGAGCCGGGATGGACTTGGAGAAGACCTTCGTGAGCCCTCGGGCCGGCCGCACAGGTGGGACCCGGGCCGGGGGGAGCCCGTCCGAAGCTCCGCAGCCCCGGGGGAAACGGAATCCGCTTGGGCCGCGGTGGGGAGCTTGACAGGCACCAGGGCGGGTGGTGGGGCCGGCGCCTCGTGGGGCGTTTGGGGAGGCGCGGGAGGCTGCCAAGCCCCTCGTGTCCCGTGGAGGGGTCCTGTCAACTCTGTAGCCGGGGACCGGTGCCGGGAGGCCGCGGCAGCCCAGTCCTGCCGGAGGGGAATGTGCCCAGGGCCGCGGGGCCGGTGGCGGGTGCGGGATGGTGGTCGCGGCGGCGGCCTGAAGTCTTGGTGGCAGAATGCGATTCCGAAGCGATCGATGGGGCCTTTTATTAGTTAAATCGCCTGAATAATCGTTTAATCGATAAAGCATTTCATGGCGGCGCGCCGCACGCCTAGCACGGCGGGGGCGGCCGAGGAGGGGCCGGCGGGATCGGCAGCACCGACAGCTCGGGCCGGGCCCGGCAGCGGGAGCCCTGCAGCCTCTCTCACCGCATCCCTGCTTGGAGTGGGGCCGGGGCCGACAGCTTGACCCGCGGGGAAGAGGACGGGGAATGAAAGGAAGCAAGCCAGACAGCGAGAGGTGCAGTGTCTCTGCCTTCTATCCCCTTTCGTGCCACCCCTCTAGCCCCGGGGGCTTCTCCCTGGCCGACATGCGGAGCCGCAGCGAACTCGGATGTGGGGCTGCCCAGTAGCCGGCCGTAGGAGTCCGCCGGCGCCCCCTGATCGGACCCTGCCGTCCCAGCCGCGTGGCGGCGGTCGGTGGCCGAGCCCGAGAATTTCGCTTTCAACGAAAAGTCGCTCCGCGCTCACACGTTGCGCCCGTTCCCGCCGCTGACGGGGGAGTCCCGGTCCTGCCGCCATCGAGGCCCCGAGGGGGCGGGCCGCGCGTGGTCATTGGGTCGGAGTTGGGGGCTCTTGCGGGCGGCAGCGGGCACAGTTCCCTCCGCCACGGACCCGAGCCTTGGGTCGTGGCTGGACGGGGATCCGCGTTCCCAGTACTTTTTGCGGGGAGGCCGCCAGGGCAGAGGGCCTGAGGGCAGGGAGCTCGGCACGGCGGCGTTCTGCATTGCCCCCACGCTCACCCGTGGCACCGTGACGGACACGGCCCGGGGCATTCATCGTGGTCACCTCGCCATGGAATGAAGGGGGAAAACACGCGTCGCGGCAGCAGGAGCAGGAACCCATCGGTCCCGGACGCGGCCCTTGCGGGGCTGCCGTGCCCCGCCACGACGGCAAATTGCGCGAGTGGATAGAGACTCCAAGTCCGAGCCCAGACCCTCAACCACTTCCTGCGCTCCAGAGGCCAGGAGCCGTTGGGGAGACCCCCTGCCCGGGGACGCGCCCTCCGGTCGTCGGGGGGATCCAGGGCCCGGAGGCACTTAGTCTGGCTGCTGAGAGACCCATGGCCCAGTGACTCCCGGTCCCCTCGCGGGGCGTTCCAACACTGCCGCGGGATGCTGGGCCCGGCCGTCGGGGGTCCGGGGCCATGGCAGTATCCCCTCTGCCCACCCCGCACTCGGTCTCGCGTGGCTGAGCCCCCGCCCCGCCCCCCGCCCCTATTGGCCGCCGCCCCAGCCAATAGCCGGCGCCGCCGCCTGGCGGCCAATGCGGGGCGCCGTCAAGTTAACTTTTGCGATTGGCCGGCACCGATGAGTGACAGCCGCGCCCCGCCCCCTCGCCGTGGTCCCGCCGCTGTCCAGCCGCGCGGTGCTGAAGCGCCTCCTCCGCGGGCGCGTAGCCGGCAGCGCGGGGGCGCGGCGTGGCCCGCGGCGGGGGCGCGGTCCTGAGGAGGAGCCCACCCCCCCCAGCCCCGCCCCGCTCCGCCCCTCGCGCCCCCACGCGGCCCGCCCCCGCCGTCCGCCACAACCCCCGCCGCGGGCCGCGGGCCGGCAGCGCGCCGGGCGCACGGCCCGAGCCAGCCCGCATCGCGGCGGGACCACGGCGAGGGGGCGGCGGCGGCCGCGGCCCCGGCGGGGCCGACCCGGCGGCGGCGACGGCGGGGGATAATGGGCGCTGCGAGCCGGCTCCCCGTGTCGGACGGCGGCCTCTGACGGGGCGGCCCCGGGTCCCGCGGGGCCGAGGCGAGAGGCGAGAGCCCGGCCCCCGCCCCGCTCCCCGCCCTCTCCACACCTTCCCCCCGCCGCGCCCCTCGCCCACTGCCGCCCCACCCGGCTCCGCGACTTGCAGCGATCGGCGCGACGCGGCGGGGGGGCCGGCACAGGCGGAGCACGCCGCCGCCACCCTCCCGCCCCGGGACCGAACCCCGCGGACGGGGCGCCCGCCCCCGCCTCGCGGCCGCCGCGCAGCCGCCGGCTCCGACAGCACAAAGAGCCGTCGGGGGGAGGGAGCGCCGGGGCTCCCGGCCGGCGGACCGAGACGCCCGGCCCCTCTGCCGCCTCGGAGCCGGCAGGCAGGTGCCGCGGCTCAGCGGCCGCCCGAAGAGCGGCCCGGGACGGGAGCGCAGCTCGGGGCGGCCGTTCTTCGATACCCCGCCCCGTGCCTTCACCACCCCCCGACGGAGCCACCGGAGGTTGCGAGCCGCGCTTGGCCGGCGTTGTCGGATACCACGGCCCCGCTCGGGGCGGGACTCTTCGTTGTTTCGGGCGTTGTGTGGTTCTTTTTTTTTTTCTTTTTTTTTTTTTTCCCCTTTTTTTCCCCCCCGCTTTTCCTTTTTCTTGGTTGGTTTGTTCCCCCGAAGCCCCTACCCCAGCCCCACAGCCCGATCGTCTCCTCCGGCGAACGGGGAGCTGCTCTACGTGGCCGGCCCGGCCCGGACCGCCCCGATGGAAATACACTGTAAGCACGACCCGTTCGCAGCAATGCACCGTAAGTAGGCTGCCACTTCAACTTCTCTGTCGCGACCACCGCGGGCCCGTCGCGATCGCGGAGCGGTGCCGGGCGACAAGCTCTGCCCTTCCTGGGGCCTCCGGTGGAGAGGTCCGCACGCACGGCAC